>JAJJWW010002335.1:0-200444 GCA_023531295.1 Papaver armeniacum | reverse complement strand
TTGGCAACGTGATTGGACCGTGCACATCATCGAGAAGACGTGTGAAGAAGAAGACATGGAAATAATTCTCAAAACAAAGAAAGAATCCACGTAACTTGGTCGTGTGAAGAAAAAAAAAAGGAAAGGAGATCAATGGGAGTTATTTCAAGAGATTCGAAGGCCCTATTGAGTATAAAAGAGATGGTCGGACCCTAGAGAAGGCAGCCGGATACCTTGGAGAAGAAATATAGAGCTAGGAATCGAAAAATCACAAGTCACGAGAAAGTTACATCTTCTTTAAAACTCAAGAACATCGAAGAACAATACACCTCCAAAACGGGTCGCAGATAATGATCTTAGATACAACGACAAAGAATCCTCTATCGTTCTTCAACAGTAGAAAAACAAAGGACCCTCGGACACGGTCGTTTATTCACTAAGGTGCTCAATTCGTGTTAAACTCCTTTAGCGACTGAAATCATTGTAAGCATTTTTATTATTATTTTTAATACAATGATTAATGAAATTTTCTCCAATTTTCAATCAATGAGTAGCTAAATCTATTCTCTAGGGTTTTGGAGGAAACTATTTTGATGGGTAATATTTAGTAATTAATTTCTTTGGCATATTTACTCCATATTTGTGTTTTCAATTTGTCTAAAAATTCTCTCTTCTTTACATGCTTCGTAATAATGTTTTGGGTAGTTTCTACCATTCTTTTATAAGCGAAGGAGGATTAGGCCTTAAAATAGTGACGAGAGTCATGAAAAAGATCTTGTAACGTTCTATTTTCCAAAGCATGAGATTGAGTTCGAAACTGTTTTGAGTAAAATAGGAGTAATTGTCAAAGAAATTGTTATTGAGTTTACAAAAATTAGAAGTTGTGGAATCCAAAACCCTAGACTCATCTCTCCTTGGTAACAAAAATCAATTTTAATTAGTTTGTCTTAGTATTTTCTTTTTAATAATCAAAAAACCAAATCTTTAAAAAGAGTCCGAGAGCAACGAATCTTTCTTACAACTTGTAAAAACTACATCATTTATCCGTAAGTGTAAACTTTAGAGTCCTAATGTATACAAGATACCCACTATGTTTTAATCGATTCTTTTTGGATCACTATAATTAAGCAATATTTTTGCCTAAGAAATTAATCAACACATGGCATTCAAGAATCAAACTAATTTACAATATGCTCAAAAAGTACCTTTCCATGGTATCCCGCAATTAAGATTTCAAAACTCAAGTTCAGCTTCAAGTTAGACTCCCTTAGAGAGCACATCTGTACATAGTCGACACTAGGATATTCTTTGCCTTGCTTCAACATCCGCTCCAGCTGCATTAAATGTAAGTTACCGTATATTAATCAACTGTATAGTATCACAATCAGTGTTCTAATTTCATTAGATTAACATCAAGTAAGTACCTTTTCTTCAAGAAGAGAAATCATGAGCATGGCATCGACCTGTTCTCCACACCATGCGACGAGAGATGACCAAATTACCATCACCTTTCTAAAATCTTCTTTACAATACTTGGATCTCTCCGGTTTATTATTTTCATGAAAAATCTTTCCTTTGCGGTCCCCAAATCCGTCCATCCGCACCAACAATAAGATAGCAGGCAAATATGTACAGGTATTGTCCCATGCTACAGTTTTAAGAAAACACAATAAATTTCATCAAGACACAATATTTTTTTGACACAATATTCTTTTTTTTTCATCAAGACACAATATTTTTTTTCATTAAGACACAATATTTTTTTGACACAATATTTTTTTTGACACAATATTTCTTTTTTTTGACACAATATTTTTTTTTTTGACACAATATTTTTTTATCGTCAAGACACAATAAAAATACCAAAAAAGAAAAAAATAATAATAAAGATGAATGATTTTGTGTTGGTTTTTCTTGAAAGCAAAAGAGATTTCTAGTTGCAAAATAAAAATGCAGTAGTTTGGAATCAACCCAATACTGAAAGAAGGTCATAACCATTTCTCTACTTAAAGATCAATGAAGCTGTTACGTAAAGCATTGATGGTTGCAAGCAGCTCTCTACTTAACAACGGATAGATAAACTGTCAAAGACGATTCATGTTTTTCTAGTTAACAACAGCATATATAGACTTTTTGAAAAATCAATAATCTCTTTCATTAAGTGAACCAACTTTCTCTAATGATTATGTTAAAGAGTGCTAAAAAAAAGCAGATGGAGAGGAGCTAACCTCAACCAGTATTATTTGTTCATCTTGTAGATCTAAAAGTTGAACTTATGAAAAAAAAAAAAAAAAATTCTTACCTTCCCAAAAACTCTTGTGACTCCATTCCTTTCCTTGATTGATTTCTTCCTTCAAAGTTTTTTCAATTTTTCTCACTCTCTCGGGCGGAGTTACGTATTAAGTTTTTGGTGAAATTTAGTTGATGGTGTATAAGAAGACACGTCTCTGGGCAAGAAAATCATTACAACCACGGAAGTCCCACATAGTTATCTTACATGTTCTTTGTTAAGATATGGCAAGATATTATATATCTTGACATTATTGTGTTGTTATTTAGTTATGTAAATGCATATATATTCTTCTTGTATATATCTTAGATATTGTTAGGTGTATATTTTATTTACCTTATCTAGTTGTGTAAAAGTTTTATAAATCGGGCTATCATGCTATCAATGAATACAGAGAATTATTCTCACATCTACATTAGAATCTCTATGCTCATGATTATCATGGCATCGAGCTAGGAAAGATCTGAGAACCCAGTTTAAATGACACTGACCAAGAGAAAATAAAACCCGAGAAAACATAGTAATCATGTCAAGAGAAGATTCTCAACCTATCATGTTCGTTTTGATGGAACCAACAACAACCACCGGTCATTCCTCATGAGGAGTTTTCTTAAAGGAAAGAGTATGTGGAAGTATGTCGATGGTCTTGAAAAATCCCCTATGCTAGCGATTCTAATGACAAAGGAAAAGAAGTACAAACAAAGGATCTAAAGAAGAATGGGAGATTAACAATAACGAGATTATCACTTGGATTGAAATACGGTTATTCCTTCTATAAGTATGCAACTCACCGGTTTTGAGGTAGCCAAGAGGCATGGGATTTTCTTTCAAAAAGGTAGACACAAGTCAACTTTGCTTCGAGAGATATAAACTTGAACAAGATATTAGATCTATGAAGTAACCACGATCGATCAAGCATTTACATTTTTTTCATTCCGTATGTCTATAAATCCGGAATCAATTAGCACTTATGGAACCAAAATGGACTTTAGATTTCGAATCGTGAAATATAGAGAGGAAACACGTTTAGTTCAACTTCTAGTGGCTTTACGTGATGAGTTTGAGTCTCATTAGAGCATCTATTCTTCATCAATCACCTCTTCCAACTGTGGAAGTCTGCCTTGTCTCGAACTTATTGTAGAACAAACGAGAAAAGAATCACGCTCTAGATATCGAGTGTTTGCTGTGCCTACACGTTCAAGTTCAAATAACTTTTCAAGAAAGTCAAATTTGATGCAACGTGACATGTCTCAAGTGCGAAATCACAATTACAAGACTTTTGGGCACTTTGCAAGGAAATGCAATATTCCATCAGCAAATTCCTCATCTTCTCCAATAATACCGACACACCCTCAACACAAGTGGTCTGTAAGGAACTTGGTCATTCATCCAGTTTTGGATGTTGGGACCTTAGTCCCACATTGGTTAGATGGGGCTTAATTGGGTAGTTTATAAGTCAATGGGTTCCCTCATCTAGTCAACCGGTTTTCGAGTTGAGTTCTACCCATGGGCTTATGACGAGTTGGGTCGGTACCCTAACATTTGGTATCAGAGCCAACCACCACGACCCATGCCCCCTCCACGGAAGGGGGTGACATATATGCTATATTAAAGTATTGGGGCACCTATGTATGGGTGTAGTTATCACCCGCATTGAATAATGATAGGGGAGTGAAGCCGCCATAAGAGAAAGGGATACCTTCGGGTCAGTGTCGATAGAGTGGGCCAACGAGGACGTTGGGTCTGGAAGCGTGGTGGGATGTTGGGACCTTAGTCCCACATTGGTTAGATGGGGCTTAATTGGGTAGTTTATAAGTCAATAGGTTCCCTCATCTAGTCAACCGGTTTCGAGTTGAGTTCTACCCATGGGCTTATGACGAGTTGGGGTCGTACCTAACATTTGGTATCGTAGCCAACCGGTTTATAAGTGTACCTTTGCGCAAAAAATTGGGTGTAATTTGCACCACCAACTTCAAGAAACATGAGAAGAATCAATGCTAATGGAGGAAAGCAAAAGCCCAAAGTGCACCAACAAGATTCATGGAAGCCCCAGTCTCACTCTGCATCAATATCAAACTCATCTGCGTTAGATGTACCTGGTGGTAGTTCTGCACCAAATCTTGCTGATATTCAGGAGATGATTAAACAAGCACTCTCAATTGGTAACAATCCTATAGTTGCATCTGCCTTCTCTATCTCCTCTGGTGTTTACTCAACATAATGGTTTCTCGACTCAGGAGCATCAAACCATATGACTTTTAATCAAAAGTTTTTTGAAAGTCTTCATCCTGTCATCACCCCCTAAGATTCATCTCGATGGATCAACAGAACTGCAAGTCATATAGGCTTGGTCAAAAATTCAAATAACTTTTATGTACGGATGTGCTTCTTGTACCAAATATTACAATGAACCTTATTTCGAGTTAATCAACTGTGTGATCAAGGTTATAACACATATTGTTTTCCTTTTGGTTGTGCTATACAGGATCTCAAAACCGGGAAGCTAGTTGGGATAGGCCGTAGAGTTGGTCAGTTGTATCTCCTTCAATCTCTTATTCTCTCAAGAGAATCTAAAAAGTCATGTCGTAGCCGCTACTCCCACTACACCTGTCAATAACTCCCTTCATGTCTTGGCATTCTAGGTTAGGGCATGTTTCCTTTTTCTCGTCTTTCATATATGATCAATAAGGGTTTACTAGGAGATACTCAATTAGATAAAGAACCAAATTGCATCTCTTGTAAACTGGCAAAACAACCAGCTCTTTCTTTTAATCTTAACACTTCTATTTCAACTGAACCTTTTGCTCTTATACATTTTGATGTCTCAAAATCTTCAATTATGTCAAAGGAGGTGCTTTGTATTATGTCGAGTTTTATTGATGATTATTCGCGTTATACATGGGTATATCTATTCAAATCTAGAGCAGATTTTCTTAAGTTATATGTTGATTTCTCAACCATGATAAAAACTCAGTTTGGTAAAGTGATCAAAGTTTTTCGTGATGATCAGGGTGGGGAATATATTTCCAATCCATTCAAAGAATTTCTTAAAACCCAAGGCACCATTCTTCAACTGTCCTGTACTGAAACTCCAGAAAAAAAATAGAGTTGCAGAACATAAACACCGTCATATTATAGAGACAGCTAGAACCCAGTTAATTTCTGGTTCAGTTCCTTCCAATTTCTGGGGAGAATCAGTCCTTACTGCAGTCTACACCATCAATAGAGTTCCAACAGCTGTCATAGGAGGAATATCACCTTATGAGCATCTCTATGGTAAGAAACCAAACTATTCTGAGCTTCGAGTCTTTGGTTCAACTTGTTTTGTACTCCTTCCGATATGTGAACGTCATAAACTTGGTCAAAAGAATGTCTTGTGTGTCTTTCTTGGTTATGGTATTGAACAAAAGGGTACCGTTGTTATGATCCATTAATAAAAATCTTTGTGTCTCTCGTCATGTCACATTCTCGGGGAGAAAGTTCCATTTTGGTCACTTCCAAGCAGCAAATCATCATCTTTTGAGTCTTTCACTTATTCTGATCCATTCCCTAGTGAATCCAATCCTAGCACTTTTCCTATATCTACTCCTGAAAGTCCATGTCCTCTAGTTGTTGATCCACCAAATACTGATGACCGAGACCACTCTACAACTCAACCTGACAGTGCAACTCGGAACGAGATCCCGATTACGAAGAAAATTCTTTGCCACCTCGCAATCGAAGACCACCAGCTAAGTATGCGGACTATCATTGTTCCTTGTCTTCTATTTTGTCATTTTATGAACCAAAACATACGAGACAAGTGCAGCCATTCGAGAATGGAAAGATTCAATGGATGATGAATTGGAAGCACATGCACAGGCAGGGACATGTGGGAAATGGTGGATCTTCCTCCTGGAAAATCAGTTGTTGGAAGCAGATGGGTCTATAAAGTGAAGACCAAGTCAGATAGTGAGTTTGAACGATGTAAATCATGAGTTGTTGAAAAAGGTTATACACAAGAGTATGGAGTTGACTATGAAGAAACATTTGCACCGGTGGCCATAATGGTTACAGTTCGTACATTACTTGCTATTGCTGCATCACGACAATGGGGGATCCATCAAATGGATGTGAAAAATGTTTTTTTTTCATGGTGAGTTACAAGAACAGGTTTACATGAAACCTCCTCCTGGTTTGCCTCATGAACCTAATCAAGTATGTAGGCTTCGACATGCATTATATGGACTCAAACAAGCACCTCGTGCTTGGTTTGAGAAGTTTAGCAATGCGATTCTCCAGTATGGATTTACACAAAGCTTCTGTGATTCAGCTATGTTCGTCAGATCATCTAGAAAAAGGAATTGTCATTCTTCTCTTGCATGTTGACAACATGGTTATTACTGGCAGTGACCAACAAGGTATTACTGAACTCAAATCATACCTCAGTGATTGTTTTAAGATGAAAGATCTTGGATCCTTAAGTTACTTTCTTGGCATTGAAGTTGGCATGTCACCCACTAGTTATTTCATATCACAAGTCAAATATGCATCTGAGATTCTACAGCGTACAGGGCTGTCTGACAATAAGGTAACTGACACACCTCTTGAATTGAATGTAAAATACAGTCCTATAGATGGGACTCTATTGTCGAATCCAACATTGTATCTTCAACTAGTAGGGAGTTTGAATTACTTGACCATTATGAGACCAGACATAAGTCATGCAGTTCACATAGTCAGTCAGTTTATGTCTGCTCCAAGGTCTACTCATTATGCAACTGTTCTCAGAATTCTGAGATATATCAAGGGGTCTCTTCATCAAGGTTTGTGTTTCTCATCCAAGTCTGATCTCACTCTTCAAGCTTACTCAGATTCCGATTGGGCCGGGGACAATACAGACCGAAAATCTATTACAGGCTACTGTGTGTTCTTGGGAGACTCATTGATTTCCTGGAGAAGTAAGAATCAAAGTGTGGTTTCTCGTTCAAGTGATGAAGCAGAGTATAGAGCTCTTGGTCACACCACATCTGAACTCATTTGGTTACGGTGGCTTCTTTGTGATATGGGGGTTCTGCTTTCTGCTCCTACACCACTGATTGTGATAACAAGGCTGCTATTCAAATTACACACAATGATGTCTTCCATGAACGTACGAAACATATCGAGATAGATTGTCATTTTACTCTTCATCATTTTAAGAAAGGTACAATCACTCTTTCGCATGTCAAATCAGAATTTCAAGTGGTTGATCTTTTCACCAAGACTCACTCTGCACCTCGTCTTCAATTCTTAATTTCCAGACTCAAGATGTGTACTCCACCACCTTGAGTCTGAGGGGGGGTGTTAAGATATGGTCAATATATTATATATCTTGACATTATTGTGTTGTTATTTAGTTATAACTGCATATATATTCTTGCTGTATATATCCTAGATATTGTTAGGTGTATCTTTTATTTGCCTTATCTAGTTGTGTAAAGTTGTATAAATCAGGCTATTGCCTATCAATGAATACACAGAGAATTATTCTCACATCTACATTAGAATCTCTATGCTCATGATTATCATTCTTGTACATTTTACAAACGACGATGCAGGTGAACTGAGGTTGTTGTTTGAATGCTGAGAACACCTGCCCTAGTTTCGTTGTTATTTAGAGTCTCGTTTTTAGTTCAACAAACTATAAGATAACTTTGCCATGCTCATGTTTATAACCGTTTACACTTTTCTGTACAGTTCATGGAAATAGAATTGAGGAAGCTAGAAGAAGTGGTCGAGATCGATTCATGACGAAATGATTTATCTCCATGAACGATATACAATCCATATGATTTATTTTCCTAGGGATAGAATGAACTACTTTGTTTTGCTTTACTTGTTTCATTACATTAAAACCCATTTACTTTTGCGTGTTTCAGGGAGGAAGAAATGCAAGGCATCAATCGAGCAATCAATTCTAAAATGGCATGGTTAGGTTTCTTGTCACTGTTGGTCTGCTTATCAGTAGCAGGCTTGCAGGTATGGCATTTGAAGAACTTCTTTGAGAGGAAGAAGCTCCTGTAGTTTTGTCCCGATTTTGCTAGTTTTGTCCCCGGAGAAGGGTTTTTGACAAGAGATAATAGTTTTGACTGTAGAATCCAATCTTTTTTATAGTTCAAACGGAGGTTCCTTGACCATCATTTTCATGTTCTTCATAATACATTCGAGAACTTTGTAAATGGCATTACATTTAGATGCTTCTTATCTTGGACAACAAATTCATGCACTTCACAAATCAACCTCTATGGAACCGCAACCAGGATTCCTTCGTTGCTTGACCGGTCTCTCATTTGTCATCTTCTCATCCCATCCTGCGGCAAAGCATAATTGTTGGATATTGTCACACTAGTAAGGTATTATTGAATTTTATTTATAATAATTTGTAGCAATTTTTTTTTTTTTTTTTTTTTGATCTTTTGAACAGGATTTTAAGTTGTTAGAAGTATATGTATTCTAGTAATTATCATTAGATGGAAACCCCATGTACATACTTTTAGAGTGGAATTACCTTCTGGCCAGGATTTGCATCATTTAGTATGTGCTTGCTGAATGAATGATATACTAGGGGATAAATTTTCAAACCGCTGAAATTTTATGTATCTAACTCTAATAGAGTAGTAATGGTGCAAAGTTGGTAACATAATGCAGTTCATCAGGTACAAAGGTTTTGACATCTTAAGCTGTGTATTTCAGCTGTAGTATACAAAATAGCCAAAGTCTTTGGCCATGGCAAAGCCGAACCGGTTTGTTGGTTATTCCTAATGGATGGAATGATGACACTCACCGAGTCCACAAAAATGGTGATTGATAATGAAGAGACCCAATTCCAGAAGTTGGTTGATGTTATCGATTGTCACTGGTGAAATAACTTTGGTGTTGTGTGTTTGGGTGTTGCAGCATCAGGTCAAGAGATATCGAATTTGTCCTTCAAAATTCCTAGTATGCTTCCACCCGTAGCTACGGACTCCATGGAAGAAGGTTCTCCTGTTCTCTCTTTACTAAGTAATTTCTCTGTCTCTCGCTAATTCTATACCCTCCTCAGTCAAGTGCAATTTTTGTAACTTCTAATATCCATAAACATGGACAAGTTGTAGCCTTGTAATATTATCAAGCTGTAACCTTCTAACTTTTTTACTATATCAATTTCTTGAATTTAAATTTATTCTTTTCCTTGTTATAGGAGGAAAAACCTAGACTTACCATACGTATGTGCCTCTTTATCAAAGCCGTATTCTACGTATGTGCTTCTTTCATGTTCTCTATATTTTACCAAATCGTTTTCTCGCGACTTTAAATTATACTCAACATATGGAGTTGACACGCAAGTCCATCTCTTCGGTTTTGGTTTTCAAAGGTTAAGAGGCTGGGAATACTAGACTAAGAGCAGTGATGGTGGTAGCTTTATTTATGGTGCAAATAGAGAGTTGTCTGTTGTTTGTGATTCAAGATCTCTGCGATTTTGAAAGACCGAGTCTTGGATTGGCAGAGAAGAATCAGTTGCCTTGGTGATTTATATTATCTAACCTCTTATGTTTTCCATGAACAATGAACATTCATTTTAGGGTTTTACTAATGCACTTGGAGAGATGATTTATCCAACCTACAGCTAGGGCGAACTTCCACAAGCTTTTTGCCGTTGTGCAGTTAAAAAGGTGCTCTCTATGTAAGGTTTTCCTGACCCTTATCTTCCAAATGGTATGCTGTGGTGCGTAAAAGAGATACTTCATTTTACTAATACAATTGAACAATTTGAAGTGATGGTATAATACTAATATAGTCACGCTTCATTTACCATGTCTTTTTCGGTATCATTGTTCATGAATTTCAACTAAGATCAAATCTTCTTTGCATAGGTCTTTGCGTCTGCCTGTAATATCTTTGCTTTTGTCCAAGGTGAGACGAATATTAATGATTTGATTTCTTTTCTTTCAGATAGTTTGAATTCACCTATACTCTCCCTAAGAATCGATTGAAGACGTAGTCAGTCGAGCAACAAAATAAATGGCTTTTGTGCCTTCAAGAAAAATGATTGATTCTTAGGGACTCTTGGCTAGCTCTTTGGTATGGTTTTGTAATAACTGATTGATGTTGTATCATTTGCAATGATGATTGATCTTTTACAACTCCTGAATCCCGATCGATTCCCTTGGGCAAGATCTTTTGAATCTTGGCAAAACCTAATGACTCTTGGCAAAACCCGCCCAAGAAAATATGCTTTTTATTGATGATTTAGTTATCCTTGGTCTAAAATTTCCAACAATAGTTCACCACACCAATTAACTAGATTATCACTGCTTAATAGGTTAGATTTTTGTTTTTCTCCCTCCGCAACAAATATACCGGAAAAGGCATAAGGGCGAAGAACATTCCAGAAGGACAAAAACCGTTGTGTAGCAACAAAATTGCAGCCGCCTCCGAGAATGGTGCTCACGGAAGAACTCTCGAGTTGAAACTTGATATGTGGAAAAGAAAGGAAGCATGACACGTCGCATACTACAATGCATTTATGATTATTGTAATTGAAAACAAAATAAAGGTATCGGTGGGAAAAAAATTTTTAGCCCACCCAAACATAAAATCCTGGTTCCGTCGCTGGACTACGTCCTCAATCGATTATGAACTGTTCTCAATACTTTTGATGATCAACTCTTAAAATAATTACGTATACGGCTTAAATGATTTGGTTTGTGTTGACACTTTGCTAATTAACTTGTATACATGAGTAGTAAAAGAGCTAATAGGAGTAAAACAAGAAAATTAATGACACGCGGTTTATCTAATTGACACACAACAGGTAAGCCTTTTTGATTACTGATTTTAAGAAATAGCATAAATACGTGTTTTTATATAACGACGGAGTTGATATTATCAAAGATTAATTTATGTGGGACAGAGTATCAATCTCTTTGAATTACGTCTCGAAGAATGCCAAAATCGTACCTTCCTAACGGGCTATTATAAAATTCTACCGGGCTAAATTTGAAATGCTGAAAATTGTATGGGCAAAACTAAGGGTGCACAAGAACCGAGCGGACCGAATGGACCCGTCCGGAACCGGTGGAACCGTACACATGTTTTGTATCGAACCGAGGAAGGGGGCAGTGCAATTGGTCCAAAAATAGGAACCGAGGCTAAGCAGGTACATGTACACGGTCCTGTCCTAATCCCGTACCGTCCCGGACCGAATGTACCGAAGAAGTATTACTCATCTGTATAAATCAAAATTAGTGAATTGATTTTCAAATTCCGTATTACTCATCTGGGGATGACCGAATGTCGTTGATTGTAATTCGAACTGTATAAATCAAAATTAGTGAATTGATTTTCAAATTTTGTATTACTCATCTGGGGAGGACCAAATGTTGGTTGAAGCCTCAAGCTTGCTCGTTCTTACTGCATCTCTATCCCTCTACAATTTGGCTGGTAAATTTTAGTCGGTTGATCAATTTTAGCCTTTTTAACAAGCCTCACCTATAATATCTCTATCGTCTTCATAAAATTGACTTGTATTTGTGGTTTGTTAGCTTCGGTTATGATTTAGCCTTTCTATGTTTGTAAGCTGTTCGACAAAATTTCTAATAGAAAAATTAATTATATTTGTACTTTCTCTCACACAGTTGGGATATATTTTGATAAAATACTTTGTTTATGTTTTAGATTGGGATTCTCATGTTAATCAAGGCAGGAATTTGTATCCAACATCTAAAAGTTGATTTTCTTAACCCGAGTTATTTCAATCCTAATGCAAATAGGAATGTGCATCTAAAGAATCGCTTGTAGTCTAGCATTGAAACAGAAGTTAACAAATTTCGTGTTCATCCTTCCTGATTCCTAGTTGAATTAAGTATAAATATTTTTGGTCTGGAACCGAGACTAGTACCGAACCGTGCACTGTACCGCACGTGTACCGAATGGTACCGGAACCGAGGTACAGTGCAGTACCGGTACAAAATTTTGGAACCGAGGTTAGGAGGTGTGCAGTGTACTTGGCCTCGGCAAGAACCGAGCCGAACGGTGCCGTGTGCACCCTTAGGCAAAACATCTTTTTAGAAATTTTGGGGTGGGCTTAAGCCTAGGTAAGCCACCCCCTAATACCGTCCCTGGGAATATGTTTTATAAGGGGTTCGATAAAATCATATTTATTAAACTTGCTGGTGATATTCCCTCCTAGGTGTAAGCTTTTCTCCCTCTGTATTTTTTGTTATCATGATGAGATGAAGTTAATCATTTACGTATGTCTCTTTCCAGCTCTGTGCTCTGAACAGGTGTCTTCAATTAGAGTTCTCCAGTTAGGTAGCGGTTTATCTGTTTGCCCATCAGGCATGTAAGTGTAACTATCCCTCTCCATCAGATTTTAATGTCATTGCTACATTTAAACTTGAAATTCTGGTATGTTGCTACGTAGGTCCGTTTTGTATCTTTCAACTTTATGCGACGATGTCATCCAAGGAAAGAAGTCGCTACATGCAGCCATGAATTTTCTCGTTGCACCTCCTCTTTCTGAAAATCCTCAAGATACCTCCTGCATACAAAGTGTGAATGTAGGAGATGCCAAGCCCACTTTATTGTGTAAGGCCACATTTGTTCAATAGATGGAAAAGGTAAAGATCTTGCGGCTAAGGTTTTCTTTCCTGTACTGGGTTCTGCAGTTTACTATTTGTTACTGAGAATGGTGCATCTACTTTGCAGGGGATGAGTGGAAGTCAGGGAAGATTCAGAATTTGACCAATTGGTTTTGGAAAGGTTATTACCATCCATTGTTACATTTAATTATGTATTGGGATCATTAACGGAGATTAAATTCCTTTCAACTGTTTGCTAAAATGACTCACACAGGTATTCAACCTACTGGTCTTTGTAGAATTGGTAAAGTTGGTCCTGCTCTTCAGATTAAAACCCACCACAGTTGTATTATGACAAGCAGTTATTAAATAAATAAAAAACTTCACTTAATTTCGTGGTTATTGTATTGATTTTCTCAGCTTTCGACGGGGCATCGGTTTCTGATGGAAAAGCCGGAAACTGGTACCTCTCTAGTGTTAGCCAAGTAAAAGAAATGCAGATTGAACATAGGATGCTCGCAGTTTTTACGTATCCCTCCCATTACTCCTATAACATTAACTATTTCAAGTAAAAGAAATGCAGATTGAACATAGAATTGGTAAAGTCGGTTCCGTTACCAGGTTTATTTTGGGAAACTGGTGAAATTTTGGAAACCAGAAACACTTGTTGTAGAATTCGGGATTCGGACTTGACAACTAAAACGTACCCTTTAAATACCTGCTTTGATATTTGCTTCCGGTGAGATATGGAGGTATGGGCTGGAGATAAGATCAAGCACCCACCAACTGAAGCTTTGCAGCCAGAAAGTCTGCACGAATTGTTCAAGGAAAAAAATAATTCGCGCATACTTTCTTGCTTCAAGCTTGAGTTTTCGCAGTCAGGTCAGGTTTAACGACTTGAAAATTCAGAACCTCGTTAGGGATTCAAGGTAAGTAGTTCATCAATTAATTAACCTGATTCCTTACGGAATATTCTTGAACACTACTGGAAGGTAAGTAATCAAAATTTAGAACCTAATAAACAGCGATTGAAGTTGGAGATCATGTCTTGGACACTAGAATATCAACTGTGGTTTAAAATTACTCAGTTGACAGCACATAGTGAAGCCAAGACTTGATATTCTAGTGTCCAAAACAAAGTGAATATCATGATCTCCAGATTAAGTTGGTCCTGCTCTTCAGATTAAAATTTAATCAGTTGATGGAAGAATGAAGACTGCACAGAGGTTTCTTAATGAGATGCTAACTTTTGGTCAATCTCCAGATGAAGTGACATACACTACCATGATCGATGGTTTCTGCAAGAATGGAAAAGTAGACAAAGCAATGGAATTGTTCGAAGCCATGGAGGGTACATGAATCTTAGAACATTGCCATATTCACTGCAAGTCACAAGGATTCATTACAGCACAGTGTAGGAAATCTGCTGACGAACCCACCGGCTGTGCGTTGCAGTTCATTTTGCACCGGCGTTAACATGGAAGTGGAGCCACTAGGACAAAGGCTTCCTCGTCTTTATAACGGCCTGGGCTTTTTTGGTGGGGGTCGTAGTTACGGGTCATACATTACGGCCCGTCTTTTCAGCCTGCCGGATAATCTTCTTGGCCCCTATTTTCCTTTCCGTTTTTTTAGGTACAATTTGCAAATTAATAATCCCACATCGGTTATTTCAAGACTTATAATATAGTTTATAAGGAAAGACTTGGAGACTTACTATCGCCAATTGGCAAGGCATGGAAACCTTGATTACCCTTGGAAATACTTCCCTAGGTCTGGGTCTCGGCCATTCAACTCGTATATGCATGTATATGAGGTGAGTTACGGGTAGCATTCTGTCCTGGGGTACTCTATGAGTACTCCAATGCCACCTAAATGTGGCCAGGCTCAGGTGCCTTACTATCCAGTAATCGTCGGGTGGCACCAACCTTACCAATTGGTTTTTTTGTTTTTTCTCTGTCCGATATCCCAAACACAGACGTGGTTTTGTAACAGAAGTTCGAAGTTCTTTTCCCATATGCTCGTGATTTTACTACTCATAATTTGATGCTTTCGTTGCATTTCAGGTCTGGCAGAGTAGACGAAGCGCAGCGGGAGATGTGAGCTAGCGTTGATGTTGTTTGGTGGAATGCAAAGAGCAGCTATAGAGCTGGATCAGGTCGCGATGGTGGCAGCCTTATCGGCTTGTGCCGAATTGGGAGACTTGAAATTAGGAAGACGAATTCACTCGTACATAGCAAAGGGTTCAGATGGTATAACCCTGCAGCAATCTGTTTCTTTGACTAATGCGATAGTTCACATGTACGCAAGTTGTGGAGCAATTGAAGAAGCTTATACTGCATTCAGAGGCATGCCGCATAATCGTAGGCTTTGCGAAACAAGGTTGCAGAGTTGAAGCACTAGGCGTATTCAGATGGATGCTAACTGCGGGAGTGAGGCCAGACGAAGTAACATTTCTTGTTGTACTTTGTGCTTGTAGCCACACCGGGATGGTCAAAGAAGGCCGTCATTATTTCGATTACATGGTTATACCTTACGAAATTCAACCTAATATCAAACATTACGGGTGTATGGTCGATCTATTGAGCCGTGCGGGGTTTCTGGATGCTGCACAACAGCTCATTCAGACCATTCCGATGAAACCAAACGATGTTATATGGGATGCTCTACTCAGTGGTTGCAGGATCTACAAGAATATACAGATTGCAAAGTATGCAGGAGACCACATAGTGGAGCTTGAACCAGATCGGGCGGCCGGGTATCTAACTCTCCTGGCCAACATCTAAGCCAAGAAATAGGATAATGTAGAGAAGATTAAACAAAGGACGGTTGAAATGCAGGTGAAAAAGCCATCGGGGCGAAGTTGGATCCAAGTAAATGGAGTTGTACATGATTTTGTTGCAGGAGACTTGGCACACGAAAATGTTGGAAAAAACCGGGTTGCAATAGAAGATGACATAACACAGGAAGAGATTGTTGTACTCCAAACTTTCAAGGCTCATAAGATTTCTTTTAGACGATTATTTCTACCCTCTCAATATCAATTGGCGATTGCAACAGGTATGCGAAATAATGCCTTCAGGATACAATGAAAGCCCTACAACAGAGAAATTGGATTCAAGGTTTGCATCCCTTGACCCAATCAAGAACACACTAGAAAGAATTCTGATGATGCTTTAGAAAGAGAGAAAACAGGTTGAATTGATTGTGAAGAATGAGAGAATGCCTTCATTATTTATAGGGATATTCATGCCTATTAGAGATGCCTTTTCACTTCCAAAAGACACATAAGGTGTCTATTGGGAATGGTTGTCTTTTATGAACCATCACACCTATTAAAGGTGTCTCTTCATCTCCAACTAACATCCATTGTGTTTATCCAACACAGAATACTTCCCCGTCATAGCGGCAAACCAAAACATTAAACCATTTTATTTTCTAAGATATTGAAAATATCCAACAATCTCCCTATTTTCAATAACCAAAAACATGAAAATAAAAACAAAACCTTTTAAATCGCAGTGGCCGCATCACACAAGTGATCGCCTCGTGCCCAGTGGGATCAAGCCAACGTAATTCAAGCACAATTGAGACTAAGCATCATCGTTGAAATCAACACATAAATGATAGGTATCTTTTGGATTTGAACCTTCACTTAGTGTAAGAAACTCAAAGCCTTATCGAGATTCTATGGTGAAACCAGTCTTGAACCAAGTATCCCTTATGATAAAACCGGAGTCTCCACACATATTTATTTCATAAATCATGTGTTCTGTATCCAAGCACGTTAATGGCCATGTGCTTATATCCTTGATTCATGAGTCTTCTTTATAGAACGGTCTTCTTCTCTTAGGAAACGACCTGATTTCCATACTCATATAGGTAAGTCTCGAAGGTGTTTCTGCGATACACCTTTTACTAATCACAGACTCATTAAGGATTTACATCCATCCTATTTTCTTGCAGAACCCAACACTAATTAGAAATGGGAAGTTTTATATTAGTGATCCATAATCTACATCCATAACTTGTTGGTACCACATTGAACCTTGTTTATCTTTTTCAAAACATAGGTTGGGTTTCTGCTATGGGAGATCAACCTTCCTTCACAGACCTTAGTCCCATTTCTTTATACTTCATTGAAAACATTTCCTTTGGGAGACTTTCCATAAATATGTCTGCCAAGTTTTTCTCCGTTTCAATGGCTAACTGCAATTACTCCTTTCTTGAGTAATTGACTTACCGTTTAATGTACAAGACTTGTATGTCTTGACTTTTCATTATAAATCTTTGTTAGAGACGTTATAGATCATATCCTGATTCACAATTAATCAAGACCGCTTGAGATGGCTTCTTCCAAAAATGGGATCTCTACAAGTTAGGTTCTAAGCCATTCCTCCTCATTAATTGCATATACTCATGCAATCAATTCTGATAACATTATTAGAAATGTTCTTATTTGATTTTACAAATTAGTTCTAACTTCTCTAGGAATCATAATTAACATTTGACAGTTAATTCACAATAAGTCATTAAGTCATTATAGACTTGCATTCACTAGAGGCATAAGAAATTTGTAGGCAATTTACTTGCTATTTCAACAAGCACATCATCACGATGAGTAATTCCTCTGCTCATGCCCAATCTTCTACAAATTTATACCCAAATACATAGACAATGTCTATTTAACATTTTACATTATGTAATGCAAATGTTCATAATTTATGCATCGGTAATATCGTAACACCTCATCGTTGGATATTTTGGTCGGCCGCCCCATTTCCAATACGTTACATACTAACCGGAATTTTCCTTTTCGATGTCATTTAAGACATGCCAATTTCCAAAATTTGGAGCCATATAATTCTTAACGAAAGAATTATGATTTTAGACTTCTAAATTTATAATTCCTACCGCAAGAATTATACCCGTACAAAAAATTGTAGTCTCAACAATCAATGGTGATCTCCATTTTGGTTCTCTAATATTAGAGCATTCATGACAATATTCAGATATAGCATTCACGCGACCAAAATTATGTCAGATATATCACTTGTTTGATCAGTATCAAACATGCACAACGCTAATATCCAAGGAAATATTCAAGTCCAATTTCTTGGACTTGGCATGAGATAATGTCATGCACTATAATTAAGCAATGTTTTTGCCCAAGAAATTAATCAACACATGGCATTCAAGAATCAAACTAATTTACAATATGCTCAAAAAGTACCTTTCCATGGTATCCCGCAATTATGATTTCAAAACTCAAGTTCAGCTTCAAGTTAGACTCCCTTAGAGAGCACATTTGTACATAGTCGACACTAGGATATTCTTTGCCTTGCTTCAACATCCGCTCCAGCTGCATTAAATGTAAGTTATCGTATATTAATCAACTGTATAGTATCACAATCAGTGTTCTAATTTCATTAGCTCAACATCAAGTAAGTACCTTTTCTTCAAGAAGAGAAATCATGAGCATGGCATCGACCTGTTCTCCACACCATGCGACGAGAAAATGAGCAATTACCATCACCTTTCTAAAATCTTCTTTACGATACTTGATCTCTCCAGGTTTATTATTTTCATAAAAAATCTTTACTTTGCGGTCTGAAATCCGTCCATCCGCACTAACAATAAGATAGCCGGCAAATATGTACCCGACAATTATTGTCCCATGCTACGCTTTTAAGAAAACACAATAAATTTCATCAAGACACAATTTTTTTTTTTCATCAAGACACAATATTTTTTTGACACAATATTTTTTTTTTTGACACAATATTTTTTTTTTCATCAAGACACAATAAAAGTACCAAAAAAGAAAAAAATAATAATAAAGATGAATGATTTTGTGTTGGTTTTTCTTGAAAGCAAAAGAGATTTCTAGTTGCAAAATAAAAATGCAGTAGTTTGGAATCAACCCAATACTGAAAGAAGGTCATAACAATAAGATAGCTAATGAAATTAGAACACTGATTAGAACACTGATTGTGATACTATACAGTTGATTAATATACGATAACTTACATTTAATGCAGCTGGAGCGGATGTTGAAGCAAGGCAAAGAAGAGAAATCATGAGCATGGCATCGACTTGTTCTCCACACCATGCGACGAGAAGATGAGAAATTACCATCACCTTTCTAAAATCTTCTTTACGATACTTGATCTCTCCAGGTTTATTATTTTCATAAAAAATCTTTACTTTGCGGTCTGAAATCCGTCCATCCGCACCAACAATAAGATAGCCGGCAAATATGTACCCGACAATTATTGTCCCATGCTACAGTTTTTAAGAAAACACAATAAATTTCATCAAGACACAATTTTTTTTTTTTTTGACACAATATTCTTTTTTTTTCATCAAGACACAATTTTTTTTTTTCATCAAGACACAATATTTTTTTATTTTTGACACAATATTTTTTTTTTTTTGACACAATATTTTTTTTTTCATCAAGACACAATAAAAGTACCAAAAAAGAAAAAAATAATAATAAAGATGAATGATTTTGTGTTGGTTTTTCTTGAAAGCAAAAGAGATTTCTAGTTGCAAAATAAAAATGCAGTAGTTTGGAATCAACCCAATACTGAAAGAAGGTCATAACCATTTCTCTACTTAAAGATCAATAAAGCTGTTACGTAAAGCATTGATGGTTGCAAGCAGCTCTCTACTTAACAACAGATAGAGAATCTGTCAAAGACAATTCATGTTTTTCTAGTTAACAACAACATATATAGACTTTTCGAAGAATCAATACTCTCTTTCATTAAGTGAACCAACTTTCTCTAATGATTATGTTAAAGAGCTGCTAAAACAAAACAGATCGGAGATGAGCTAACCTCACTGTATTATTTGTTCATCTTGTAGATCTAAAAGTAGAACTTATGGGAAAAAAAAAAAATCTTACCTTCCCAAAAACTCTTGTGACTCCATTCCTTTCCTTGATTGATTTCTTCCTTCAAAGTTTTTTTTCAATTTTTCTCTCACTCTACTCATACCGAGTTACGTATTAAGTTTTGGTCAAATTTAGTTGATGGTGTATAAGAAGACACATCTCCTGGCAAGAAAATCATTACAACTTCTGAAGTCCCACATAGTTATCTTACATGTTCTTTGTTAAGATATGGTCAAGATATTATATATCTTGACAATATTGTGTTGTTATTTAGTTGTAATCGCATATATATTGTTGATGTATATATCCTAGATATTGTTAGGTGTATCTTTTATTTACCTTATCTAGTTGTGTAAAGTTGTATAAATCAGGCTATTGCCTATCAATAAATACACGAGAAATATTCTCACATCTACATTAGAATCTATATGCTCATGATTATCATGGCATCAAAGCTAGGAAAGATCCGAGAACTAGTTTCCGTGCAATACAACCCTGGAAAACATAGTAATCATGTCAAGAGAAGATCCTCAACCTATCACTTTGTTCGTTTTGATGGAACCAAATACAACCACCGGTCATTCCTCATGAGGAGTTTTCTTAAAGGAAAGAGTACGTGGAAGTATGTCGATGGTACCAGAAAAGGCCCCTACAACAAGGCCGTTCTAATGACAAAGGAAAAGAAGTACAAACAAAGGATCTAAAAGAAGAATGAGAGATTAACAATAACATGATTCTCACTTGGATTGGAAATACTGATTATTCCTTCTATAAGTATGCAACTCACCAGTTTCGAGGTAGCCAAAGAGGCATGGGATTTATTTCAAAAAGGTACACACAAGTCAACTTTGCTCGTAGATATAAACTTGAACAAGATATCGGATCTTTGAAGCAACCACATGATCGATCTGTTTACATTTTCATTCCCGAGATGTCTATAGTCCGGAATCAATTAGAACTTATGGAACCAAAATGGACTGTAGATTTGGAACTGTGGCAGAAATATAGAGAGGAAACACGTTTAGTTCAACTTCTAATGGCTATACGTGATGAGTTTGAGTCTGGTAGAGCATCTATTCTTCATTGATCACCTCTTCCAACTGTGGAAGCTGCCTTGTCTGAACTTATTGCAGAAGAAACGAGAAAAAGAATCACGCCGGAGATATCAGGAGTGTTTGATGTGCCTACACGTTCAAGTTCAAATAACTTTCAAGAAACCAAAGTGCTTCAGTGCAACGTGACATGTCTCAAGTGCAGTGTCACAATTGCAAGACTTTTGGGAAATTTGCAAGGAACTACAATATTCCATCAGCAAATTCCTCATCTTCTCGATAATACGACACACCCTCAACACGGTGTGGGTACTGTAAGGAACTTGGTCATTCATCCAGATTTTGGATGTTGGGACCTTAGTCCCACATTGGTTAGATGGGGCTTAATTGGGTAGTTTATAAGTCAATGGGTTACCTCATCTAGTCAACAGGTTTTCGAGTTGAGTTCTACCCATGGGATTATGACGAGTTAGGGTCGGTACCCTAACATTTGGTATCAGAGCCAACCACTGATGATTATTTTCAATGATGTTGTAGTAATAGGTTCGTTCAAGACTTGTGAAAGCAGATTTTTTAGACTTAATTTTCGTAAATAAAAATAACAAGTTCAATTAAAAAGTTGTTTGGAAATTATGGAGAGGCTGGGGCTAGGATTACGCTATTTACCAATTCCAAAGTGATACTAATTACAATCATGCAATTTCACACGTTCAATTTGATTCTCAACTATTGCAAAAGTAGATTTTTTTAGAAACAACAAATGTTAATCCAAAGCATGGGATATCAAAACCCTAGAGCAAGCATATTCCATCAATAGAAAATACAATTGTTTAACAAAAATCATAAAATCTATTTTCAATCTAGGCAAATAATCATAATTAAAAATTGCACAAATTAAATAATTAAGAATTACCGCTTTTTCATTGGCAAGATAGCTTCCTCCGTCGCCCTAGAGGATGGGTTTAGCTCATCATATTGGAAACACGCTCAAAACTCATTTTATTGCTCGAAGGAGGTGTACAAATGATGAAATGGAGTAAATTGGTGAAAATCGGGTGTTTGCAACGATTATAATTGTTGCAAACATTGTTACAAAAATAACGATAAAGAAAAGCTTCTCTGTTGTCTTAAGACGCCTTCCGTGTTATGACCCTCGTCTCCGTGTCGTTAACACTGTTTAAAAGACGGTCTTCAGAAGTGCAATGTTCTTCGTGTTCTTCCTTCACAGCAGCAGCAGCAGAATTTTTGTAACTTGATTTCTATCACTCTGTTCTTCTCCCAAACTCTCCGTATCAATTCTAATCAACTCCAACACATTATATACTCCTCCAGACACTAGAATCATGCGTCATAACTTCAAAAATCCTTCAATTAATCGGCAGTGAAGAAAAATATTCTCGGGAATATTTTCTTCCCCGATTTAACTGCTGACGTGTTTTATCATGTTGAAACACTCCAAACACACTCAGTAAACATCCCAGAGTGTTTAAACACGCAGTGAGCACACGCAAACCATCGTATCACTCACCGAGAACTCGGGTTCTTTGGGTTTACTCGTGTCACTCTGTTTTATCAAAAGCAATGATTCAAATTTTCGGGCGAGTAAAACGATCATATCATCCTGTTTACCCTCAACGTGAGCCCACGACAACTAATTCCGAGTGTTTGAATCTCACTAAATCTCGAACTTCAACCTAAACCGTGCTTTGCAAATGGTTTCCTTAAAATCTGAAATTCAAATGATGAAGAAGGGTGGCCCTTAGCCAAGTCTGAGGTGCGAATAGTAGTTGGCTCCCTGGGGTGCCCCTTAGCAATTGGGTTACCCCTTATCCAAAGATGAGGGTCCGAATAACACGTGTCTTCCGGAGGTGCTCCGAGCAACTTTTCGAGCCGAATTTTCCAACAAAATTTATTTCCAAAAAATACCTACAAACACACAAAATACCATAATAAGGACGAAACGAGCACCGACAATACGAAACATTGAGGACAAATTAGACACATAAATGCGTCTATCAAATACCCCCAAACTTATTATTTGCTAGTCCTCGAGCAAATTTATTCTAAAAAATAAAAATCATTTGAACCCCTAGGTGGCCCAAGTGGCGGAGTGTTGTCTCCGGAGGGTTTACCAGAGGTGTACCCACAAACCTTTACTCCAGACCCTAGCTATCTACGCAGAACCTTGGAAGGCACTAAAGAATATCCTTGGTTGGCATACTTATTGACTACAGGAGGAAGTACCCCGACTGGGAAATTCCAATTCTTTGTACACGAGTTTGCACTCAAGCATACTAAAATTCATATAAAGTGAAAGAACTCTACTCCGATAGTCGCACTATGGACATCAATACCCGGAGTCAAAACTAATCACATGGATAGATCAAGAAGATGGATATAGAGAAAAACATAGATGGTTTTGATGTTTACTAAGTGAACGGTGTTTCCCATATCTGTCTGAAGGCCTCCGCCAAAATGAACCTATCCTAATGGACTGAGATACTAGTCTGACTAATATCAACACACTGGCATATACAAGGGAACCAGTGGTCGATAATCCTAACTCTAGGTCAACACAACTGGCATATACAAGGGTTCCAGTGGTCGACTTTATTGAATTTATTCCGGTTGGTCTGATGGTCTGGTCTCAATTTTTTTTTTTTTTGGTATCTCAATCACTCTAATTCACCCTAGCATTGGTAACAACTTGATTCGTGGGCCCCACCTAATCACTTAGAGAAACATAGTTTAAAAAGAACAAAACAAAATAAAAACAAGTGAAAAGGACTCAACGAGATATGGTGAAACTATCATGTTATTTCTAACACCTGAGCTTTGTGCTTTTATGAATAGACTCTTTAGATGTTGCCATCTAATCAGATTGGTTCCTCAACTCCTACAACCAAAATGCTTCCATCCACTTAGATTAGTTAGTGTCATCCTTAATAAACTTAAATTTCTAGGCTCTGGAGTTTATTTATTGCAACTAAAAAGTTTTTCCCATACCCCCAAACTTAAATCTAACATTGTCCTCAATGTTCTAAAGATGAAATTAAAAACATGAACAAGGAGAAACCGTTACCACTAGAAGGAAATGAGGAAAATATTACCGTGTTGCATGAGAAAGGGATACCTCCCAAGGAGTGCTAAGTTTAAAGTCTTCAGCCAGACATCAAATACTTCAAAAAGGATCTTCACCTTCCAAAGTCATACACCAATAGCCGAAATAGTTGTGGGTCCATAAGACCAAATAGAGCTAACACCAATATCGCACAACCGCACCGGTTCGGATAAATGAATAGAAGGAGCACATCCTCATCTAAGGTTTCACAAGACAACTAGGCTCATCTGGTAGCATAATTGAGCTTCATATGTGTATCTTGATAAATAGATTCATCCGAAAAACGGGTCTCTAATACCTGGGTTACCTCCTGGACAGTATCAGGAGGATCGGGTTGCTGAGTCTGAATAGACTCGAGTAATATCTCAGACACACAAAGCTCGAGTCCCAAGTTAGGGACTTCAATTAGGGATACAAGACGAACACTAGAGTCATCATTACCCCCAAACTTAGGGTGAACAATATCTTCAGATGGACCAAAATCTATGGGATGGATTTTAGGGTCCATAAAGTCAGCACAATAAGTAGCTTCTTTGGGAGACTGGTCATCTAAACGAACAACATCATCATATAAGGGATTATCAAAGAAAATCTCTAATATAGGCTCATCAACTAAGGTGTTCGTCATGGTTACCTCCTCCGAGGCACTAAAAGGTTCATCAAATAATGGATTATCAAACATAGTGCAGGCTAAAGGATCAGGAACTA
This sequence comes from Papaver armeniacum, assembly GCA_023531295.1. Lineage (NCBI taxonomy): Eukaryota > Viridiplantae > Streptophyta > Magnoliopsida > Ranunculales > Papaveraceae > Papaver > Papaver armeniacum. Next base: position 175,813 of record JAJJWW010002335.1, on the reverse strand, counting down.
GAGTGCTAATCATGTTCACCACTTCTAAATCATCTATCTCGGGAAGGTTGTCTAGTAACATTAAAGACATTTAGTTCGTGGTCATATTACCAAAGGATATGTTCATAAAGCCCGATCCTGATTGATGACAAATAAGTTAGCTGTGGCTAAAATTGGGCGACCTAGAATCACCGGGATTTGAGCACTTGGGTCCTGAAACAGGTTGGGTGTCTAGAACAACGAAATCCACCGGATAAATAAACTTATCAACCTCAATCGAACATCCTCTATGACACCTCAAGGAACTTTGACAGACCTATCGCCTAATCAAGTGTCATTTTGGTCGATTTCAACTTACCAAGACCCCGACTGGGTGTATACATGATACGGGAGTAAGTTAACACTAGCTCCTAAGTCAAGTAAAGCTTTGTCGACCATGTGATTACCAATCACACAAGAAATGGTGGGGCATCCAGGGTCCTTATACTTAGGGGTGTTTGGTTCAAGAATGGAACTTACTTGACCAGCTAAAAAGGCTTTCTTTTGGACATTAAACTTACGCTTTCGTACAAAGATCTTTAAGGAACTTGGCATAAGCAGCATCCGCCTAATTGGTTCTAACAAAGGAATGTTAATTTTCACCGCTTAAATGTTTCCGTTATCTCGTTGAAATTCGACTCCTTCTTTGTTGGTGCTAACAATCATGGATATGGGGCTCTAGGCACAAAGGTAGTCCTATCAGAATTTCTTGGGAATCCTTAGGGATTGTTTCGGTTTCCTCGGCTACGGGTTCCTCTTGGGTCTGTAGAATGTGGAACTACCGTAGTTGCGAGGAAATCCCACACTACACCCCTCACTCGAATTTGTTTAATTAATCCATTTGAAGATGAGTAACAATATATTTTATTAATTGTTTTCTTGAAAGGTTTACAAAGAAATGTAGAACAGAGCTAAAGAAATTACAATCACTCTTAATTTTCTCTCTCCTAATGACTTGCTAAACAACTCCAAAAGAACCCCCTACAACAGACTTACTCGACCCTTTATATAGGGTATTACATAGTGGATGACAGCTAAGTTGTCCTTTATTTTCGGGAATTCTTCGCGAAGCGTCGCGAATATGTAAATGTTAGACTTCGCGACACTCCTAAATCTCGCCAAGTCTTCACACTTTTCTCATGTTCTGGCTGTCGTCATCTGATGCGTCATTTAAATTATTTCCTTGCGACACCTTCGCAATGTAGTTATTTATTACTCTTCTTGATATTCTTTGTCGCGATAATCTGGTCCTACATCTTGCCTCTTCTCATGTATTCTCTGCGAAGTAGAGAATGTCATGAGAACTAATGTTTCGATATGTCGCCTCCGTTTAATTTCTGTTCGTTTTTCTTTTACCGACAAGATTCCGTGAATTTAGGAATGACTGTTTACACGTATCTAAGATTTTATTTTTTACCGGTTCGTCCGGTTACCCTTCTCTTGTCTATTTAAAGAGGAATTCCCTTTGAAAATTCTCTTCTTTTACTTCATCTTCTTTATTGTCTGCAATTTTTCTCTGCCGTTTTCCTTCATTGTGTTCCTGCTTTAATTCTTCTGCTACTGTTTCTATGGCATCAAGGTCTGTTGATTTTACCAATTTTGATTACTTCATGATTGATCTCTTTTATTGTAGTCTTTTATTTGAATATTGATCTTCTTTTAATGTTTCTCCCACCATTTTTATTTCAGCCAAGACAAACCCAGCTCCAAATTCACCGTTAAGAACCCTAATATTTCTTCAGGTTCAAAATTGAAATCCTTTGCTTCTAAAAGGCATCCTACGAGTGGCAAGGTATTTAAGAAACATTTACCCTTTTAATAACAATATTGTTTCCTCTGTTTCTTATTTAACTTGTAATTCGGGATGGCAAAATGAAGGTAGATCTCCCAAGAGGCATCGCCACTCTAAGCCTGTCGCACCTTCGTTTCCTTTCCCGGGTTCAATCTTATTTCTTCTCCCCGTTGTGCCTTCGCAAAGCGATTCATCTCTTCCAAACGATTGCCTCGCAAGAGAAACCAACCCCTTCTCTTCAAGATAATCCATCCTCTCTGCGATATCCTCGCAGGATAAATCAATTCTCGAGTTTTTCGTGAATGAAATTCTTCAAAATGTACCCCTCTCCACTCTTTCTCTTAATACTCCTCTTTCTCCTTCACCTGTTTATCAGACTTCTTCAACTGGCATTCTTATGATCAAGAATGATTCAGCTTTTCCTTCCTCCTCTTCTGAGTCTACCCCTCTTACCAAAGAAAACTTAGAAGGGATAGATGTGGCTTTTAAAGTTTTATCAAACACCATGAACGATGTCAAGAAAACCTCCACTGATCCTATCAAGTCTTGTGTTTTTGAATCCTTGAATAAATACTTTGGCTCTGACACAGTGTCGCAAACATCTTTGGAGCAAGAAGTTAAGATCTTAAAGAACAATCTTCTCAACATTTCACTTGGATTGCGACAATCTTCGCAAGAAGAATGAAGATTTAAAAGGTACATTTTGCTTCTACTTTTTTTTTTTTTAAATTTGAAGACTCAAGTCCTTGTTCACCCTTCAAGCTTTAAACCAGAAACGAAAAATGGAGATATATCAGTTGGAATCTACTGTTGAAGAAGTTCGAGCTGATAAAGATTCTTGGGTGGAGCAATATAACCAATTAGATAATCTCCATACATATGTTGTTGACCAAATAGATAATCTTTCTAAGGAAAATGCCGATTTAGCTCGAAAACACGACTTGTTAAGTAATGACTTATCTCGCCTCTCGTATTCTTTGACTAAAGCTAATTTAGAGTTGGAAACTTTATCATATGAGAATGGAATTCTTTCTCAAGAGAAGCGAACTTTATTAAACAAGGTGTCAGTTTACTACTTGTGATATGATATTTGTCAAAAATTGTGTAAAGAGCAAGAACAATCTCTTCGCTCGCGAGAAATAATCTTGAAGGAGTTACTATCGAGAAAAATAAACTTATTCGGGTAGAATAACTTTAAGTGTAAAAGCAAACCAACTCAAGGATCAATGTTCCCAATTGGAGAAATCCAATTCTTCCTCGCGAAAGAAAATGCCACACTTATTTCTAGCGAGAAAATCTCATGAGCTCGTTTGAAAGGATTAGTTGGAGATAACTTTGATATCGCCATGGACCAATTGGAAAATAGTTGTTCGGCATTAACCCAAAGACCTTATCTCGCAAAAGGAAGGTAGTCATAACAGTTGGCTGCCTCATCTATTCTTCATTTATTGGTGCTTCATAATTTTTGTTTGTTATAATATTTTTGCTTTTATTCTTTGTTTCGTGATCTCGAGAAAATCTTCATGCTTCTCTTATCTTTGAAATCGACCACTCAAAAATTCGCAAGAAGAATAAAATGCTTACTACTTCCCTTATGCATTCTCGCGACAGAGCGAGAAAGAAGATTCAACTATATGTGCGGTTACAAAGATATAGAGAGTAAAAACTAGCAGAAATCCTTCGTCAACTTCATCTTAAAGTCAGAAGTTCTTGTGAATAGTATTTTGCTATCTAAATCTCTTGATCCCGTATCTGTTGCACCTCTGGAAGTGAGTGATGATGAAGTTCCCAATTCCCCTGACAGTGATTATGATTATCAAAGCTGCGATGAAGTCGCTGATGATGAAATTTTCGATGAAGGATCCGAATGAAGAAACTTGATGAAAATCGTCCAACCGGCGAAAAAGAGGTGATAAAATTGTTGAAGAACCCATTAACATCTCCTGTTGTCGAGAGAGTTGATGTAGAAAATTGAATTCTCTCTGTAATTTTTCATTTTTATTTAAACTCCCTTAATTGGATGACAGTTTGCATATGATGCTTTTGAATTTACATTGAAGTACTTCTTTTGATTTGGAGGACAAATTCCCTTTATTTTTGTTGAAATGTATTATTGCGATAAGATCGCGGGATTTCTTCACAATGAAGAAATCTATTGATCTTATCTTATCATTACTTGTATGGTCTTATTTTGCCTTCCTAGTTAAAGGTCTTACTTTGCCATCCCTCATCGCGACAAGATCGCGGACGTCTTTACATTTTCATGTAATGACCCATTAACCTTGCCTTATCATTGCGCAAGTATTTTTGCCTCTGCGAGGATATTGTTCTTGCGACAATATAATAGATTTAAATATTCTTGCGAACATAAAATCCTATGACATTGTCGGCTTTATGACGAAATCGCAGGACGTTTTTTCATTTTCATGTAAAAACCCATTGATCTCGCCTCACCTTCATGTTAGTATTTTTGCCTCTTCGGGATCATTGCACAAATATGACAAGTCTAAATTTCCTTGCGAAAATAAAGTCTTATGACATTTGCGTCTTTTGACACTTATCGGCTCCCCTAATGGAGGGTGCCGCCCTTATCTTCTCCCTGGTTGCCCCTTCAAGGAGGCGTACATCGGCCATACAAGACTAGCTCCTCCCATCCGGTCTTAACAACAACCGGTTGTGTTCGCGACCTCTTATCCCTTATACCTATATGGTTTATGGTTACGAGACTGCACCCTAAGTGGAGTTTTCTTTGGGCCGAGTGCGGCGATATACTAAGACTTGCCAAGAATGGCCGAGACACTTCAAATGCCCCAGGCACTCTTGGCTCAACCGTGTACCCCGGCGCCTTGAGCATACACTGACTCCTTGGAAGAGATCCTCGGGCGTCCAACCGGGTATAACCTTATATAATTAGTTGGAAATCCAAGGTCTCTCTCCTGGGATAGGCTTTTATGGGCCCCAAATTTCCATGACTCGGGCTTCGGAGCGGTGTAACCTTTCCCCGAGCCATGTTAAGAGATACCCCCTTATATGACGTACTTTAGGTCTTACATTTTCCTCTTGCGAAATATTATTCGCGAACTAGGTGTACGCCATAAAGGTTCGTCCCATTCACTCACTCACTCATTTTTTGTTATCATGCATTGTTTGCGAGATATTACTTTAATCTTGCTTTATTTTCTTCAATCTCGCAATCTATCCGTCGCAAAAACATTACATCACAGGCTCATTCCATTTCTCCCATCTTTTATGGGTAATATTTCTTAAGATATAACCTATTCCATGGCCTATTTAATTTTTGTCCTACATCTTTGCCTTGGGATCCATCAATCTATATGCCCCTGTACCAACTATCTCCTTTATGATATAAGGTCCATCCCATTTTCTTGCCCGACTTGCCACCATTTTCTCGTGATATATAGGTGTTTCTCGCAGCACCAAGTCACTGGATGAAATTCACGTATCTTGACACGTTTGTTATATTCCCAGCCAATCTTGATAATTTTCCATATGTTGTAATGCTCTTTCTCTTTTTTCTTCTAGTTCATCCAACTTAATTAGAATATTACCCGCACTTAAATTTTTCTCCCAAGCCTCTTTCTTTGTTGTTGGAATCATAACTTCGTTGGAAGTACGACTTCAACCCCATATGTTAAACATAAGGGGACATCCTGTAGCTTCTCTTACGGTAGTATTGTAATCCCATCTTTGCATTATGCACTTGTTCGCACCATCCTTTATTGTATCCTTCTAACTTTTTCTTCAGTATGTCTGCGATTGTTTTATTTGTTGCTTACGCTTTGGCCATTAGCTTTCTGCGGGTATAGAGGGAGTTGATTTTCCACATTGTATCTCGAAATGCATTAAGCGGGAGTTCTATATTCGTCCTTCAAATTGTTTCCCATTGTCGGATACCAGCGTGGGAATCCCAAATCTGCATATAATATTCTCGAATATGAAAGTAAAGACATCCTTATCGCGAATGTGTTGTACCGCTTTCACCTCTGCCCATTTTGTGAAATAATCGTAGCGACGATTAAATATCTTCTCTCGTCCGTTCTGGTAAAAATGGTCCTACGATGTCTAAACCCCATTTTCCAAATGGCCAAACACTTGTTGAAGAACTTAACGGAGCTCCTGGTGCATGTATTTTCTTCCCATGCCTTTGGCAATCCTCGCAACGCCTTAACACTTGTTTCGCGTCCTCATGCATATACGGCCAATAATAACCATTTTTTTGCTTTATGTGCTAAAGATCTTCCTCACTATGATTACCCGGATCCCCATTATGCAACATCTTCAATATGATTTCCCCTTCCTTTCTTGTTAAGCATCTAAGTGAAGGCCCGTTAAAAGATCGTCGGTATAGCACTCCATCTCTTAATTCATAATTTGTTGCACGACTTTTTAATTTGTGTGTCTCTAATCTATTTCTTGGTGTTTCTCCTGTCATCAAATATGTATGAAGCTCTGCTCTCCAATCTTCTTCACAAAGTGTTTGTGCTCCATCTTCTACTACCATTACATCGGTTTCTTGTTCATCTTCTTTGTCAATTGACGGCATCCAAAGTGTTTGTATTTTAATATTTCTTTGCAATCGGATCTGTCATCATACTTGATATAAAGGCAAAAGCGTCTGCGAGCCTATTATTTCTCCTTGATATATGTCTCCACTTTATTCTTGGTATCTTCATCGATAACTCGTCAACAAGTTTCTTATATTTTTGCAAATATAATTCGTTTATGGCATATTCCTCTTTTATCTGCGGTGCCAATTGTGAATCACTAGTAATCCTCACATTCTCCACTTCATTTCTATTGCAAATCGCAAAGCATGTATTATAGCTTCATATTTTGTTTCATTATTTGTTGATGCAAACTCCAATCTGAAAGATAGAGCTATTTTATTGCCCTCTGGCGATATCACAACAATTCCTATTCCATTTCCTTCTCCATTTGATGACCCATCTACTAATATTTCCCATCTATTCGGTTCCGTTAACAAATCTTTTGGATCTCCATGTTCTTCCTCCACATCCATCATTTCTTCTCGATTCATCCTCTTCCAAAGAAAATTAAGAAATTTCTGCGACAACCTGTGATTTTGGCGAAGATAGTATTTCATATTTGAGTTTGCAATGACTTATTTGAGCATTCCATCTCTCAACTCTTCCCGACCTCTTTGAATTCTTCATCACTGATTCTATTGGTACTTTTGTCACCACCTTGACAACATGCGCTTGAAAATATATATGAAGCTTAAATGTTGCATAAACTAATGCCAAGATTAGTTTTTCAATTTTGAGTAATTCCTTTCTGCAGCATTGAAAGTTTTGCTGATGTAATAAATTGGTTTTCTACTCCTGCGTCCACTCGCAGTAACACTGCACTTAATGCATGCGAGGTTGTCGCAAGATAGATCAACAATTCTTCTCCTTCTTCTGCTTTTTGCAAAATTGATATATCCATTAAATGTTCCTTTATTCCTTGCAAGGCTTTCTCGCACTCATCTGTCCATTTAAACTTCGATCCCTTTCTAAGAATATTGAAAAAGTGCTTGCATTTGTCAGATGATCGCGAGATGAACCTCCCTAGCGAAGCTAACAACCCATTTAACTTTTGAACATCTTTTATTATCGCCGGTGTTGGCATATCGCGAACTGCTTGTACTTTTTCTGGGTCGAGTTGAATTCCTTCTTTGGATACAATGTACCCTAAAAATTTTCCAGAGGCGACTCCAAAGGTACATTTTTCTGGGTTTACTTTGATATTAAATTGCCTCATTTGTTCAAAAATTTCTTTCAAATCATGTATGTGGTCTTTTACTTTTTTACTTTTTATTAACATATCATCTACGTATACCTCTAATGTTTTGTGTATCCATCTCGCGAACACCTTTTCCACCATTCTTTGGTATGTCGCACAACATTTCGTAAACCAAACGGCATTTTTGTATAACAAGTACAATCCTCTTGGAGCAAAGAAAGCGGTATGTTCTTGATCTTCTTCTACGAGAGGAATTTGATTGTAACCCTTATATCCATCAAGAGATGATATCCTTTCGTTTCTCTGCATTGCTTGACTAATTGCGAATATCCGGTAATGGGAAACTATCTTTAGGACAAGCTTTGTTTAGATCGATAAAGTCTATACAAATTCTTATTCCTTTTTCTTCTTTGGGACTATAACCATATTTGCTATCCATTCGGGATATTTTGCTTGTCTAATGATTCTGCGTCCAACATTTTAATTCTTCTTATTTGAGGATGATATCTTTGTTGTGATCTTTCTAATTCTTTGTTTAAATGGTTTTACATTCTTGTCAATTTCCAATTTATGGCAAGCCACTGATGGATCTATACCAGGCATTTCATCCATATCCCACGCGAAAATATCTTTGTAATCTCGTAGCAAATCAACAGTTCTTCTTTCTTCATCCGCTTCCATTTTAGTTCCAATTTTTAAGATTTTGGGCTCCTCCTCGGTTCCAACGTTCACTTCTTTTGTTTGTTCTACTGCGATATAACTAGATTTCGGTTCTCCCATAGGAGTTGGTCCTTTCATTTCTTTCGCGAACTCACTCCCTTTTCCCATGATTTCGCTAGGTATTCCTTTTCCCTCTTTTGCTCTTATCATATAAATTCTAAATTCTTCTTCTTTCTTAGCTGCTTTTACCATCTTCCTGCGATCTTTTCGCTTCTTCACTTGCTCTTCATAACGCTTTACTTCGATTTGATGATATATTCTTCCTTTATCAATATCTCCTCTGATTTCACCAATTCCACTCGGCATAGGAAATTTGATGCACTGATGAAATTTTGACGCTACCGCCTTAATTGCATGTACCCAAGGTCTCCCTAACAATATGTGGTACGGCGATTCCATATCCACTGCACTTAATGTTACCTGTGTTTCAATTTCTCCGAGTAAAATTAAGTAATTTTATCTCTCCTTTAGGTCTTATTATAGATTTTCCAAAGCCATGGATATAATACCTTAAGGAACTCATTTCTTCATCTTTATATCCTAATTTTTTGTAGGTATGGTAAAACATGATACTCACCAAACACCCTGTATCCACCAAAGTTCTATTTATTGCCCATTCTTCCGCCGCTTTTCCGATTCTTCTCTTTTACGCTTGCATTTATCGTGATCACTAGTGGAGATGTATGATTCAAACTTTCTCTAGGCACTTCTGCTTTGTGAACGTTATTTTTGTTTTTCCCATTCCTTCAAAGACGATGTCTTCTCCTCATCTACAATCTTCTTTCCTTCAAGATCTCGTTTATGTATCCTTCCTCTAATATTTTCGTGAAATTCATCAATTATTGCTTTTGTAATTGAATTGTATTCCATATCTTCGTTATATTTCTTTTTTTCTTAACTCCTCTACCTCATCGATTTAACATTCTCCTTTCTCATTTTCTTGATTTAAATGATTTTAATTGCACTCTTCGATCTTCAATCTTCTTCAATCCATGTTTCTAGCGCATATGTAGTTGCGGAAATCCCACACTACACCCCTCACTCGAATTTGTTTAATTAATCCATTTGAAGATGAGTAACAATATATTTTATTAATTGTTTTCTTGAAAGGTTTACAAAGAAATGTAGAACGAGCTAAAGAAATTACAATCACTCTTAATTTTCTCTCCTAATGACTTGCTAAACAACTCCAAAAGAACCCCCACAACAGACTTACTCGACCCTTTATATAGGGTATTACATAGTGGATGACAACTAAGTTGTCCTTTATTTTTCGGGAATTCTTCGCGAAGCGTCGCAAATATGTAAATGTTAGACTTCAGCGACACTCCTAAATCTCGCCAAGTCTTCACACTTTTCTCATGTTACGCCGTCGTCATCGATCGTAATTTAAATTATTTCCTTGCGACACCTTCGCAATGTAGTTATTTATTACTCTCGCGAGTATTCTTTGTCGCGATATTGCAGTCCTACAACTACAGTATGTCCACTAGGCATGGCTACCTTATTGTCTACCGTTTTACCGCTCCTAAGGGTTTTATCGAGTTCACATGGTTTGATGATTCCTCGCCAACTACGGATATTTGATGGACCCCCTAGGATTGGGTTGAGATTGACTAGGAAACTTACCTTCTTCTCTGTCACTTAAATACTTAGCTATTTGGCCGACTTGAAGTTCTAATTTAGCAACAGTCTGGGAATTATCCTTATGGTTCTGCTGGTTTCTTGTTGAAAGCTAAGGTGGTTGGGCGATAACATATCATGGTTCTTTACTAACATAGTAAGAGCTTCTTCTAAGGTAGAGATCTTTTCTCGAAGTGTTCTAAACCGGGTTTGACTCAAGGGTTCTGAGTATAACCAAAACCTGGGGAGGCTGAGAATTACTAGACTGTCCTTGATTCTGGCCCTTAGACCAAGAAAAATTAGGATGGTTTCCCCAACCAGGGTTGTAGGTCTCTGAGTATGGGTCAAACTTTTGACGGTTCTCAAACCTAGCGTTGTTATAGACAGCATGGGCTTGTTCTTCACTAACATGACCTTCCCAAAATGAGTTATCGGGCTCTATTCCACAACTAGAGACTTGAGAGGCTCTATTAGGTTCAACAAGGGACCTATTTTTAGACTGACCCATTTCCAAAGCTTCTAACCTTCTAGACAAAGCAGCAAACTTAACATCTGACTCGAAACTTGTATCTACCACATTGGTGCCATTTCTATTGACCAAGAGTCTTTTAGGGGGTTCAACACAAGGCTCCCAATTTGTTGGGATTTTTCAAACATAGTTCCTAAGAAGGTAAAAGCATCATCAGCAGTTTATTTGTGAATTCACCTAACACATAGACTCGACCATGGATTTAGTCGAATAGTCTAAACCATTATAAATAATCTCCACAAGTTTCATCTTATCAAATCCATGGTGAGGACACTGGGATAGGAGATCATTGAATCTCTCTAAAACCTATAAAGAGACTCTCCCTCTTGTTGCACACTATCACTAATTTTTTTTCCTAACAACTGCAGTTTTATGCTTAGGGTAGAATTTCATATAGAAAGCTGCGATCATTTCCCGCCATGTTTCAATGGATCCGGATGGTAGGTTGTTCAGCCGAGGGTCTTGGATTTATCTCTCAAGGAAAAGGGAAACATCTTAAGTTTCAAGACTTCATCGATAAGGTCTTTTATTCTAACTGTCCCGCAAATTTCCTCAAAGTCCCTAATATGAAAATAAGGGTTCTCATCATCTTTTCCTAAGAATATAGGGATCATCCGAAGAAGACTAGGTTTTATCTCGAAATTAGCCGTTTGGTGGCAATTTAATACACGAAGCTCGGTTGGTCCTAGTTGGGAACATGTAATCTTTCAAAGTAGCCATCGTTGGCACAGCTGAAGTACTTAGGGGTACTTTCCTCACAAAGAGACAATTCTCAAACCAAGTTTCCAAAAACGGGCTCTCAAAAGAAGAGTCTTGAGCTCCTCGCTTCCGCAATAAGAATTACTAGGTTTTTCACTAATCAATCGACCTAGATTGTCTCTTTTTCCAAGCCCGTTCTCTAATGACCTCGGGCATACGCTAGAAAAAAAAAAAAAAAAAAATCCTAAAATGAAGGGAAGTTCTATGCAAACACAAACAAGGCTGACTCCACCACAGCAAACCTAATGATATCTAGCAAACAAAAAGCATGATGGCTCTACTTAGATTTTTTTACAGACCAGCTTCTAATCGTTCGAAAGGGAATTCGTTACAATCTGAGAAAACCCCTATGGATCAATCCGAGTTAAAGTAAGTTGAATCAAGGCGAGGAAGCTCAGTGGAGCTTTGATACCCAAGGCCTCACCGCTATTGCAAGGCGGCGCAGTCACGCATTCAACTTCACAGAAACCATCATGAACTTCGAAGTATGCTAAAAGAGTAACCGATATTTTTCGAGCGACTTTCCTATTAAGCTCGTTACCCTATTGGTCTCGTTCTAGTCAAAATTTTAGGCTTAGGTTCGTGTTTGGTTTCGTTTTCCTAAGGCGGGCAAGAAGAGAAACGGTGATGAAATCCGAACTCTTATCTTGTATGGCCAGTCCTTGCCCTTTACTAGGAAATTAAAAACAGTTTTCAAGTCCTCAACATATATTCACACGAAGGAAGACAAAGAATCATTGGCGGGGGTATTCGCGAGTGTTTCGACAAACTTACCTCCCGTACCCAGACGGGGATGAACCGTTGTAGTCGACTCGGGCCACGACTCCTATGTCATGTACGAACCCTTTCGGGGCCGAGGTGATATCGTAATCACCGTCCTTCTCTGCAAACAGTTTGATATTTAAGACTACCCTTCCGTAGGGTTTAAAAAAAAATAAGGAATGCCCGAATGTCCAAATGTCCAAGTCCAAAAAGTAAAAGAAAAGGAAAGGAAAGTCTAAAAAAAAAAAATTAAAATATCTAAAAAAAAATAAAATAATAAAAATGCCTCTCTTTTTTTTTTCTCTTTTTATAAAATATATAAAAAAATCTTCTCCTTTGCTCCTTTCGCTTTGTCTTTAACTCCAAATCTTTAAGTATCCACCAAAAGCTTTGGCAAATTTTTCTTTCGCTCCAAATCCCAAAATCGAAAGGAAAAGACAAAAACCCAAAAACGTAAGAAGAACAAATAAATAAAAACCTAAAAGAAAATCTAAAAACTCTAGCCTAAAGACAAGTCCGCGTCGCAGCGGTGCCAAAAATTGATGATTATTTTCAATGATGTTGTAGTAATAGGTTCGTTCAAGACTTGTGAAAGCAGATTTTTTAGACTTAATTTTCGTAAATAAAAATAACAAGTTCAATTAAAAAGTTGTTTGGAAATTATGGAGAGGTCAGGGGCTAGGATTCTGCTATTTACCAATTCCAAAGTGATACTAATTACAATCATGCAATTTCACACGTTGAATTTGATTCTCAACTATTGCAAAAGTAGATTTTTTTAGAAACAACAAATGTTAATCCAAAGCATGGGATATCAAAACCCTAGAGCAAGCATATTCCATCAATAGAAAATACAATTGTTTTAATCATAAAATCTATTTTCAATCTAGGCAAATAATCATAATTAAAAATTGCACAAATTAAATAATTAAGAATTACCACTTTTTCATTGGCAAGATAGCTTCCTCCGTCGCCCTGAGGATGGGTTTAGCTCATCATATTGGAAACACGCTCAAAACTCATTTTATTGCTCGAAGGAGGTGTACAAATGATGAAATGGAGTAAATTGGTGAAAATCGGGTGTTTGCAAATTGATTATAATTGTTGCAAACACTTTACAAAATAACGATAAAGAAAACTGTTCCTGTTGTCTTAAGATCGCAGCCCCGTGTTGCGACCCTCGTCTCTGTGTCGTTAACACTGTTTATAAACGACGGTCTTCAGAAGTGCAATGTTCTTCGTGTTCTTCCTTCACAACAGCAGCAGCAGAATTTTTGTAACTTGATTTCTATCACTCTGTTCTTCTCCCAAACTCTCCGTATCAATTCTAATCAACTCCAACACATTATATACTCCTCCAGACACTAGAATCATGCGTCATAACTTCAAAAATTCTTCAATTAATCGGCAATGAAGAAAAATATTCTCGGGAATATTTTCTTCCCCGATTTAACTCCTGGCGTGTTTTATCATGTTGAAACACTCCAAACACACTCAGTAAACATCCCAGGAGTGTTTAAACACGCAGCAGGCACACGCAAACCATCGTATCACTCACACAGAACTCGGGTTCTTTGGGTTTACTCGTGTCACTCTGTTTTATCAAAAGCATTGATTCATCCCAATTCAGACGAGTAAAACGATCATATCATCCTTGTTTACCCTCAACAGGCCCACAACAACTAATTCCGTGTTTGAATCTCACTAAATCTCGATTAAATCTCGAACTTCAACCTAAACCGTCTTTGCAAATGGTTTCCCGCCAAAATCTGAAATTCAAATGATGAAGAAGGGTGGCCCTAGCCAAGTCTGAGGTGCGAATAGTAGTTGTCTCCACAGGGTGCCCTTAGCAATTAGGTTACCCCTTATCCAAAGATGAGAGTCCGAATAACACGTGTCTTAGGAGGTGCTCCGAGCAACTTTTTCGAGCCGAATTTTCCAACAAAATTTATTTCCAAAAAAATACCTACAAACACACAAAATACCATAATAAGGACGAAACGAGCACCGACAATACGAAACATTGAGGACAAATTAGACACATAAATGCGTCTATCAACCACCACGACCCATGCCCCCTCCACGGAAGGGGTGACCTATAGGCTATATTAAAGTGTTGGGGCACCTATGTATGGGTGTAGTTTTCACCCGCATTGAATACGATAGGGAGTGAAGCCGCCATAAGAGAAAGGGCTACCTTCGGGTGGGTGTCGATAGAGTGGGCCAACGAGGACGTTGGGTGCGGAAGCATGGTGGGATGTTGGGACCTTACTCCCATATTGGTTAGATGGGGCTTAATTGGGTACTTTATAAATCAATGGGTTCCCTCATCTAGTCAACCGGTTTCGAGTTGAGTTCTACCCATGGGCTTATGACGAGTTGGGGTCGGTACCAACATTTGGTATCGTAGCTAACCGGTTTATAAGTGTACCTTTGCACAAAAATGGGTGTAATTTGCACCTCACCAACTTCAAGAAACATGAGAAGAATCAATGCTAATGGAGGAAACAGGCCCAGTGCACCAACAAGATTCATGGCAGCCCCAGACTCACTTGCATCAATATCAAACTCATCTGCGTTAGTGTACCTGGTGGTAGTTCTGAGCCAAATCTTTATGATATTCAGAGATGATTAAACAAGCACTCTCAATTGGTAACAATCCTACGCCTGCATTTGCCTTCTCTATCTCCTCGGGTATTTACTCAGCAGAATGGTTTCTCGATTCAGAGCATCAAACCATATGACTTTTAATCAAAAAGTTTTTCAAAGTCTTCATCCCGTCATCACCCCTAAGATTCATACTGCGATGGATCAACGAAAGAATCACAAGTCATATAGGCTTGGTAAAAAATTCAAATAACTTTTATGTACCGGATGTGCTTCTTGTACCAAATATTACAATGAACCTTATTTCGGTTGCTCAACTGTGTGATCAAGGTTATAACACATATTGTTTTCCTTTTGGTTGTGCTATATAGGATCTCAAAACCAAGGAAGCTAGTTGGTATAGGCCGTAGAGTTGGTCGGTTGTATCTCCTTAAATCTCTTATTCTCTCAAATAGAATCTAAAAGTCATGTCGTAGTTAGTACTCCCCCTTACCCGTGTCAATATCTTCCTTCATGTCTTGGCATTCTAGGGTTAGGTCATGTTTCTTTTCTCGTATTTCATATATGATCAATAAGGGTTTACTAGGAGATACTCGGTTAGATAAAGAACCAAACCGAATTTCTTGTAAACCGCAAAACAATCGCCTCTTTCTTTTAATCTTAGCACTTCTATTTCAACCGAACCTTTTGCTCTTATACATTCGATGTCTGGGTAAATCTCTAATTATGTCTAAGGAGGTGCTTTGTATTATGTCGGTTTTATTGATGATTATTCGCAAGTTATACATGGGTATATCTATTCATCTCTAGAGCAAATTTTCTTAAGTTATATGTTGATTTCTCAACCATGATAAAAACTCGGCTTGGTAAAGTGATCAAAGTTTTTCGTCTTTGATCGGGTTGGGGAATATATTTCCAATCCATTCAAAGAATTTCTTAAAACCCAAGGCACCATTCTTCAACTGTCCTGTACTGAAACTCCAGAACAAAATGGAGTTGCGAGAACGTAAACATCGTCATATTATAGAGACATTTAGAACCCGGTTAATTTACGGTTCGAGTTCTTTCCAATTTTGGGGAGAATCGGTCCTTCTTCATAGTCTACACCATCAATAGAGTTCCAACAGTTTGTCATAGGAGAATATCACCTTATGAGCATCTCTATGGTAAGAAACCAAACTATTCTCGGTTCAACTTGTTTGTACTCCTTCCAAAACGTGAACGTCATAAACTTGGTCAAAAAGAATGTCTTGTGTGTCTTTCTTGGTTATGGTATTGAACAAAAAGGGTACCGTTGTTATGATCCGATTAATAGAAAGCTTCGTGTCTCTCGTCATGTCACATTGAAAGTTCCATTTTGGTCATTTCCAAGCAACAAAATCATCATCTTTGAGTCTTTCACTTATTCGATCCATTCCCTAGTGAATCCAATCCTAGAACTTTTCCTATATCTACTCCTGAAAGTCCATGTCCTCTAGTTGTTGATCCACCAAATACTGATAACCGAGACCACTCTACGACTCCTGACAGTGCAACTCAGGAACGAGATCCTGATTCTGAAGAAAATTCTTTTCCACCTCGCAATCGAAGACCACCAGCTAAGTATGCAGAATATCATTGTTCTTAGTCTTATATTTTGTCATTTTATGAACCAGAAACATACAGAGAAGCTGCAGCCATTCCAGAATGGAAAGATTCAATGGATGATGAATTGGAAGCACATGCACAGGCAGGGACATGAGAAATGGTGGATCTTCCTCTTGGAAAATCAGTTGTTGGAAGCAAATGGGTCTATAAAGTGAAGACCAAGTCAGATGGTGAGTTTGAACGATGTAAATCACGAGTTGTTGCAAAAGGTTATACACAAGAGTATGGAGTTGACTATGAAGAAACATTTGCACAGGTGTCCAGAATGGTTACAGTTTGTACATTACTGTTGTTGTTGCAGCACGAAAATGGGGGCTCCATCAAATGGACGTGAAAAATGCTTTTCTTCATGGTGAGTTACAGGGAGAGGTTTACATGCAACCTCCTCCTGGTTTGCCTCATGAACCTAATCAAGTATGTAGGCTTCGACGGGCATTATATGGACTCAAACGGGCATGAACCTAATCATTAGCAATGCGATTCTCCAGTATAGCTTTACACAAAGCTTCGTGATTCAGACTATGTTCGTCGGATCATCGAAAAAAGGAATTGTCATTCTTCTCTTGTATGTTGACGACATGGTTATTAATGTGATGACCAACAAGGTATTACTTAACTCAAATCATACCTCGGTGATTGTTTTAAGATGAAAGATCTTGGATCCTTAAGTTACTTTCTTGGTATTGAAGTTGGCATGTCACCCACCGGTTATTTCATATCACAAGTCAAATATGCATCCGAGATTCTACGAGGCGTGCGTACGTCGACAATAAGGTAAATGATACACCTCTTGAATTGAATGTAAAATACAGTCCTACAGATGGGACTCTATTGTCAATCCAATATTGTATCGTCAACTAGTAGGGAGTCTGAATTAATTGACCATTACGAGACCAGACATAAGTCATGCAGTTCACATAGTCAGTCGGTTTATGTCTGCTCCAAGGTCTACTCATTATGCAGCTGTTCTCAGAATTCTGAGATATATCAAGGGCTCTCTTCATCAAGGTTTGTGTTTCTCATCCAAGTCTAATCTCACTCTTCAAGCTTACTCAGATTCCAATTGGGCTGTGGACATTACAGATAGAAAATCTATTACAGGCTACTGTGTGTTCTTGGGAGACTCGTTGATTTCCTGGAGAAGTAAGAAGCAAAGTGTGGTTTCTCGTTCAAGTTCCGAAGCAGAGTATAGAGCTCTTGCTCACACCACATCTGAACTCATTTGGTTACGGTGGCTTCTTTGTGATATGGGGGTTACGCTTTCTCTCCTCCTACACCACTTGTATTGTGATAACAATGTTGCTATTCAAATTACATACAATGATGTCTTCCATGAACGTCGAAACATATCGATATATATTGTCATTTTACTCGTCATCATTTTAAGAAAGGTACACTCACTCTTCCGCATGTCAAATCGAGAATTTCAAGTGGTGATCTTTTCACCAAGACTCACTCTGCGAGATCGTCTTGATTCTTAATTTCCGGACTCAAGATATGTACTCCACCACCTTGAGTCTCGATGGGGTGTTAAGATATGGTCAAGATATTATATATCTTGACATTATTGTGTTGTTATTTAGTTGTAACTGCATATATATTCTTGTTGTATATATCCTAGATATTGTTAGGTGTATCTTTTATTTGCCTTATCTAGTTGTGTAAAGTTGTATAAATCAGGATATTGCCTATCAATGAATACACAGAGAATTATTCTCACATCTATATTAGAATCTCTATGCTCATGATTATCATTCTTGTACCTTTTACAAACGACGATGCAAGTGAACTGAGGTTGTTGTTTGAATGCTGAGAGCACCTGCCCTAGTTTCGTTGCTATTTAGAGTCTCGTTTTTAGTTCAACAAACTATAAGGGAACTTTGCCATGCTCGTGTTTATAACCGTTTACACTTTTCTGTACATTTTTCATGTTCTTCATAATACATTCGAGAACTTTGTAAATGGCATTACATTTAGGATGCTTCTTATCTTGGACAACAAATTCATGCACTTCACAGTCAACCTCTATGGAACTGCAACCAGGATTCCTTCGTTGCTTGACCCGGTCTCTCGGTGTCATCTTCTCATCCCACATCCCTGCGGAAGCATAATTGTTGGACATTGTCACACCAGTAAGGTATTATTGAATTTCATTTATAATAATCTGTATCAATATTTATTTATTTTTTTGATCTTTTGAACAGGATTTTAAGTTGTTAGAAGTATATGTATTCTAGTAATTCTCATTAGATGGAAACCCCATGTACATACTTTTAGAGTGGAATTACCTTCTGGCCAGGATTTGCATCATTTAGTATGTGCTTGCTGAATGAATGATATACTAGGATAAATTTTCAAACCGGTGAAATTTTATGTATCTAACTCTAATAGAGTAGTAATGGTGCAAAGTTGGTAACATAATGCGGTTCATCGGAGTACAAAGGTTTTGACATCTTAAGTTGTGTATTTCAGTTTGTAGTAGACAAAATAGCCAAAGTCTTTGGCCATGGAAAAGCCAGAACTGGTTTGTTGGTTATTCCTAATGGATGGAATGATGACACTCACCATTCCACAAAAATGGTGATTGATAATGAAGAGACCCAATGTCGAAGCCTGGTTGACGTTATACGTGTACTTTATGGGTGAAATAACTTCGGTATTGTGTGTTTGGGTGTTGCAGATCGAGGTCAAGAGATATCGAATTTGTCCTTCAAAATTTCTAGTATGCTTCCACCCGTAGCTACGAGACTCCATGGAAGAAGGTTCTCTGCGTTCTCTCTTTACTAGGTAATTTCTCTTGTCTCTCGCTAATTCTATACCCTCCTCGAGTCAAGTGCAATTTTTGTAACTTCTAATATCCATAAACATGGACAAGTTGTAGCCTTGTAATATTATCAAGTCGTAACCGTCTAAGTTTTTCACTATATCAATTTCTGAATTTAAATTTCTTCTTTTCCTTGTTATAGGAGGAAAAACCTAGACTTACCCTACGTATGTGCTTCTTTATCAAAGCCGTATTCTACGTATGTGCTTCTTTACATGTTCTCTATATTTTACCAAATCGTTTTCCGCGACTTCAGAAATTATACTCAACATATGGAGTTGACACGCAAGTCCATCTCTTCGGTTTTGGTTTTCAAAGGTTAAGAGGCTTGGAATACTAGACTAAGAGCAGTGATGGTGGTAGCTTTATTTATGGTGAAAATGGAGAGTTGTCTGCAACGTTTGTGATTCCAGATCTGCGATTTTCAAAGACCGAGTCTTGGATTGGCGAGAGAAGAATCGATTACCTTGGTGATTTATATTATCTAACCTCTTATGTTTTCCATGAACCGCGAACATTCATTTTAGGGTTTTACTAATGCACTTGGAGCGATGATTTATCCAACTTACGGCCAGGGCGAACTTCCACAAGCTTTTTGCCGTTGTGCAGCAGTTAAAGGTTCTCTCTATGTAAGGTTTTCGACCCCTTATCTTCCAAATGGTATGATGTGGTGCGTAAAAGAGATACTTCATTTTACTAATACAATTGAACAATTTGAAGTGATGGTATAATACTAATATAGTCACGCTTACGTCATTTACCATGTCTTTTTTTCGGTATCATTGTTCATGAATTTCAACTAAGATCAAATCTTCTTTGCATAGGTCACTGCGTCACTTTTGTAATAGCTTTGCTTTTGTCCAAGGTGAGGCGACTATTAATGATTTGATTTCTTTTTTACGCTTATAGTTTGAATTCACCTATACTCTCCCTAAGAATCGATTGAGGACGTAGTCATTTGAGCAACAAAAGAAATGGCTTTTGTGCCTTCAAAAAAATGGTTGATTCTTAGGGACTCTTGGCTAGCTCTTGGTATGGTTTTGTAATAAGCGATTGATGTTGTATCATTTGCAATGATGACTGATCTTTTACAACTCCCGAATCCCCGATCGATTCCTTGGGCAAGTAATGAATCTTGGCAAAACCTAATGACTCTTGGCAAAACCCGCCCAAGAAAATATGCTTTTTATTGATGATTTAGTTATCCTTGGTCTAAAATTTCCAACAATAGTTCACCACACCAATTAACTAGATTATCACTGCTTAATTGGTTAGCTTTTTGTTTTTCTCCCTCCGCAACAAATATACCGGAAAAGGCATAAGGGCGAAGAACATTCCAGAAGGACAAAATCCGTTGTGTAGCAACAAAATTACAGCCGCCTCCGAGAATGGTGCTCACGGAAGAACTCTCGAGTTGAAACTTGATGTGTGGAAAAGAAAGGAAGCATGACACATCGCATACTACAATGCATTTATGATTATTGTAATTGAAAACAAAATAAAGGTATCGGTGGAAAAAAAAATTTAGCCCACCCAAACATAAAATCTTGGTTCCGTCGCTGGACTACGTCCTCAATCGATTATGAACTTTATTCTCAATACTTTTGATGATCAACTCTTAAAATAATTACGTATACGGTTTAAATTATTTGGTTTGTGTTGACACTTTGCTAATTAACTTGTATACATGAGTAGTAAAAGAGCTAATAGGAGTAAAACAAGAAAATTAATGACACGCGGTTTATCTAACTGACACACAATAGGTAAGCCTTTTTGATTACTGATTTTAAGAAATAGCATAAATACGTGTTTTTTATATAACGACGGAGTTGATATTATCAAAGATTAATTTATGTGGGACAGAGTATCAATCTCTTTGAATTACGTCTACGCAGAATGCCAAAATCGTATCTTCCTAATGGGCTATTATAAAATTCTACCTGGGCTAAATTTCAGAAATGCTGAAAATTGTATGGGCAAAACATATTTTTATAAATTTTGGGGTGGGCTTCAGCCTAGGTAAACCACCCCTAATACCGTCCCCGAATATGTATTATAAGGGGTTCGATAAAATCATATTTATTAAACTTCTTTGGTGATATTCCCTCCTAGGTGTAAGCTTTTCTCCTCTGTATTTTTTGTTATCATGATGAGACGAAGTTAATCATTTACGTATGTCTCTTTCCGGCTCTGTGCTCGAGCAGGTGTCTTCAATTAGAGTTCTCCATTAGGTAGCGGTTTATCTGTTTGCCCATCGGGCATGTAAGTGTAACTATCCCACTCCATCAGATTTTAATGTCATTGCTACATTTAAACTTGAAATTTTGTTATGTTTCTACGTAGGTCCGTTTTGTATCTTTCAACTTTATGCGACGATGTCATCCAAGGAAAGAAGTCGCTGCATGCAGCCATGAATTTTCTCATTGCACCTCCTCTTTCTGAAAATCCTCAAGATACCTCCTGCATACAAAGTGTGAATGTAGGAGATGCTAAGCCCACTTTATTGTGGAAGGCCACATTTGTTCAAGAGCTGGAAAGGTAAAGATATTGCCGCTAAGGTTTTCTTTCTGTCTTGGGTTACAGCCAGTTTACTATTTGATCGCTCAACTTGATGCAAATAAGGTTTCTAGTCTAATACCAATTGTGGCGTATCATAGGGAATTGTTCTGTTTTATCACCAGGATAGATCAGGATCTTACTATTTTCTCCCCATATACTGTCCTCATGAAAACTGCATTTCCGTACTAGTATTTCGGACCCAGCAAGATGGTTCGTGTGTAATATTTCAAAAACTGTTGCATATAGCAGTTTAAGCGGATGTTCTCCATGGTCAGTTGATGGTCTATGTGTCTATGAGTTAGCATGTGCCTAGATATCATCTCAGCTTTTAAATATGATGAGTTGTGTTGCTTTCCTAACTTTGATAGTTCAATTTTAATATTGCAGGCTTCATCAGGAGGAGGCATCACCTCTTGCCCCACGCCAGACGCGAATTTGGATTACAGGAATATCTTAGAAACAAGTGAGAAGGTATATTTCTTTTATAGTCTACTCAGCCATTGAACAATACTTTCTTACTTGGTTTTTGTATTCTTAATTCGACATGTTTCTTTTATCTAATGATACTCGAGTGCTTAGAAGCATCTAATTGATGTGGCTAACACTTAAATGTTGATGCATGTGACGACGGTTGTTTCACCCAGTTTACCGGGAGGAATTCTTCCCTAAAAATTCGGTGTCTCAAAAAAAGCGAGGATGAAGATGATGAGACTTATCCAGACCAGAGTTCGAGTATTGGTCCCTGGCATCTACTCTATGGGCGATGGGCAGGAGGACGGCCCTGGGCACAAACGACCAAAGCTTCATCATCTTGATGCCTTCAAATTTTTGGGTTCCTCATCTTACACCACAGCAGGTTCACAAATGTTTCATTTTGATTCTCTTAGCTTGAAAATGAATAAGGAAGTGTTAAGGGATGAGTGTCATCTTCCCAACCTTCAAAATCCAAGTATTCTGCAGGAAAGATGATCAAGATATAGTTTCAAAGTGGATAGTATCTAAATCTTGATGATTTTACGATAACTAAACCATAGGTTAAATTAGTTTTTAGGGTTCTATGAGAGTTTTGGTTGTGGGGAGTTATGACTTGCTAAACATAAGCGATAAACCGTGACTTTAAAGGGTATTTTGGACCTAAAAATATTAGAAAATAACTCATTTGTAAGATCTTTGAGTTAAACCTGATTTATCCACTCCCTTGATCCGAAATCCTCCTCCCTATAACAAAAGTGTTACTCCCTCCATCTCTAAAAGATAGGCAAGTTTCCTTATTTGGGTATGTCAAAAAAAAATAGGCTTGTTTCCATATGTGGAAAGTCAAATGTTATGATTTTACTAGTATACCCATAGAGGGACCACTTCTCTCTCTCCCTTTTCTCTCTTAATATTAAAAGGGGACCACTTCTCTCTCTCATCTCCCTTATAACAAATGAGTGGGGACCAAGGATAGATTAGGAAAAAACATGAAAAAGTGGCTATAATGATTGGTTTTCTTAATTTTTGTGAAAACCAAACTTGCCTATCTTTTAGAGACGGAGGAGTATATTTTGAAGTCATCGAAGACCAGTTATATTAGTTAGTACTTGCCCTGCCCACATGATCAAATGTCAATGATTATGGAAGGTGTTGTCTCTAAGAAATCCATTTCACTTTGTTACTGAGAATGGTGCATCTACTTTGCAGGGTGTTGAAAATATGGGCACCCATTGTGTGTGTGCATGCCCAAAGTCCATCTTGGGTGGATGAGTAAAGTCATATACTTGACTTTGTCAAAGGAAAAATCCTTCTCCAACTAAGTAAGCCATGGTGAAACATGTGTATTGTTTCTTACCACCATGTATTTACATGAAGCTAGCAAGTGTTTGATCACTTACTCCATGTGTTTACTCCATGACTCCAAGTGTTAGAACTTGTGACATGTGTTTGATCCTTTCTCCCAAAATCTTGACACTTGCCAAGAGTACATGCTTGAAATACAAGTATAAATAGACTCATAATTCTCATATGTTGAGAAGTAACTAAGTAAAGTAAGAAATGAGTTTAGCAAGCAACAAGCTAAGTATGGAGAGTAATCAAACTAGCTAGAGAGTTTGTAAGTGAGCATTCTAGTTAGCTAGCAAAGTCTTCTAGTATTCAAACATTAGTTGTAGAATCACCAAAATCCCTTAGTGTCCTTTGGAGAGGAAGTTGAAGTTCTATACGGTATTTAGTTTGTGGAAATATAGTTTGTGCTCGTTTTTGTGGCACCTACTCACCGCCGAGTTTGAAGGTTCAAGAACGTGAAACGCAAGTAATTCACCGGTCCTAATTCATCCGCATTTGGAGCGATTACAAGGTATGAATTAATAACCCGCTTCCGCATTTGATTTGTTCAACTTACATATATATCAGTTGTAAGTGACTAACATTGGTATCAGAGCCTTTTATGCGTTTTCGTTATTTTTTTTAATGAACCATGGACTAAATGGCCACTTCCTAAAAGGACTATGACCTAAAATTAATTATGTGGAGACATCACCTTTGTGGTTTAATGTGTTCCAATTTCTGGCCTGACACCGACCATCCAATGGACCAAGGACTGAACGGCCTCTACTCGAAAGGACTACGACCTAAAGTAAATTTTGTGGAACAATCACCTTTGTGGTTGACTTAATTAATTTCATATAAATATAACATACATGATATTAATATTTTTTTAATATGATTAATTTGTTGAATCATGTTGTTTAATTTAATATCATTAGTTTCATCATAAGTGTCTTGCTCAACAAAAATACTTAGTGTATGTGTTTGCGAAAATATATATTGCTTTATGTATTTTCAGAATTTTAGAAAAATCTAAAAGTGGATTTTTCAGTACTTCTTAAACGGGACATATTTTTATTTTATTTTTCATTAGTTGAAAAATAATTTACTTGCTTTATTTTCATTAGTTGAAAATAATTTCAATAATATATGTTTCCAAAACAGTGCATATTTTTGCTTTATTTTCGTTAGTTGAAAATAATTCGTGAGCGAGGTACTTTGAAAATTAGTTGCAAGAAACTCCCGTTTTCACGTCCGTTTTCCACATGATGTACTTTGTTTATATGTAGCTTATTTATCTCTGTTGATAGATAACTAATCATCATATGTTGGTTGATTTCAAGTGGTTTTATTGGCTTAAGTTATGTGCTTTACCAATATTTATTAGTCCAAATTAATTGATAGAGGTTATATTAAAATGCATATTTGGGTGATGATTATGAGCCTAGCGAAATTTTCGATCTCGGATTTGTGTGTAGATATAATTTTATCAATTAGATTTTGAGACAATATAGTGAGTGTACACATAATAATAATGTCCAACTTTGTGCAACAAACGTGTAGAAATGGCTAGCAACAATGTGATTGCTGATCTCAATAAGGGTGACAAACTTGATGGGAAGAACTATGATGTGTGGCATAGAAAAATCCGATACTTGTTGGATGAAGGAGGAAAAATGGAACTCCTAACAAATGAAATGGTCCGACCACGAGGGTCATACCGCCCCAACACCGTCGTGATCTTGAAGCCTACGAAACTTGGGTTAAGAAGATCGTAGTGCACGCCACACTATGTTGAGTAGCATGCACAATGATCTTATTGGAGAATATGAGGAGTTTCCTACTTGCCAAGAAAATGTGGGACCGGCTAAAATTTGACTTTGGTGGTACGTCCACCACTAGACTTCGCTTGACTTAGTGCTGAAATTTGAGGTCTACCGAAAGGATCCCAAGCATTCAATGACAAACGAACATCTAAGAAGGATGTCGTCAATGATTCGTGAGTTGAAATCTCTTTGGGAATGTTCTAAGTGATGAACAAATAAGTTTTAGTCAGTGATAAGATCTTTGCCTGATTCTTGGGTGCATTTGAAGCAAATTCTTACTCATAATGAAAGCATCAAGAATTTCTCGACATCTCTCGACACGTTGAGCTTGAAGTGAACGCCAGAGGCGACACGTGTGGCTACCTTTGTATGCTCAAGGTGAGCGCAAACCACAAGGTAAGCGCAAGAAAAATAGCCAAAGGGATGCGGAAAAGGCGGAAAAACCGACTAAGCGCCGTCGTGGCAAGCGTCTTTGGTAAAAGACAAATCTAAGATGAAATGCTATAACTGTGAAACAAAGGACATTTTGGCCGTGAGTGCATTTGAGCCGAAAAAGGTACTTTGTTCATTTAACTCTGTTTACACATTTGTGTGTTCACATGTAATGGTTGCTCACTCTCTCCCGAATGGATTGTAGATATGGGAGCAACAAAACATGTAGCTCGAGATCGAGCGGGGTTCGTAGATTATCGACGTATTTCACGTGGTACATATAGAGTTTATATGGGCAATGGCACATGTGAGGATGCTATGGGAATCGGCACATATCAGCTCTCTATGCGCTCTAGACGCATTTTAACACTTCACGATGTGTTATACGTACCAGGAATTCATCATAATCTACTTTCAGTTATTTCTCTTCTTAGTTTAGGGTACTCTTTTAAAATAGAAGACGGTAGGTTGGACATCTTCTTTTATGGTACTTTGTTTGGACATGGTTATTTATGTAATAACTTCTTTAAATTAGACTTGTTTAATTCTATTTCTTCTGAGACTTTAGTGTCGATGCTAGTAGTAGTAGTGTTATTGACTTGTGTGACTTGGCATGCTAGACTAGGACATATCGGGCAAGATAGGATGACTCGGTTAGCTAGAGAAGGCCATCTTGGCTCACTCGCTAAAGTTTCCTTACCCGTATGTGAACCTTGTCTAGAAGGAAAAGCTTGTAGAAAACCTTTTGGTAAGGCCAAACGTCTTTGCTCAACCTCTTGAGCTGGTACATTCGATATATGTGGACCTATGAATGTTAAAGCTAGACATGGTTATTCTTATTTTCTCACATTTATTGATGATTATACGCGATTTGGCTATGTATATTTGATTGCTCACCGCTACGAAGCCTTGGATTGTTTCAAGCGCTTTGTTGCAGAAGTTGAGAATCAAACTGGGAAGAGTTTGAAGACTCTCCGTACTGACCGTGGACGCGAATATTTATCCGATATGTTCAGGGAATTTTGTGAGAGTAAGGGAATAACTAGATAGCTTACTATTCCATATACTCCGCAACAAAATGGTATTGCAGAGAGAAGGAATAGGACATTATTAGATATGGTTAGATCAATAATGGCGCAAGCCAACCTCCCAATATCTTTCTGGGGGGATGCTATTATGACTGCGGCCTACATTTTGAACCGTGTCCCAACTCAATCGGTTCCTTCTACGCCATATGAACTTTGGAAAGGCGAAAAACCTAATTTAGGTAATTTGCGCCCATGGGGTTCAGCTGGTTATGTTCACAACGCTTCTCATGTGTATGGAAAGATAGGTCCTAGAGCACGAAAGCTTGTCTTTATAAGATATTCTGATTGCTCAAAAGGATATGTGATGTATGGTGAACATCCAAGTGGAGGGATGACTGAGATAGAGTCCGAGAGATATTGTTTTCATTGAAAATGATTTTCCTCGAATCGGTGACATTAACAAAAACTTGGAACTCTTTGAAATAGAAGAGAGTGAAGATATCTTACCATCTTTCGAGCGAAGGTAGAGAATTAGTTTCTCAACCTATAATCGCTGAAAATAGTGGGAATGGTCTACATCCTAGTGGGAGTGAACCGCTAGAGACACAAGTTTTGAACCACGCGAAGTGAGCGTGGAAAAGTACCCCGTCGTCTTTTTGAGATTGAAGGGGGAATATTGATGTATCTTTGCGAGTATTGAAGATGAGCCTACTTCTTTTAGAAAGCCATCTCTTGATTGATTGCAATAAATGGCTTTTTGCAATGCAAGAGGAAATTAAATCAATGGATAAGAATGACGTTTTGGAGTTGGTTGATCTTCCGCTGGGCGAAAGGCCATTGGAAACAAATGGGTCTTTAAAATTAAACGCAAGGCGGATGGTTCAATCGAAAAATACAAAGCTCGTCTAGTGGCAAAAGGATATACTCAACAAGAGGGTATTGACTATGAGGAAACCTTCTCTCCTGTGGTAAGGTTTGCCTCAATTCGCCCGTGCTTGCTATTGTTGCATATTTGGATTTAGAATTGTTCCGGATGGATGTTAAAACTGCATTCCTTAATGGGGAACTAGACGAAGAGATTTACATGTCTCAACCAACGGGTTTTGAGGTCAAAGGACAAGAGCGCAAAGTTTGCCGTCTCAAACGTTCCATTTATGGCCTTAAACAATCGTCTAGACAATGGTATATGCGTTTCCATCAATCTATCACCTCTGCTTGGATATGAAATGATTGAGGAAGACCATTGTATGTACATTAAACGATCCCGGAAAGCATTCTTATCCTAGCCTTATATGTCGATGACATTCTATTAGCGAGTAATGATCTAGAAGGAATTGTCGCCACTAAGAAGTGGTTGTCCTCGATTTTGAAATGACGGACATGGGTGAAGCTAATTATGTATTAGGTGTTAAGATCACGCGAGACCGCTCAAGAAAGACTCTTAGTTTGTCTCAAGAGACTTACATAAAAAATATACTTGAGCGCTTTCGAATGCATGATTGTAAACCCATTGACACTCCTATGGACAAAGCATGTGTCCTAAGTAACGATCAATGCCCTAAGAATGAAGAAGAAAAGAAATACATGTCCAATGTACCATATGCATCTGCGGTTGGGAGTCTTATGTACGCTATGTTATGTACTAGACCCGACATCGTTTTTGCGGTAGGGATGGTAAGTCGTTACCAAAGTAACCCTGGACCAGAGATCATTGGAAAGAGTTAAAAGGATATTTCGTTATCTTAAAGGGACTGCTAATCTCCCTCTTTGTTACCATGGTGAAGATGTTAGACTCAGAGGATTTAGCGATGCCGATTGGAGCAACGATAGAGATGAGTTTAAATCCACTTCAGGATACGTTTTTAAACTTGGAGGTGGTGCAATCACTTGGTGTAGTCAGAAACAAAAGTGTATTGCTCTGTCTACAATGGAAGCAGAGTATGTTGCACTTGCGGCAGCCGTCCAAGAAGCTGTATGGTTGAGGAGATTTCTTAAGAGACTTGGTGTCTCGGAACACGCAAAAGAAGCGGTGTTGCTTCACAGTGATAGCACATCAGCTCTAGCATATGTGAAAGATCCAAAATACCATGGAAAAACCAAACACATTGGTAGGAGATTCCACTTTATACGCGATATGGTTGCACGAAGAAAGGTTGTTCTTAGACATATCTCCACAAATAGAATGTTGGCTGACCCTTTGACTAAGCCCATTCCGAAAATTGCTTTTCAATCTCACGTAGAGAACATGGGATTAAACAGGATGTGATATGTAGAACATGTGATAATGACATTATTATTATAAGTATTAATGCTTTCTTAAATGAATATGTTTTTGTAGAAATCATATACTTTTGATGTGTACACGGATATTTAAGTTGTCGGCAGGCAAGAATCGGCCTACTCACACAGGTGATTCGCCTTGGCGCTTAGTATAGCGAGCAAGATGAGACAAAAGAAAAGAAAATTTTCAGAAAATATGTTTTTCGAAAACCCCGTGCTTTTGTAGCAGGCTTTTCTATAAAAGTATAAGTCGCCTTAATATGTCTAAGATGAGATTTCATAGAGAGATCGATCATTAAATGTGACCACCATTTAATGAAGCATGTTATAAAGCGGATGTGATTTTTTGAAACGATTCTATGTGAATGACTGTTGGAACCGAAAATCAAGTTGGGCGCCTAAATGGCGACTAGACTAAGATCCGTATGACGTATGCTTTTTATCTTTGGACATGCCAATTTGAGTGGGAGAAACGTCATAGCATACACTTTGTGATGCATGTGCTAAGTCGACCGATTGTAAGAGCGATGAATGATTCCACGCTTCATTGTTTGTGTGAGCCACTGGATTAATATCCAATTCATTTACCCCTTTGACTTGAGTTTATGTCATGAAGAGGATACTTAATGATGCTACTTTAGCATGTTTTCTAATACGATGCAACTTCCCGTATGATGATACATGTCTAGGAAAGCTGTTAAGTTGAATTGGAACGATATGAATTTCTTGGAAGAAAATTTGATGATACACCATGAATTGTGACTCATAGCTGGCCAGCGTTTTTCGTCTGTCGAACATCATGAGTACAATTGATAAAATGTACATGGGTGCAATACTGCTTGCTAGAGGGATTAAGAGTATTGTGTCAGGTGTAGTCAAATTATCTGAGGTAATGAGATACGAACATTCTTTGTGAAAGGTTGATGTCTCCATGCTGACTCGTAATGAGGTTCTAGTATGGATCTCCCAAAATGAAGGTATCTCGGCGGTCGCACAAACTATTTACTAATATGAACATTTTCCTCTAAGGATTTTGATTGGGAAGCATGCTGGCGTTACACACACTATGTGTGAGTGGGATATGTTGGAAATATGGGCACCCATTGTGTGTGTGCATGCCCAAAGTCCATCTTGGGTGGATGAGTAAAGTCATATACTTGACTTTGTCAAAGGAAAAATCCTTCTCCAACTAAGTAAGCCATGGTGAAACATGTGTATTGTTTCTTACCACCATGTATTTACATGAAGCTAGCAAGTGTTTGATCACTTACTCCATGTGTTTACTCCATGACTCCAAGTGTTAGAACTTGTGACATGTGTTTGATCCTTTCTCCCAAAATCTTGACACTTGCCAAGAGTACATGCTTGAAATACAAGTATAAATAGACTCATAATTCTCATATGTTGAGAAGTAACTAAGTAAAGTAAGAAATGAGTTTAGCAAGTAACAAGCTAAGTATGGAGAGTAATCAAACTAGCTAGAGAGTTTGTAAGTGAGCATTCTAGTTAGCTAGCAAAGTCTTCTAGTATTCAAACATTAGTTGTAGAATCACCAAAATCCCTTAGTGTCCTTTGGAGAGGAAGTTGAAGTTCTATACGGTATTTAGTTTGTGGAAATATAGTTTGTGCTCGTTTTTGTGGCACCTACTCACCGCCGAGTTTGAAGGTTCAAGAACGTGAAACGCAAGTAATTCACCGGTCCTAATTCATCCGCATTTGGAGCGATTACAAGGTATGAATTAATAACCCGCTTCCGCATTTGATTTGTTCAACTTACATATATATCAGTTGTAAGTGACTTACACAGGGGAAGAGTGAAAGTCAGGGAAGATTCAGAATTTGACCAATTGGTTTTGGAAAGGTTATTACCATCCATTGTTACATTTCATTATGTATTGGGATCATTAACGGAGATTAAATTCCTTATAACTGTTTGCTAAAATGACTCACACAGGTATTCAACCTACTGGTCTTTGTAGAATTGGTAAAGTTGGTCCTGCTCTTCAGATTAAATTCCCAGGTTTATTTTGGGAAACTGGTGAAATTTTGGAAACCAGAAACACTTGTTGTAGAATTCGGGATTCGGACTTGACAACTAAAACGTACCCTTGCTTCCGGTGAGATATGGAGGTATGGGCTGGAGATAAGATCAAGCACCCACCAACTGAAGCTTTGCAGCCAGAAAGTCTGCACGAATTGTTTAAGGAAAAAAATAAAATAAAAAAATAATTCGCGCATACTTTCTTGCTTCAAGCTTGAGTTTTCGCAGTCAGGTCAGGTTTAACGACTTCAAAATTCAGAACCTCGTTAGGGATTCAAGGTAAGTAGTTCATCAATTAATTAACCTGATTCCTTACGGAATATTCTTGAACACTACTGGAAGGTAAGTAATCAAAATTTAGAACCTAATAAACAGCGATTGAAGTTGGAGATCATGTCTTGGACACTAGAATATCAACTGTGGTTTAAAATTACTCAGTTGACAGCACATAGTGAAGCCAAGACTTGATATTCTAGTGTCCAAAACAAAGTGAATATCATGATCTCCAGATTAAGTTGGTCCTGCTCTTCAGATTAAAATTTAATCAGTTGATGGAAGAATGAAGACTGCACAGACGTTTCTTAATGAGATGCAAACTTTTGGTCAATCATCGCCCTCAAAGGTGTATATCTAGAGATGTCTAACTATACCAGCAACAATATCTTGCATTAGCCTCTGAGTCTCTCTCCCGCTAGTTTGAGCTCTGAGCCTGCGTTGCAGTTCATGTTGCACCGGCGTTAACATGGAAGTGGAGCCACTAGGACAAAGGCTTCCTCGTCTTTATAACGGCCTGGGCTTTACGGCCCGTCTTTTCAGCCTGCCGGATAATCTTCTTGGCCCCTATTTCCTTTCCTTTTTTAGGTACAATTTGCAAATTAATAATCCCACATCGGTTATTTCAAGACTTATAATATAGTTTATAAGGAAAGACTTGGAGACTTACTATTGCCAATTGGCAAGGCATGGAAACGTTGATTACCCTTGGAAATACTTCCCTAGGTCTGGGTCTCGGCCATTCAACTCGTATATATGCATGTATATGAGCTGAGTTACGGGTAGCATTCTGTCCTGGGGTACTCTATGAGTACTCCAATGCCGCCTAAATGTGGCCAGGCTCAGGGTGCCTTACTATCCAGTAATCGTCAACTCGTATATATGCATGTATATGAGCTGAGTTACGGGTAGCATTCTGTCCTGGGGTACTCTATGAGTACTCCAATGCCGCCTAAATGTGGCCAGGCTCAGGGTGCCTTACTATCCAGTAATCGTCGGGTGGCACCAACCTTACCAATTGGTTTTTGCTTTTTCTGACTTGCGGGGCAGTATTTCATGAAACCGAAATCTTTACCCAACTCCAGACAACTGCAGCAGCACCTGTTTTCATTGTTGCAGCAATGCGAAACTACTAGAAAGCTTACTCAGATACACACACAGATCATATCTTTCTGTATTGATTCCGGTGAGCTTCCATATGCGCACAAAACTTTTCAGCTGATTGAAAATCCTAGTTTGAGTATATGGAATCAGATGATCAGAGGGTACGCTTCGAGGGAATCATCGTCTAATCAAGTTATTCAAACAGATGGAAAGAAGCACATGCTGCTGATGAGTTTACTTATTCATTCCTCCTTACTGCTTGTTCTCAATCGGCGTTTTTATTGAGGGAAGGAGAACAGGTTCATGCAAGGATTTTGTTCAAAGGGTTGTGTTCCAATGTCATTTTGCAGACCAAACAAGTCAACGTGTATGCCGTGGCTGGAGGTGATAATGGTAGTGCAATGGCTTGCGATATGTTCGGTAAAAGAATTGTTGCGACGTGTAATTTGATGCTTTCGTTGCATTTCAGGTCTGGCAGAGTAGACGAAGCGCAGAAATTTTTCGAACAAATCCCTTGGAGGAATATTGTTTCATGGACGACCATGATTTCTGGTTACGCGCGCAGCGGGAGATGTGAGCCGTGAACGACTGATCGAAATCATGACAGAAAGTTTTTCTTTCTTTAGTTACGGGTAGCATTCCGAGTTTTTCTTTCTTTAGTTTGATACGAAATCATGACAGAAAGTTTGTTGAGTGGTGAACTGTGAACGACTGATCGATTCGATTAGAAAGTTTGTTCTGAATGAATGAGAACGACCTTCAAAAAGTTGGAACATTAAACAAGATAAACAAAGAAATATTTTATTGGTTTAAAATTCACTAGCAATGTCGACAATAGTTTTTATGGCCGTCAATGGAAAAATATATAAAATCCAGGTTGATCAGGGATGAATTTCACAAGCTTGACAAGCAATGTGATACTCCCTCTGTCCCTATTATATAGGCGGAATATTGGATTTTTCTAGTCCCACTAGATAGACGGAATTCTAATTTCAAGGTATTTTTTGACATATATACCCTTATTTATGTTGTATGGGATACCCTTATTTATGTTGTATGTATTGAGCATAAGATAAGGGGTATAGACAAGAAAAAACATGAAAATTTATGAAAACCATGCATTTTCTTATTCTAAGAGATTTCATCTTCTCCGCCTATATATTAGGGACGGAGGGAGTATCAGATTCTTGAAGACACTTTGTTTTTGTAGTTAGTATTAGTGGTCGGTAAAAGTTATAGTTGAAAAAAGGAACGGTAAATGAATTCATCGGAATAAAAAATGAAAAAGAATTGACTGATAAAAACAATAGGAAGCATAATCTTTTGGATTCCAAAATCCCCACCCGTAAAAGAAAGGAAAAAAATAATAATAATTCTACGATCATTTGATTCCTGAGATTGTGAATGACTTACTGCCATAAGTTCCTGAAAATCTCAGTGATCTAAAACTTCAGTTGTTAATGGGCGTACTAATTTATTGAAAAGTTACCAAAACTCGTACGAAATAAAATAAAAAATTTCTCGGTTAACGCTCTCAAATAATGTGGCACCCCTATCGGGGGTGTTGTAAAACTTGATAAATAAAAGAAAAGGAGTACGGAAAGTAAAATATGTGTTCATGTATCTCATCACATGTTCATTTCAGTCTGCCGAATAAATGTTTTTGAGTTAGAATAACTGATTGACGCATCCAATTGCAACTATAGTGTAAGTAAACATGTAGGCTAACTCCTATGGGCTAGACTGAACTGTTAGA
Organism: Papaver armeniacum; assembly: GCA_023531295.1. NCBI lineage: Eukaryota > Viridiplantae > Streptophyta > Magnoliopsida > Ranunculales > Papaveraceae > Papaver > Papaver armeniacum. The sequence goes on along the minus strand of JAJJWW010002335.1, from coordinate 141,661 downwards.
TTGGCCAAAAAGTATTGCAAATCATGAAAAAAACGTGGGAAAAAAGTTAACACTAGCAATTGATAATTCTCTCTCCTTGCAAGTGCTCGCAGTTCAACTATCAGCGAGATTGAAGCGCTGAATGGTTCAGCACTCAAAAAGTGTTTTTAACGCTGAACGGTTCAGCGCTTGGAGATAAATTTCATGATCTAACGGCTGATATTTAAAACGCTGAACCGTTCAACGCTCTATAGTGGTCCCAGATGACGTGGATGACCAATCTAGCTGCTAGGTATCTAACCTATAAGTAGGGCTGAACATGGTTTCGGTTTTCCGCTGGAACCGGACCAAACCGGACCAATTAGGAAGAACCAAACCGAACCATTTACTAATGGATTGGTTACGGTGTAGAAAGTGGAAAACCGATAGTGTTGGTTTTGGTTTGGTTTGACCTCTAACACCGAACCAAAAACCATTGAAAAACCGATTAATTTTTAAACTTAGTTTCTACATTTGATTTACAAGTATTAGATTCTACCCATTAATTTAGAGGATAAATTGAAACCCTAAATCTAATATTTCATTATGATACTCTCCCTCTTTCTCTTTCTCCTTCTCTCAGTCGCCTCCCTTCTCCACCCCCAACTACAACTACTGCTACTCGACTTTTTTTCTTCCGGTCTTCCTTCTTTTTTATTTGTCAATAACTAAATTAAGATATATTATATATCTTCTTTTGATCTCCAGATTTAGAGTAAGCTTTAACTATTCTTGATATTTTTTTTATTTTATTTTTGTCTGTAAATTTGTGTAAACCAATACTATCGGCAACTACGATTTTTTTATTTGTAAATTTGGGTATTTTTTTTTTTTTGGTTTGACATAATTATTGGTTAACCAAAAACCACTGGAACAAACCGAAACCAACTGGAACCATTTGGAAACCGAACCAATGGTTAATGGATTGGTTTGGTTTAGATTTTTAGGAACCAATAGTATTGGTTTCGGTTTTGGTTTGGCTAGAAACCGAACCAAAACCGACCATGAACAGCCCTACCTATAAGACTTAGAAAGTTGCCCATGCTGACGTGGATGGCCAATCGAGCAGCTAGATATCTAGCTCATAGGACTAAGCTTAAGGCGTAACAGTGTATGTGATGATGGTGCCACTGATTCGGGTCCATGCCAAAATATAATCAATCTAAATGCCAAAACAGTCAATCAAATGAGTCAGTGTGTCAGATATTTGTTTCACCTTTCTGTTTTCACGAAAAATACGGAAGTATTTTATTTGTGGGGAACGAGTTCCAAATAAGTCAACCCTTTTTTACTGACTGTAGGTGCCAATGAAGGGTCTTTGAATACCGAAAATGATACACTCACGGCGGGCTGGTCGTGCGGTGTGTCCCGACAAGGGAAAAAAGGGTATTCCCTTATGACTCAGCAGTTTGCAGGGGTGAATAAAGTGTGGGTCCCACCTCCTCTCTCTCACATTCTCACTCGGCCGTATGGTCCACGGGTTGGATGACGCATTTCAGCTTTGGATACAGTGGTTTGATGTGACCGCTCAAAAAAAACCACCTTAAAAACGCCTAGAGACGGGAATAGTGGATCCCTCTCATGGAGAAGAGCAGGGGGCAGTTTTGGGCCCACAGTTTTAAGATGTGTGAAAGTTGCGGTTGATTTGTGGTTTTTTTTTTGACAGTTCATTCAGACTTTTTGCTTTAGATTCGTATGAACAATAGCTTAGTACGACTCATAAGAATACTTGGAATCGGTCCTAGTTATCGAGTTGAATACGATTTTTGTTCTCCTCAGATCCGTTTTTGCTCTCCCTCTAACAAAAATCTTTATATGAATGTGATGAATGGATTTGATATGAATGTGAATGTGGATGATGAATGAGTACGTAGAATATTTGGAATTCCGGCAGAAAAGAATTTCCAAATCCAACTTGACCTGGTCAAAATTGGTCAAATGCTTGAGTAATTTTTTTGTCATATTTAAAAAAATAACTACTGTAAGTATTTACAACTTGCTACGTAGTACGGCTGTGGCGTGTTACTAATTTGCCACGTAGTAACGGTTTTGGCATGTTACGATCTCATTGTTACAAAAAAAAACGTAACGGACCAGAGCTGTTACCACGTGTCAATTCGTAACGGCTCGCAGCTGTTACTATGGCCGTTACAACCATAAATCGTAACGGCTCCATTGCCGTTACAAAAAAAAAAGTAACACCCACTTTTGTAACAGGCAAGAGCCGTTACAACCCGTTTTAGTAACGGCTCAGTTCTATTACTAATCCAAGAATTTGGTGTAGTGATCTCATCTTATCTATTCTCTTCTCTTCTCTCTGAACTTTTCACCCCTTGCAGCCACCAATGAATAACAAGATTTTCCACCCTCCCAACCAAAGAAAGCCTGGCAGACCTCCAAAAAAGAGAAGGAGAAGTTATGATGAACCTCAAGGTGAGGTGAAGAAAATGAGGTGTACTAAGTGTGGATCCACAGATGGTCACAACAAGAGAACTTGTAAAGGTGGTGATGTTGGTAAGAACTCAACTGCATATAGGCCAAGAACTGAGTGTGATGCTTCAGATTTCTCCTTCACAAACACAGATAGACCTGAAACCAGCACTCTAAGGGGCATAGCAAATAAGCAATGGAAAGCATCATATTTTGGTGAGTCTTCTGCACATGGAAATCCACCTCCAGTACCAAACACTCAAAGTAATACATCTGCAGGACATAGCAACACCCAAACATTCAGTCAAGATTTTGCTGGTATTGGCTATATGTCTCAAAACATTGCTACTGTTTCAAATGCAAAGGGAAAGAAGGGAAAGAAGAAGAAGTAAGGGTTGTGTGTCTATGTGTTTTTAGTGTTGGATCTGTCATCCTTTCTCTTTTTTTTTTTCTTATCTTTTTTCAAATGATTTTTGGTGTGAACTGGTTTAGTGGTGACAAAACAATGTTGTTATGTTTAGTTTGAAGTGCCTTTTAATATTAATGAAGTTTATTAGTTCAAAGCAATATTGCAGATTACATTGTAATTTTTTTTGTGAAATCCTTACACATTTCTTTGACTTGAATACTTGAATGCATAACATTGTTTTTTGCAGCAATGAATAGGTGGTCAGAAACCCATCTAAAAGCATCACAATCTATGCAAGATAGGAAAGGTATGTTGAAGTTATGCTCATTCTTACATATATTAAGATTCATCCTTGATTTGCAGTGAGTTTTGAAGCACTGTAGATTATGCAATGGGTAGTTGTTGAAGGAGTGAGCAGCTTCTCCACAAGCACAGCAACATATCTCAGCAGGTAGCTTTATGTCAGCACTTCTGACTGCATCAATGGCTAAAGCAAACCATTCAAAGTATGTGCAGGTAGGATTTGAGCACCTGAAGAACATTTTACCATCTGTTTCTCTTGTGTTTGATCTAAGTAATTTCCTTATGCCATTAGAAGGTATGTGTTTACACCTAGAATACATCCAGGGACAAACCTTTGATTCATGGCTACCAACATCACAAATTGAACATATATTTGCCTGTTTTTCCTCACTAACCTTGATGTTGTTGTTTCTACTACTACTAGGAGAATGTTTCACACTTCTGCTCATGTTTGTGTATGTTATTCTGTATGATTTGGATGAATTTTTGGTTCACCACTGATTTTATACAGATTCAACGAGAATAAGACCGTTACAAAAGGGGGTCAAATCTGTGTCGTCCATTTTTCCATACAAGATGGTGACACGTGTTAGCGGACCGTTACTAAAGTTTGCACGTGAGGAGTACATGAGCCGGTTTTGTACTGAGTCACTGTTCCAGATCGGTTATAACTGATTCAGGGCTATAAGGTTCAACATGTACGATTTATTGCCACATGTCAGCTAACGTCCGTTACCCGTTTTTTTTTTTTGAAAAAACGGGACGGAAAAGTTCAATCGATGAGCATTTAATTAATTTTGAAAAAAACAGAGGCATTTTCTTAAATGTATTTGCCCACATGGGCACTTTATAAAAAAACCCAAAAAAAAAAAAAGGTCATCCAATTGATTAGGCTTATCAGTGGATATTCTTGTGTTTTGATGATTGCCAAAGAACCATTAAATCTTTTGTATCATATTAGATTTACTGAATTTCATATTATCTGTCTCCCGTAAGCGTATGAGTCACTTACGATATAGTCCTTTGTCTACTTCTTACTAGCATAAACCTAGGATATTCCTTTAGGTTTTGTCTTTCTTTTTCTCTTGTAGTGACTGTTATATAAGTCACGCTATGTACTACCGCCCAGGTCATATCTTAATATCTCTGGTCTTATCAATCCAACTTACAATTATCAATATCTCTGTCTAACATTTATTACTTAATACCTCTGATCAATCATTATCAAACATTGATATCTCTGCTTACATCATTAATATCTCTGTTCCTACATGGTATCAAAAGGAACTCATTAATTTTTTCTTCAGGATCTGTGTTTGAAATCATTGAACAATTACTTTCATTACCGATGTTTGAAAAAGACCTCCTATATGGCTACAACAAGTGATAATGATATCCCTTAAGGTGCTCTTGGTACACCCCCTAACCCACCACAACCACCAGAATTTGAGTTTACCTTTCAATCTTTGTCGGTTAACACCATTGTGAGTTTTGTCTCGGAAAACTTACCGAGAACAACTATTTGATGTGGAAAAACCAAATGAAATCTATTCTTATCAGTATATATATGTTTGGATTTATAGATGGAAGCATCCCACCACCACCGCTGTCTGCTCTTGTTGGTGATACTAAATCCTTCTTATCTCAAGTGGAGAAAATGGTCTCTACTTTGGGGTACAAGTACTATATACTCTTCATAGATGACTTCAACAAGTTTAATTGGATCTATCCCATGACCACGAGAGATGAAAGGTTGGTGTGCTTTCAACATTTCAAAAGACTCAATGAGAATATTTTATTTCAAACTATCAAAATATTTCGGATAGATGGAGCTTATGAATTAGTCAAGGGCCAATTTAACAATTTCGTGGGAGAATCGGTATTACGGTTTGTACTTATTGTCTCAATACCCCTCAAAAAACGGAATTCTTTGAGAGGAAACACAGGCACATTACTTAAATGGGTACTACAGTGTCTATTCAAGCATGCATGCCCAAGAAATTTTGGTATGACTTAGTTGCTACTTTTATTATCAACAAGATCCATCCAAGTTACTTAACTTTAAAATCCCTTACGAGGTACTATTTTATAAGTGATTTTTCCTCTATTAAAGTTTATGGACATACCTGCCATCCCTGTCTAGGCCCTACTAGGAAGGATAAATTAAGTCCAAAATCTGCTAAGTGCATTTTTATTGGGTACAGTCCTATGCACAAGGGTTACAAGTGCTATGATAATGCCTCTAAAAAGACTTTCATCTCTAGGCATGTCATATTTGATGAATCAAGTTTCCCTTTTTGTACCTACATTAACTCAACAACTCTAATAACCCACCACCCATATGTGTACCTCATTCACCAGCTCTCACATTACTCAATACCCTACCACCTACTGAGAATGTAGATGACATTCACTGTGGCTGGTGATGAATACACTTCATCTGATAATGACTCCGCCACCTACCCCCGCAAGCCCCAGCTTGCCAACTCCACCGCCCCACTCACTATATGGTAACCAGATCAAAAGTGGGAATTCACAAACCTAAATACCTTCTACATTATGTCACCCACTACAGTGTTGCTCGTCCATTTCATTCTACCTTCAACACTGAGTTGACTAAACCAAAAGAACCCAAGTCATTTGAAGCTGCAGCCAATGATACTAATTGAATGCACTCTATGGTTGAAGAAGTTGTTTCTCTAAAAGACAGTGATACTTGGTCTTTGGTTGAGCCTCATCTATCCATGAATATTCTAGGATGCAAATGGGTATACATGATTAAGTATAAAGGTGATGGAAGTATTAAGAGGCTCAAATCTAGACTGGTGGCTAAGGGGTATCATAAGGTAGATGAACTAGATTACAATGAAACATTCAATCCTGTTGTGAAACCCAGTACAATAGGAACTCTTCTAACTATAGTTTTTACAAAAAACTGGAGCATCACACAACTGGATATCTTCAATGCTTTTTTGCATGAAAACTTGCATGAAACTGTCTACATGATGCAACCCCAAGGTTTTGTAGATCTTGACAAACCATACTATGTATGCAAGCTCAAAGAGTCCTTATATGGTCTCAAACAAGCACCTAGGGCTTGGTTTGAGAAGTTTAGTGGCTTTCTAATCAACTTTGGCTTCACAATGACTCAATGAGTGATTCTGATTATTCCTTATTCATATATATGTTTGTCGAGGTGACTTTCTTCTTCTCTTACTCTATGTGGATGACATTATTCTCACTGCAAGCTCCAACTCCCGTTTGGCATGTGCGCCTGGCATGTCGTTTGACATGTGTGCATGGCATGCGCGTTTTTTGGCATGTTTGGCATGCCGTTGGCATGGTTTTGGGAAGCCAACTTAGTATATAAACCTCTTGACACAATTTCCATCTCTTTTAAGGTTGTGGCAGGTTTAGAGTAACCTGATTGGTCAATGAAAGTAGGGGGTCGACCAAGCACGGGCGCGGCTACCCTATTGGTGCGCGTGGCAGGTTTGATGCGACCTGATAGGTCGACAAAGAAATAAGGGTCGGTTAGGTAGCATGGGGCGTGGCCAAGTGGCGCTGGCTAGCCTATGGCCTGGACACGCTCCCTCCCTCTTATTGCTTCTCCTACTCCGCGCTCCGTTATTCTCTGTTTTCTGATTTTGGGTAGGACCTTTCTCCTACTAATCCACAGTGGATTAATTGCTTAGTTGTTTAAGCATAGTCTCGACCAATAGGGTCTAATATATCACGAAAAGGCGCAAAACCCTAATTTTTCAAATTAGTTAGGTTCATGGGTTTTGTGAGTTATCACAAAATTGATTGAATTTTATGTGATGGCACAAAATTCCTTATTTATAGAGCGCGTTGTGCTTTCTGACTGAGCATTTTTGCAAGGGTCTTAACTTTTGGTACTTAGAAATCCGTGCTACTCTGCTGGGAGTGAACACAAATCAGTCATGCCATACCGATATTAAGGGTTCTGCCGGGGAACATAGCACGGGACAAGTACTCAATGAGTCTCATATTAATAAGTAGTATATGCAAATCGCCGAAATTTATAGGCCATCTGGGGAAGTTGCTACATGTGCCAGTCTGGATAAATTTCATGTAAACATATTGAACGACTCAATAAAGATGCCAGTGGATAGGTTGACACTCATCGCTCCGTTTCCTCACAGAGTGATGTCACATCAGATGCAAGGTTTTACAATTTTAACCCTAAGCTAAAAACCACCATCAACAATTGTATATTTGCACTACATTTCAGAAATTGGTCGTTTTTTCAAATCTTTATGTAAAATGCCCGAGTTTGACATTTTCCGTCCCGTTTTTTCAATACGACAGTTAATTGCCTAGTGTCAGTTATCCTACTTAGGAAAGGACATTAAACCCCTTATGAACTCACTAGATCGGACCTAGTTAAGCAGCTTAAGAGTCCGAATCACTACCGAGTTAAAACAATAACCAGTTCATCTTCTTCTTTACAAAATGAAAGATGTTTTTCCCCAAATTAAACCTGATAAATTAATATCATGAACCCTAATTGTCAAAATAACTCAAATTAACCCATACTGAAATTAAATAGATCTACCAATTGAAGCCTTAATTGGAACCCTCGAAATTTTGACGAAAAATCAACATGAAAGAACAAATACAATCTCCGTCGATCATGCCAAATTAACAAAATCATATCAAATCAAAATTAAAAAAGCTCAAATGTTGTTCTCCATTAAATCACCGGAAAAATAACCCATTAATCTTCACCATACTTCAGTGGAAACACCCACTTCCTTAACTGATTTCTGGCTCAATCTTCAAGTCCAACAACAACCCATTCTTCTACTATTTCCTTATCTCACTTAAAATCAGAAACCATCACAATCCCCTTCGTCAAACATCATAAATGAGTTGCAGCAAGCTCCGTTGACGAACAAACCCTAGTTTCATGAAAAAAAAATGAAAAATTTTCACGTAGCACTTCCAGATAAAAATATTTATGAACAATACAAAATAGAAAAGAAGAGGCTTATTCTTTTGAGAAAATTTTTGGTGAAGATTCTTTGATTTCGCCGTTGACGCAACAGAAACATCTCTTTCATATCCGGCTACAATCACATATAATAAGGGCGAGGATATATTGGTAATTTTAAGTCCCAGAATTGACTAAGTCAGCTAGGTGGACCATCTTAATTGGACCATGTGTTATATCTAACGGAAAGACCACTTTATAAAAGATTTGAATTTTTTGGCCGGTTTATTAAATATATGGTAAGAACCTGGCTACTTTATTAATTTTCCCTTTGATTTATTGCTATAAGTTTTGTGTTCGTGGTAATTTTTTTTGAATCTTTACTGTTGGAAACTTGGCATACTGATTCTGTTTTTGATTCCTAGGAACATCAGTGTCTAAACACATGTCCGAAGAGGAGAAAGCTATTTATCCGTCTATAGATCCATCAGTATTAGAAACCCATGCAACCTATCTCATTAATCAATTTCAATAGAATTTCTACACTAGGAATGAAAAAAAAATGGTTGTTTAATGTTCAGTTCTATTAGCTGAAGAAGAACCATTAACCAAAATCGAGAATTGAGCCACCTAGTCCCAAATCCATGTTTGTGCACAACCATGAGAAGAGAATTTCAGTCAACATTGTCGAAAGCCTTTTCCATATTCACCTTGCAAGATATCCCCGGAATGTCTTGTGTGATGTTCAAACATTCAAGATGCATGCTGAACCTTTTTTCTCACAGTCGGTTAATATTTGATCTGTCTGTGTGTTAGAATTTGTGAAGCTCACTTATGTTCATTTTTCAAGAAAGCTAATTTTGTAGGTTAAAATTTAGCTAGTCTTATATATATATATATATATATAAAAAGAAGAAAAAAACTCAGAAATCATGAATATGCAATTGTTAGTCATTGGCATGTTACAAGCCAAGAGAGTGTATGTCATCAGATAGTTTTCAAGAAAAAAACAAACTAGAAAGAGAAAATAGAATATTATAAAGTTAAAAATAAAAATCAATGCCGTTAATCCAAAGACATTAAACGTGGCCATTACTTGTTATTCTTAAAAAACAAAAAAAAAGGTCAACCAAGTTTTTCAACCTTTTAAGTAGACATTAAACCTGGCCATTACTAATCTTTTATTTCATCTTCTTCAAATGATGAATCCCATACATGATAAAAAGGATTATCATCATCCACATTATAACCATCACTTACAACAATGCCATATTCAGCTACTTGGTCATCGGGAAGATACTTAAAACTTTGGATTCCCTTTGGTATCATCACCAACATGGTGACCATTCCACCACAATCCTCCGGTGATCCTGTAAAGGAGTAGCGCATTCCGTCGTAGAGTCCTGTGCTGGTACATCCTTAAAGAACCAGCCCTTCTTCTCGGCCATGGAGGCGTGAAAATGAGGTTTTCCACTACCCCACAAAGATAAACCCTACCATCATGCCCCAATTTAAACTTGTGCGATGGTCTTGGTCCTACGAGGTACATCTGAGGATCCTGAGTTTAAATAAATGTATACACAAAAGTTAATCAGAAGATAGAAAATTAGAAATGAAGCTAAATTTATTCTAACCGACAATTTCTCTCATGAATGATATGATGGTGTTTAACAGTCTATCTAGATTTCTACAGAATCTTTCAAGGCATTAGCAAGAATACACGGCTTTGACTAGCTTTTAGCTTTCACACAGCATAAACAGATAAGTCCTTAATCATGCATCTTATACAAAGTTTATCTGTAAGTGTAAACTTTAGAGTCTTAATGTATACCCACTATGTTTTAATGGATTCTTTTTGGATCACTATAATTAAGCAATGTTTTTGCCCAAGAAATTAATCAACACATGGCATTCAAGAATCAAACTAATTTACAATATGCTCAAAAAGTACCTTTCCATGGTATCCCGCAATTATGATTTCAAAACTCAAGTTCAGCTTCAAGTTAGACTCCCTTAGAGAGCACATTTGTACATAGTCGACACTAGGATATTCTTTGCCTTGCTTCAACATCCGCTCCAGCTGCATTAAATGTAAGTGATCGTATATTAATCAACTGTATAGTATCACAATCAGTGTTCTAATTTCATTAGCTTAACATCAAGTAAGTACCTTTTCTTCAAGAAGAGAAATCATGAGCATGGCATCGACCTGTTCTCCACACCATGAGACGAGAAGATGACCAATTACCATCACCTTTCTAAAATCTTCTTTACAATACTTGATCTCTCCAGGTTTATTATTTTCATAAAAAATCTTTCCTTTGCGGTCTGAAATTCGTCCATCCGCACCAACAATAAGATAGCCGGCAAATATGTACCAGGCAATTATTGTCCCATGCTACAGTTTTTAAGAAAACACAATAAATTTCATCAAGACACAAATTTTTTTTTTTGACACAATATTCTTTTTTTTCATCAAGACACAATATTTTTTTTTTCATCAAGACACAATATTTTTTTGACACAATATTTTTTTTTTGACACAATATTTTTTTTTTTTGACACAATATTTTTTTTTTCGTCAAGACACAATAAAAATACCAAAAAAGAAAAAAATAATAATAAAGATGAATGATTTTGTGTTGGTTTTTCTTGAAAGCAAAAGAGATTTCTAGTTGCAAAATAAAAATGCAGTAGTTTGGAATCAACCCAACACTGAAAGAAAGTCATAACCATTTCTCTACTTAAAGATCAATGAAGCTGTTACGTAAAGCATTGATGGCTGCAAGCAGCTTTCTACTTAACAACAGATAGAGAAACTTTCAAAGACGATTCATGTTTTTCTAGTTAACAACAGCATATATAGACTTTTTGAAAAATCAATACTCTCTTTCATTAAGTGAACCAACTTTCTCTAATGATTATGTTAAAGAGCTGCTAAAACAAAACAGATCGGAGATGAGCTAACCTTACTGTATTATTTGTTCATCTTGTAGATCTAAAAGTAGAACTTATGAAAAAAAAAAAAAAAAAAAAAATTCTTACCTTCCCAAAAACTCTTGTGACTCCATTCCTTTCCTTGATTGATTTCTTCCTTCAAAGTTTTTTCAATTTTTCTCTCACTCTACTCAGACTGAGTTCTGTATTAAGTTTTGGTGAAATTTAGTTGATGGTGTATAAGAAGACACGTCTCCTGGCAAGAAAATCATTACAACTTCTGAAGTCCCACATAGTTATCTTACATGTTCTTTTTTAAGATATGGTCAAGATATTATATATCTTGACATTATTGTGTTGTTATTTAGTTGTAACTGCATATATCACTACGGGAAAAATCATCATTTACGACACTGTATTAGCGTTGTAGTACACCTACGACAACACAATTTTATGCGTTGTGTAGGTGGGGTATTGTAGAAAGGCCAAGCTTTTCTACAATGCTTGACTAAGAGTTGTAAAGTATGATGTGGTTCATGGTTCGACAATATTTTTCCAAAGTTGTGATTCTCTTTCGATTTTTTTTTAAATCCTAACACAACTCTTGCTTGTGTTGTAGGAATATCTTGGACAACACAAGTAGGATATCGTGGAAACATATGTAACAACAATTACTAGTATTATGAATAAGATTTACATGACTCTTGTATGAGCTGTGGAACTATCTTGGACAACAGATAGTTATGTTGTAAAGAAACTATTTCACAATATCTGGATTGTGTAGTTGAAAACTGGAAGACAACATCTATTAGTATTGTGAATACTACTGTCATTACACTTCCTAGATTTGTACAACTATACTGAACAACTCCTACTTATGTTGCAAGATTTGTTTTTACAATCATCGTGGTGAGTAGTAAATGTTTTTAACACAACACTTATTAGTATTGTGATTATGACAGTTAGTACACTTGCTGGAATTGTAAAACTACCATGATACAACTATATTATGTGTAGTAGAAATTTTTTAACACCACTCTTACTAGTATTGTATGACTATCTTGGACCACACAAGTAAGGTATCTTAGAAACATATAAAACAACAGTTATTATTATTATGAATAAGATTTGCACGAAACTTATATGAGCTGTGGAACTATCTTGAACAACACATAGTTATGTTGTAAACAAGCTATTTCACAATATCTGGGTTGTGTAGTGGAAACCTCTAACACAACTGTCTATATGTGAATAAGGCCCTACATAAACAACAATTAGATTAAACTGAAACATAAACTGGCTTTGAAGCTGAAAGATTCATTGAAATTAAACCAAACCCAGTGTAACAACATTCACATACCCATGTAATATACACAAAAAAAAAAAGTGGCAAAGGATGACCCAATGTAACAACATTCACATACCCATGTAATATACACAAAAGATACAAAAAAGTGGCAGTGATGATGTTTGTTACGAAAATTTAAGTCTCCAAAAAGATCAAAGATGATTTAAGAAGTCTACCGGTAGGAAATTCTATCCTTGGGCCATGTGATAAAATTTGAAACAGCGTCACCAACATATTTGACTTCTGAAGTCGCCTTGTATACATGAGCATCCTCCACATAAGAAACCTTCACACATACAGTGTAGGCTCCAAGACCTATTGGCATTCCATGTATCTCCTTACTTGGATCTGTTTCAGCAATTTTAGCCTCCGCAACCACCTCGCCCTCCTTGTACTATCTTAACAACTTGCAAGCTTGGAATCTTTTGGAACTCCTGACCTCATTTGTTCTCAATGACAGGGACTTGGAGTGGTATGAGTTGAGTCTCTTTTATTGCAGAGAACAATCCTGCTAGTGCTAGCCTCCTGGTTGTTGCTGGCTTTTGGAGTTGACCTGCGAGATGGTGAGACTCCATTGCAAACACATCTTGAGTTCCTTCCCTATATGAAGACCAGATCAGCAGTATGAGGGTCACAATCAAGTTTGAATTCATCAAGAAAGTGAGAACTAATAGAACACAAGTTAAATTCTCACCTCTAACTGCACCAGCCGATCATTCAGAGCTGTATAGGATTCCTGACACTCTCTAATCATCAATTTATAGTGGGATTGGGCAGCAACCTTTTTACGTGTCGCTCCAAAACCAATTCCTTTAACTCTCCCTGTAGTTTTGTCCTCGCCAAAGGCCTTTGCAAGAATATCATCTGTCACGGATGATCCACAATCAACACCATGCTCTGCTTGAGCTTTTTCAAGTTTCTCCTATATAAGTGTAAAACATCAGATATTTTCGCATATTTGAAGCACACTCATAAACCACACAAAGGAAGAGGAGAAGATTTTTTATAAAAGCTTCTACAACACCAGGATGTGGAATCTTTCCTTTGCGCTGTCTATGACCAAGTTTCTATAAACTGGCTTTATCAATCTCATTGGTTGTGTTTAGTTCTTTTTGCTTCCAAATAAATATATCAATATATGACAATAATCAAGAATAGCATAACAACATGGTATTAAAGTCATGATACATTCTAAGAAGAAACTTCGAAGATTCCTAAGATGTAACCTTGTAGAGAACTTCATGATACTTCATGAATAAGCCACTAGCATGACAAAGACTACATGATAACTACTCATGTATGCCTTGGAACCTAGTGTTAGCAGAGGTTTGTGTATAAGCATGTAAGTAAGTGTTTGTAGCACTTGGTTCCAATTGATATGAACTCCCAAACATTCATATAGATGAGAGATAAACACATGAGTAAACCAATGACAAAATTAAAAATATCTTCATGTGAGAGCACAAGCTGACCAAATTCTATGTGTGAGTCATGGAATTTCACATATTACAGCTATGTCAAATTATGTAGGCTAGTCTATACCACAGTCGTGATCTCAATTATGAAATGATGCATCATAAACAACTTTACACTTCAGAACCAGTTAAAAAGCCAGAGATCAACCTATACGAAATTGCATAAGCATCTAAATGTTTGCAATTGCATAAATAATGTGACAATAACCAAACAACCAAGCAATTATATTTTTAACAACTCAATAGCTTTCACATGGTGAACATACCAAGGCCTCCTCCAATCGCGCGTAACCTTGTCGACTTATGGTATGTGGAGTGGTGTGTTTTGAACGCTTTTCTTGCATTATTAGTCTTTTGACCTGAAAAGAAAAATAGAGACATCATTCGACAGACTTTAAAGTTTTTAATATAAATATACAAATCATTCATTATAATAGAAAAACTTACTCTGAACTCAAACAGAGGTTACATGTTTCACAAATTGTTCCCACTCCCTAACTGTCATGGTCCTGGGCATTAGCTTTTCCATCCGTTTCTCTTTTTCTTCCCCTTGGAGACGATCAAAAGCGTCGAGCATCAAACCAACTTTCCTTGACCTTGCTTCTCTAAGATAAGATCCCATTTTGCTGAAATAGTAGTCTTTGTAACACTCAGGCACAATGAATCGGTTCTACAAATAAAAGTAAATAATTTGAATTAAAATACGCTATGAATTCAATAGTTGTTGACCAAACGAAAAGAGATAAAGAGTTATAAAAGTAAATAAATTGAATTAGAATACGCTATGAATTCAATAATTGTTGATTGAATGAAAAGAGATAAAGAGTTATAAATTACAGTACCATGACTATCTTCCATATGTTTTATTTGGCTTGAATAGGGACATGTCTCCAATCAATCAATAAATATTCTCGTGAAAGTTAACAAGTTTCCGAACAAGCACCCCTAGCACACCGGCCACTTGCACGTATGGATCACCAATCGGATGTTCATTAGCGTTGAAGGAAACCGGGTCTCTTCGGCTCAACGTTAGAAATCTAACTTCAACGCATGCATTTGGGTTGGGCCAGGTGGAGCATACTTTCTTTTCTTCGCTTTTTTTCCTTCTTCACCTTCCTCATTACCAGAACTATTATCATTCTCCAATTCAGGTTCATCATCGTTACCATTATCATTCTCCAAATCCTTATCCACCTCAGCCTCCCTATTTACTGGAGTAGAGTTGTCCTCTTCCACATGTAAAGCTTTACGGGTCTGCAGATTTTCCTCTTCCTCATGTTCTTCATCTTCTTCTTCATCTTCCTCTTGCAAATATGCAAGCGAGTCGTTTGGATCCCTTAGCTGAACATTCGGACATGGGCCTTTGCTGCTTGTGTCCAGTTTCCGATTTACTTTCTTTTGGCTCACTTCAGAATTTCCAGTATCTCCTTTAATGATTTTAGAATGAGACTTTTTAGTTGCTTCCTGTGAAGGTGGAGCACTTTCAGATTGGTTTAACACCTTCTTCTTCTTTGTTGCTTGTCTCTTTCTAGCTGGTGATGACAGAGTATCCAAGTAAGGTTGTCGACACTTTATAGTTGTTGCAGCATCATGTTCTGGTAACTTCTTGTACCTTGGTGATGTGCGCCTACTTACAGGTGAAGGCGATGGTTCTGGATCTGTTGGTGACGACAGTGTAGCAAATTCAGTTGGAAAAATTGTAGCAGTTGGTTCTGTAACCTGGTTTTTCCTTGGTGATCGCCTTACTTGCATTATATTAGAAGATGGTTTCGCATTATCAGTTTGGGAATTGTTATTTATCAGGGATGCTTCATCAGTCTTCTCTTTGTTTTTCATCTGCAACAACCATAACTTGGTTAAAATGAGAAGCTATAAGGAAATTTGTTTACACTACAATTGAGATGACAAGTCTTAACCTTTATTGCCATCTGATTGACCGGCTTCTTCTTTACTATTTCCTTGCTAGTCTTCATTATTGCAGTTATGCCTTGCAAAAACAGAATTCAATTATCAATGTGGCTCAAAGGCTAACACAAAACTATCATTTCATATCCAGAACATGAACTCTTGTGCATATCAGTAGTCGTCCCAGACTCGGAGAAACACATCCCAATTTCCAATACAAGAACATATACTCTTAAAAAGCAATGATGACACTTAAAGTTCAACTCTGCGAAAAATCTTACAACAAATTCAAGTTCTGCCTGAAGAAATATTTCATAGGCATCTTCGCTATTCAGAACAGATGCCATGATAGTGCCAAAACATAAAAAGAGATGATCAGAGAACAATATATATTGCTAGTTCTCAGGAGGTGACCAACCTTGGAAACCCTATAAGTGCAACACGTCCATGCCAAATTTTGTCACTTCAAAGCCCTCTCCAGCTCCAGCCGAACCCTGGCAATGAATATAAAAGGAGAAAAACAATTACAAACTAAAATCCAAATTACAGAAAGGAACAAGGAAGACAAAAAGAAAAGGTAAGCACATTGAAGTATTGAACTAGGAACCAGTATTTCGCCTATAACCTAAGCATATATTACCTAGCTTTCTTAGGCCAGGGATATCATATAGACATTCTTTGAGTCAAGAAGACGGTCCAACATGTTCAATAATGCTTCTATGATAATGACTATTAAACAGTATTATTGCGAGAGACTTGTTTCCTTTATTTCCATCCATACGGTTGTTTTATCATAATTACATTCATATTCATAACATATATGCAATCTTTAACTACCTTTGGAGGCTCCAATAGTTGTGTTCTTAACTTTGCAATCTTTGCCTTCAGTTGCCCAAGATGGTACTCTGTATAGTCATAGAACAAATATAAGGTTCAAAGAAGTCCAAATAACTAAAATCAATATGTCACAGAATTAAAAAAGAGCATTTCTTCATAAGACATTTAACATAAAAATTTATACACATCAAAACATTGAGCAGATTATGGAAAACGAAGCTAGCTAACTATTGATTTTCAGTTTTGCTTAGTCTAATCCATGTGAAATTGCAAAATGAGCTACAGAGACAAAATCATCAAAAAGACCAAAATTAAAGACTGAAATAAGCTAGAACTCAAACTTAATTTCTATATATCATGTTAAAGATGCTATAAACAACATATGAACCTAAAAAAAGCTATGCAGAACATATTAAACATACCAAACCTCAAGTATACAGAACATATTAAACTAAAATCAAATGTAACATAGGACAAAGAAAAAAATCTCTCAAGTATACAGAACATACCAAACCTCATTCATCATAAACAACTAGTACTATTAACAGAAAGTACTAGAACATGAGCTATAGGGACAATCATCATAATCATAAAGACCAAATACTAGAACATGAGCTACAGAGACAAAATCATCAAAAAGACCAAAATTATGATGAAAATCATCATCAAAATCAAAGACCAAAATTAAAGACCTAAAATCAAAAATCCCCAAAATTAAACAGGACCCAATTTAAATTTCATCATAGAAACAACAAAACTTAAGTTGCATGTTAAGACCTAAACATTTCTGAGAGGAAAAAAAAAACCCAAAATTATACAATCCCTAAAACAGAAATTACTCTTAAGATTTGATAGTCTGAGAGATTCTTACCCCTTGGTGAGATCTGTTTGAGTTCGAGAGATTGATCCTTTGAGTTTCTGCTGAATAGATTGAGAGATTGCTTCTGAGTTAGGGTTTTCTGATTATGGGTTATCTTTTGAGAGATTTAGAGATCGAGATATTGCTGCCGAGCTAGGGTTTTCTGCTTATGGGTTATCTTTTGAGAGATTTAGAGATCGAGAGATTGCTTCTGAGTTGCAGGGTGAGAGAGTTATATTTTTCTTTTTTTTTGGTGAAGAGGGTTTACGTTTTTGGTGAAGAGGGCTTTCTTTCAGTGATTTTGGTGAAAATTTGGATGTCTTTCACAAATTTGGGCGCGTCTAGAATTTGGCTGAAAAATTTGGGGGGAATAAACTCTGGAGAAGACACGTTGCGGTGGAAGAAAAATTAATATTGTCTGAAAATTCATCAGTCAGACACGTGACCAAAATTGGGCGGGCTTTTGGGGCGGGAGAGACACAATTTTGTGATTGGTCTAAGAGGAAGCATACGGATTGGTAAAGAAACACAAACCAAAAGGCTTCCCACCGTTAGATTTTAGTTATTTTTGCACTCCTCACTTTGGTACGTTAGATTAGAGAAAATTCCAAAAAAAAAAAACTGTAAACAAATCAATTATTGGTCTAAGAAAAAGCATACGGATTGACAAAGAAACACACTTTTACCAAGAAGAATTCTCGAAACCTTAAACGAACACGAATTCACAAGTTTGAGAAAGAAACTAGCTCCGAGATCGAAACCTGGCCACGAGAGGACCACTATAAATCTGAGAATTCGTAAGAACGATGAATCACACCATTTACTGGTAAGATTCGAACTTCAAATGTGGTATAACGACATACAAACTATGAACCGAGAAGATCCAGGAGGGCGTTCAGACTTCAAACTCAACATGATGCATAATCTAAATCAATAAACATGAAGCCCAGTGTCCATTCGAACTTCAAATGTGATATAACAGCATACAAACTATGAACCGAGAAGCTCCAGGAGGGGTTCAGACTTCAAACTTAACATGATACATAATCTAAATCAACAAACATGAAGCTCAGTGTCGATCCGAACTTCAAATGTGATATAACGACTTCAATTATCATTTTAATAAATTATCATTTTAATCTTGAAAGAGCCAGACTCTGATTTGTAAGCATTTTTATCATTTATAATTGAAATTTCCTTAAAAAAAAAAAATTTTGTGTGAGTAGAGAAAAATGCAAGCCACTATTTCCAGTTATCGAAGCTAACATAAAGCTGCAAAATGAAATCGACTTCAAAATTTTCAAATATGAATTGTCTAGCTGTGGTGAAGGACGCAGTGAGGATGCATATTATCTGGTAGAACGGGGAGCAAAAAACTTAATAAGATGCAAAGAATCGGGTGCAAGTTTAAATGAGTTGAAAGAAGTTATGATGGAGCCAAAATCCTTTCCTGAGAGGCTGAATGAAATATTAAAGAGAGATGGGAAATTGCTAAGTTTAATGTTGTAAATTAGTTGAAGTGTGTGTGATAAGAAATCCAGAGTCGCTTTGGATTCTTAATCTGATTTTGATGAGGACCACTATAAATCTGAGAATTCGTAAGAACGATGAATCACACCATAACTGGTAAGATTCGAACTTCAAATGTGGTATAACGACATACAAACTATGAACCGAGAAGATCCAGGAGGGCGTTCAGACTTCAAACTCAACATGATGCATAATCTAAATCAATAAATATGAAGCACAGTGTCGATTCGAACTTCAAATGTGATATAACGGCATACAAACTATGAACCGAGAAGCTCCAGGAGGGGTTCAGACTTCAAACTCAACATGATACATAATCTAAATCAACAAACATGAAGCTCAGTGTTTATTCGAACTTCAAATGTGATATAACGGCTTCAGTAATCGGTGGAGTTAGATCAGAGTCTCTGGTTAGGATGAACCGGAGACGAAATCTGTCATATTTGGGCATTCTGACTTCAATTATCACTGGAGTTAGACAAGAGTGTCTGGTTAGGATGAACTGGAGATGGAATCTATCATATTTGGATATTTTGGCTTCAATTATCATTGGAGTTAGACAAGAGTCTCTGGTTAGGATGAACTGGAGATTAAATCTATCATATTTGGATATTTTGGCTTCAGTAATCACTGGAGTTAGACCCGAGTCTCTGATTAGGATGAATTGAAAACGAAATCTTTCTTGGATATTTTGACTTCAATTATCATTGGAGTTTGACAAGAGTCTAAGGTTAGGATGAACTGGAGATGAAATCTGTCATATTTGGACATTTTGACTTCAATTATCACTGGAGTTAGACAAGAGTGTCTGGTTTGGATGAACTGGAGATGGAATCTATCATATTTGGATATTTTGGCTTCAATTATCATTGGAGTTAGACAAGAGTCTCTGGTTAGGATGAACTGGAGATTAAATCTATCATATTTGGATATTTTGGCTTCAATAATCACTAGAGTTAGACCCGAGTCTCTGATTAGGATGAATTGGAGACGAAATCTTTTATATTTGGATATTTTGACTTCAATTATCATTGGAGTTTGACAAGAGTCTATGGTTAGGATGAACTGGAGATGAAATCTGTCATATTTGGACATTTTGACTTCAATTATCACTGGAGTTAGACAAGAGTGTCTAGTTTGGATGAACTGGAGATGGAATCTATCATATTTGGATATTTTGGCTTCAATTATCATTGGAGTTAGATAAGAGTCCCTGGTTAGGATGAACTGGAGATTAAATCTATCATATTTGGATATTTTGGCTTCAGTAATCACTGGAGTTAGACCCGAGTCTCTGATTAGGATGAATTGGAGACGAAATCTTTCATATTTGGATATTTTGACTTCAATTATCATTGGAGTTTGACAAGAGTCTATGGTTAGGATGAACTGGAGATGAAATATATCATATTTGGATATTTTGGCTTCAGTAATCACTGGAGTTAGACCAGAGTCTCTGGTTAGGATGAACCGGAGAAGAAATCTATCATATTTGGGCATTCTGACTTCAGTATTCACTGGATTAGACCCGAGTCTCTGATTAGGATGAATTGGAGACGAAATATGTCATATTTGGACATTTTGACTTCAATTATCACTGGATTTAGACAAGCGTCTCCGGTTGGGATGAACCGGAGAAGAAATCTATCATATTTGGGCATTTTGACTTCAATTATCACTGGAGTTAGACAAGCGTCTCTTGTTAGGATGAACCGGAGAAGAAATCTATCATATTTGGACATTCCGACTTCAATTATCACTGGAGTTAGACCCGAGTCTCTGATTAGGATGAACCGGAGACGAAATCTGTCATATTTGGGCATTCTGACTTCAATTATCACTAGAGTTAGACCTGAGTCTCTGATTAGGATGAACCGGAGACGAAATCTGTCATATTTGGGCATTCTGACTTCAATTATCACTGGAGTTAGACAAAAGTCTCCGGTTAGGATGAAATGGAGATGGAATCTATCATATTTGGATATTTTGGCTTCAATTATCATTGGAGTTAGATAAGAGTCTCTGGTTAGGATGAACTGGAGATTAAATCTATCATATTTGGATATTTTGGCTTCAATTATCATTGGAGTTAGACAAGAGTCTCTTGTTAGGATGAACTGGAGATTAAATCTATCATATTTGGATATTTTGGCTTCAGTAATCACTGGAGTTAGACCCGAATCTCTGATTAGGATGAATTGGAGACGAAATCTTTCATATTTGGATATTTTGACTTCAATTATCATTGGAGTTTGACAAGAGTCTATGGTTATGATGATATGGAGATGAAATATATCATATTTGAATATTTTGGCTTCAGTAATCACTGGAGTTAGACCAGAGTCTCTGGTTAGGATGAACCGGAGAAGAAATCTATCATATTTGGGCATTATGACTTCAGTAATCACTGGAGTTAGACCCGAGTCTCTGATTAGGATGAATTGGAGACGAAATCTGTCATATTTGGACATTTTGACTTCAATTATCATTTTAATAAATTATCATTTTAATCTTGGAAGAGCCAGACTCTGATTTGTAAGCATTTTTATCATTTATAATTGGAATTACAATTCAAAGATGTGTTGGGGCCCGGCTTGTTGCTAGGTTGCCAACCAAAAGCCCTGTGTAATTTCTTTAAATATAAATATCATTCGATATCTTAGAATTTATATATATTTATATATATTTATATTGTTTATTAAAAAAAATGGAATTTCCTTAAAAAAAATTGATTTTTTTTTATCATCATCATTTTCCTATCTTTAGTATATCTCATTGTTTTTTGTTTAATTGAGAAGAAGTTAAGAAAGAAATCCTAAGGCGAGTACTATGGCAATTCTCCAATCGATCACGGATGAAGTAAGAAATACTTTTCTTCATTATTTTTAACAATATTGTTGCCTCTGTTTCTTATCTTCATTCGTGTGCGAAGGTTGGCGTTGAGATTGTTGGAGAAGAAGAAATCCCTGAGGCTGCGAAGGCCAAAGGTAAAGGTAAAAATCCTCTTCGCAAGGAGAAATCTGTGGCTCCGCCTCTGAAAAAGCGAAAGCTTCACCTCCCTTCTCCTTCGAATCCTCAGTCAGATGAAAATTCTGGTGATGATAAATATGATGATGTGGATATCCCTTTTTCAAGCTCACCAGCTGAATCTTCTATGGCACAGCTGTCCAGCAACTCATCTCCCAGGCTAATACAAGGCCACCAGCAGTATTGGATTTTCCTCTAGGTTCAACAAACCAAAAATTAGTGAAACCTATATTGCTAAGGATAGCTTTTAGATTTCTAGTTTGTTGTTTGGTTTCAGATAAAAAGAAGATGTCAGGATTATGTTTGTTTAACATATTATTCAGGTGTCTACTAGTGTTTGGTTGTCCTAGACCTTGACAATTCCAAGACATGACAGAGTAAAATTGCCAGAAGTAAGAAATAGTAGGATAGGTAAAAATGATGATTAAGTATCCTAAGTAATTAGTACTATGATGAAGAATGATAATGTTGTGAGTAATTAATTTATGTTTGAGAACTTTCATTAGGACTAGAGTAATTTTGATAAAATTAAATTGCAAGATTTGAGTAAAATAGAGAGTTATGGTAAGAGATACCTGATGACTTAGGAAAGGATTTGCTCCATCAAGGTTGCCAGTAGTCATATCAGTCAGATGATCTTCTTCCATTTACATTGTTTGAGTGTTGCTCTTCTTGGTAGGTTGAGTTTGATCCCAGTGATGGAGGAGATGTCCAGAGGTAGCATGGGAAAAGAAAAGCTTTCTTTTTGGATCAATCAGCTATGGATGAAATTCAGTGTCTGTAGCCTTAAGTTTAAACTCCTTATTTCTTCTTTCCCAGCAATTTTTTCCTCAAGTTTAAATCTTCATTGATTTGATTTTGAATCTCAGCCAAAGAAGGTAGGGAATCAAAGACATTTGGTGCTAACTTCTTGGTGCTTGGGTATTGATTCACATTATTGATTTTTGGGAAACTATTCTCAGGGATGATAGTATTCTCCACACCCTTCTCAGAGGTTGGATGATGTTTCCTTGCAGCAGCTTTGATGTTGATGCCTTTGTTCTTCATCATTTTGTCCTTATTCCTACTGCTGCCAATGAGTCTTTTATGTTTCTTTTGACAAGCAATGGCTTCAATGTTAGTAGTTGGTATTTCTCCTTTAATGGATTGATGTAATCCAGCTTTAAAGATTATATAATCCTCTGAACCATCAAGTTCTTTTGTGTTATTCTTGAGTATGATCTGTCTTTGTGCTAGCCTCATTTTGATAGCAAACTCCTTCAAGAAAGATCCCTGTCGTAAATTTTTTGTGTAATGTATTATTTTGATATTATTTTGAGGGCTACTGGTGTTGGAATTGATTGGGGTGTTGGAAGTTGAGGGATAAGAATTACTGAGATTTGATGGATGGGTTTTATGGGTAACATTTTGAGGCTTTTCTTCTTTCACCTCACATAGAGGTCCTGGGTGATCAAGAATTCTGCATACCTTACATAATGCAATGCCATTCAGAGAATAAGCCATTTCAAGCCGCATGAGATGGTAGGGGTTTCATAAGCATCAATGCCAAATCTTTCTTAGCTTTCTTAGCTCTCCCATAAGCTTTCTTAGCTTCTTGAAAGATTCCAACCTGGTTTGATGATGTTGTGCAAATCGTGGATGATGTGCCTTGGAACTCTTTTGACTAGAGCCCAAATCTTTGCTCTGTAGAAGTTTGCTTCATCAATAAAATCTGTTCCAGCAGGTGGAACTTCTGTTAAAACTATTAGTTTGTCAAAAATTCCTCTGGTACCTCCTTTTCTAAACACTTTGTAGTCTTCTATACTGCCAAGTTTGATAGAGTAATAGTTTCTTCTCTTTTTCCAAAGATTCACTTCTGCATTTCTCCTGAGCTCCCAATTTGAGTTGATGAACCTTAAGATAGTTCTGGTTTCATGAGATATTTTGCTACAATATCTGCCAATGAAGACCCATTGCCAATCTTGTTTCTGTTTAGGTAGAGTATTCTCAGAATTGATGAACACTTTGGGAAAGAGGTCCTCAGTGATGTTTAGAGAAGAGTTCATATGTTATACTAGGTTTTCAACTTGATCTGAGGATTTAGTTCCTGAGGAGGAGGCCATGGGATGGTTTTTAGGGATGGTGGTGGTGATGTGGATGAATGAGAGAATGGTAGTATGAGTTGTACTTGAACTAAGAACTTTAATTTGAATTTTGTGGTGTAGGTATGATTTGTACTTAGGGCATGTTTTGTTGTTTTGTCAGCAGGTGATAGAGATGATGCTCTACACTCCAAATGTAATCAGAGATGGAGTACAAGTACCATGTGCTATCCAAGTGGTTCCAGTGCCTGTGATGCTTGGCTTGGCTGACTAAGTTGATGTTGTTGACTACTGGCAAACCTTGTGAGAGGGACCTGTCAGACCACCAATTTCCAGAGCAATACAAAAAATGCTTATGATAATAATTGGTTAGTTCTGTGAGTTTTATTAATGGTAAAAGTTTCTATGTTAATAACAAAAGTACTAGTATGACCATTAATGAGGTTTTGATAACTACTGTGCATGGTGTTTAGACATGTTACTATGTTATCATGCTGAGAGAGTGAGTTAAGGGCAGGGATATGCCAAATAATTAGTAAAATATGCCATTGAGATAGAGGTGTACTGAGCCTTAGTTGATGTCTGTGATTATCAGTAGTGTAATCAAATTTAAAAAAGTCTAGAGAGGAGTCAGAGTACCAATCAGATGGGTTGTTGATTTCATTCAACTTTAAGTATGTCTGAGTCGTGTACGTGTGCCTGGAACGTTCAAAGAAATTTACAGATATGTGTACCGAACTTGTCCATGTTTTGGGAGTAGCTATGTGGGCTGGATTTTGCTTTACCAAATAAGCGTTAGCTTGCCAATCTGCAGTATCTTTTGGGCCGGTTCGAGTTGTGGTCATTTGACTCAAGAGCGTGTGACTGGTATGTGCAATCAAATGCACCAAACTTTTTTTTGCGCCAAGTGTAATGTTAGCCCTTTTCCACTCTACATCTGTCAAAAGAAGCAGATAGTGTTTAATTAGTGCTACAAATTGGCAGTTTAGCAACTTAGGGTGTAGGCAATTATGGTCTAGTTGCGGGAAGTTTGAAACACCAGAGTAGGGGAAGAGTGTTTTGGTGATGAAAGGATTTATCCTTTGGGAACTGTCGCCATTAATTGTTGAGAAGTCCCAACACCCGTTGATGCAAACCTTTATAAACTTTTCTTCCAGAGTTAGAAACTATTCTAACTTCTCATTCTTTTTCTCTCTAATTTCTTTGTCAATCCTGGTAGAATCAATCCATTCAACATGTCTAATCCTGAGGGAGATGTAGATCGAAAAGGCAAACACAAGATGGTGGAGGTTGATATAGAGACAAGGATTCACTGATATCCCTAGGAATATGCCGTTGATCGATTGCCCTATGGGATTGCATTTCCCCAAGGTTGCGAATCGCCTGGATTTGAAGCCAACTTCTCTTGGTATTTGGATGATATGCGGCATAATTTGAATGTAAAGGCCAGGAGTGTCTGCAGCAAGATAGTCCTCCAGGAATTGTGCATGAATTGTTGGTTGATTCTCTAGTAGATCGTCTGCGACAATTCTTCAATCATCTCAAGGCTGCTCCCATCAATCAGGATACTAGTAATCCATTTGTATCTCGAAGAAGTCATTGTTAGGTGTGGGAAAACATGTATGTTACTGGAATTCCCAAATCTGCATGTCATCCTCAAAGGGGTTCGAAAGAGGAATGGGTGTTGTATGCTTTTCACCCTAAGTATGTGACATTCGAGGTGCATGAAGGCGTCGTTGTTGTTGCTGACCGATTCCTGGTATCTGGATTGAGTATAGTTGGATTTCGATTCGAATCTGTCTGCTAATAAGAGATTTGTGGTACGTCAGCTGGCTAGTCAACCTTGGAGATATGATGAACCATGCGCTTCCCAATGATGGATTCTCTCTGTCCCTTTACTGGTAAGATTGATCGTGCGATTTTAACAGGAAAGGGAGAACCAGAAACCGATCCAGCTTCCAATCCATTTACTGATCCATACTACCCAGAATTCGTTCCTGAGATGAATGTACCTGAGAGTCCTGAGAGTGCACCTGTCAGTTCTACCAATGATTCTGGAGCCGAAGATGTAGGTGCTGAGGATAATAATCGATCCCCTGTTCCAAAGCGGCATAGAGTCGATCCAGTTATTCACATGACTCGTAGTCGATCTCATAGTGTCGGTCGGGGTAGTCGGAGTAAGACTCGTCTCAATCTGGCAAGAAGAGAATCATCCATCCTTATTGTTTATCTTCAAATTTACTTTTGTTATGGGTTTTAATGATGGGTATGGGTTGATGTTGAATGGTACATTTAGGTCTAGTTTTCTTGGATTTCTGAATATTTAGTTTGGTTGTTTGGTTAGTTCTTGAACAGTTTGGGTAAATTTCTGGTTTAAATGTTGTGTAAGAATGATTGTGGTTCTCAATTATGAATATTTCAGTATTGGAATGTTTTGGATGTTTTTGAATTTTGGGGTGATGCTTGTTATGTTTGGATTCAAGTGCATTTTTTCATAATACTGTAGAATTTCCTTCCATGATAGTTGAATGTACCAGAGATTGTTGGTAGAAATTGTATGCTTTGTGGTAAAATTTGTGGGATTGTGATAACTTAAGTTGATGAGGGATTGTGACTCAATCATAATTTGGTTTTTGATATTTGAGGTGTAATTCCAGTGGATGAAAGAGTTGTAGACTTTAAGCTTGTCATCAGAGAAGTTGAGAACAAGAATAGAGTTTAGGAAGGAGCAAGTATGAGTAGAAATATCATTGATAATATTGCTAGTAAGTTGATTCATTAAGGAGTATTTTTGAGAATTGATTTATATCCTAGAGATTAGATTGATCTTAAGATCGTCTGTGATAGTTGTGGTGCCATTGATGCCTGGGATGCTTGATTTGCCTGAAAAACTTGAGATGCCTGTGGTGACTGTGAGTTATGTGGTGACTGTAATCTTTGTAATCTCTGTGAGTTTTGGGATGCCATGAGACTTAGAGTAATTGTTGTGATTCATGTTGAGATTTAGGCAATTGCAGTTGAAGTTGTGATTGCTCATCATGAGGATAACAAAGGATACAGGTTTGAGCAGAAAGGAAGAGAAATTTCAGAAGAATTATGTTTCCGGCATGAGTTTCCGGTAGGATCCGGAAGAAACTAGCCGTTAGGAGACTAAATTACAAGGCTAACGGCTATAACTGGTCTGAGAAAGAGAGAGGAAAGTAGGAATTCAGGCAGGGTAGAGAGAGAAGGAGTCGTACACATAGAGAGAACATTTCAAAAGAATAAGAGGATATAGTGAGGACTCCATTAAAAAGTAGTTGGCACTAGATGTATTTTAATACAGGCGAGGAAAGTAAAACAAACAAATAAGAAGCTTTTTTTCGTGTTTAAAACAAACAAAAAAAATTCGCTATTTGTGTTTATAATAAAGATGAAGCTCATTAAAGAGAGTTATAGAGAAGTTCAAAAATTATTTATATTAATATGAATAAATGTAAAATAAGATCTAATTTGATCAACGGTGCAAATTCTGATATATTCAAGTGACATTGAAAGAAAAACAGACCTGAAAATCTAATCTTAATACAACCTGATGACGATGTTATTGTCCGAGATATGCCACCGGAGATAGCCCTAGCAACAATATCAATTAAAGCATGTTTAAGTGGCTCTGAGTCTTCCGCCGCTTAGAAGACACAAATCAGGTATAATACTAAGACCACTGCTCCCAGTTACCAAAACCAAATTTAATCAATAATCACAAACAAAATACCATAACTAATCAATTAAAATCCTTAAGAAAATTTGTAAAAATGAAATACGGGGGTTTCATGAGATTTTATCACGAACAATCTCATGTATATACCGAAAGAGCCCGCTCACCTGGAAGAATTGAGATGCAAAAGAAGTAGTGGAGCCTTTATTAAGGATAATTGGTACTTGATATTTCTTAATATAGGCGGGAAAACTAAAACAAACAAGTAAGAAAGCTTTTTTGATGGTTGTCACAAAGAATTTGTGTTTGCCATAAAGCAGTAGCTTATTAAAGAGAAGTAGAGAAGTTCAAAAAATATTCAATCTCGTGAAGGCTCAATTCACGAAAAATTTACCTCTGGGTCAAAATAATTGTAGCTTTACGTGTTAAAGTTGAATTTTCTCGAATTTAGTGGAGACGGGCAAACTAACCTATTTGATGGTCCACGTGGATATACTCATTTTCTCATAGTGGGAAAAGAGTAATATCCGTGAAATTTGAGATGATCGGCCGTAGTTGGGACGCCCTCCCAGATTGAGCCGAGCCCCGACCCAACACCAACCGAGCCTCGGTACAACTGGGGACGATTGTATCCATCTTCGACGACAACGGTTACAAATTTAATCGTTAATCCAACGACCATATATCCATCCTATATATATAAACCTTCTT
This sequence comes from Papaver armeniacum, assembly GCA_023531295.1. Classification (NCBI taxonomy): domain Eukaryota; kingdom Viridiplantae; phylum Streptophyta; class Magnoliopsida; order Ranunculales; family Papaveraceae; genus Papaver; species Papaver armeniacum. Next base: position 113,137 of record JAJJWW010002335.1, on the reverse strand, counting down.
CCTTCCACCAATAAACTCGCATAACTTCTACTTATTTTTGATTTTCACAGAAATTAACCAATATATTCATTGTTTCCAGCCGTGTCAATAAAAAAAAATCTTACTGATCTTGATTTGGAATTGAGGAAGCACAGACAGTTTCGTTACTCTATCTCAATCAACAGCGAACGTGGATGCATCAGTTGCATCAAATGGATGAAGATTCAGACGATGAGATAGCGAATGCATTGATCAATGATATTATTTTACACGGGGAAAGTACCACGAGCTCCAGAACCAAAAAGCAGTATTGACAAGAAGATATACGAGGAGATTTTAAGAGTAGGACATCAACAAATAATGCGTAATTATTTTATCAAGGATGTGTACTGATGAAGATTTTCAACGTTGCTTCCTTATGCCGCAATACTTGGTTATTAGGCTATCGAAAAGCTTTTTCCGGTAAACCTTAAGTTCAAATATCAATTTGATCGATGCACGAAATATATGAGGACATAGTCATGAACAAAAGGTCACTGCAGTCCCAAGGATTCTAGGTTTATGGTATGCCAACGGATTCCTGTGATGAGTACATTCATCTAGCAGAAACAACAACATATGAAAATCTTAGTATGTTTTGTTAAACTCTAGTCAACCATTTTGGTCCACGCTTTCCATGACAACCAACACAAGATGATGTCGACAGGTTACTAATTGAATATGCCGAGATTCTTTCTCGGAATGCTAGGTATCCTTGATTGTATGCATTGGGTGTGGCATGGATGTCCTTATGCTAGGCAAGGTTAGTATAAGGGTCACTAGTCAAAGCGAATTGTTGTTCTATAAGTCTGCGGCTTCTTATGATTGTTGGATATGGCATGCTTTTTTTGACTCCTAAGGTTCAAATAACAAAATCAAAATTTTGCATAGATCGTCTTTATTTGAAGAACTAAAGTATAGAAATGCTCCAGCTCAAATTTCACTGTGAATGGCAATAAGTATAACATGGGGTATTTTCTGGCGGGCGAAATTTATCCAGCATGGTCAACTATAGTTCAAGCTTACACTTAGATACCCTAAGATGAGGAGAACCATGACGTAAGGTATTTTAACAAGAAATGAGATGGTGTGTAAGAAGGATGTCGAATTTAGCATTTGGGATTTTGAAGAAGAAGTCCCATATAATTTATGGACTATATCGCTCGCTCAAAATAATATAAATGAATAGGGTTACGCTCACCTGCATCATTTTGTATAATAAGGTAATCGTGGAGACCCAACGGGATACCAATCGGACAAGTTATGCAGATAAAGATTTGAGGAAAGAAGTTCAACCCCTTCATAATGTGCCCGCAAGAGAGTATAAAATATAAGATCGGTAGAAGAGAGAATTCAAAATAGAGATTTATATTTAAGACTAAGGGAGGATCTCACTGTGCACAATTGGGTCGAATTCAGAAGAAGAAATTTTTACGGGATTTAGTTTGTTTTTACTTTTAGTTATCATTTCAATTATTTTAGTTATAATGCAATTTGGTTTGTGTGCTTTAATTTATGTAATTTGGATTAAACAAACATTGAAATTGAAACTAAAGACTACATTGAATTTAAAACTAAGGTGTTAGAGCACTGCTCGGTCGAACTCACAAGCGTTGCTATCTCAAGCTTGTTGTCAAGTTTAGTTTCCAAAACTATAAGTCTTGATTTCTAGTCTACTTATAGCTAAGTCTCGGATTAGGATAAAAAGTGTAGTTGAGCATTAGACTTTACGGCGTTCATCGATTGAAGACAAAGAAATATTAAGGGGAGCTTTTGGAACTTCATCAACAAAAGGTATGTGGAGAATTGAACTCATCTATCACTCAAAAGTCTATCTACTCTATCTCCTATTTGAGACAAAAGTCGTATCGCTATATAGACTTCAACTATACACATTTGATATTACGAGCTGAGTTTAACTCTCTTACATATTTCTCGAAATATGTGTTGGTAAGCTTTCGCTTTAACCAAGTTCATCTTATATTCTTGACGAAAGTCAAAAGATGATTATGTGAAAATCACCTGGTAACATCTTACATGATTTGCGTGAGACAGTCATTTGATGTAGACTTGGAATGTTTCGTATTGATCATTCGACCACTTGAAAATTGCTTTGAAGCTAATAGTTTGTGTGAGACAGCTATTGTCGTCTTCTAAGAATGTTTCAATGATTAAAATGGGAGTTTAGAACACTTAACCATAATTGGATTGTGTGCACAATATGCGTACTTGCATATGTGTTTATCCAAGACCGGAATGTAGTATGCATACTAGTATGCATACTGGCGAGGTCAGGTAAAGTCCAGGAGCTAAAGTATGCGATTTGAGAAGTCGGTTGAAGTCCGGGTACTATAGTATGCGTACAAGTACGCGTACTGGATTCAACTGAAACTTGGAAGTGTACGATAGTATGCGTACACGTTTGCATATTGGCGAACACATTCCAAGTCCGGCTACTTAAGTATGCGTACATGTTTGCATACTTGAGTGGGTTATGTTCTAAAATCGGTTTGTTCATGAACTACTACATTTATATATTAAGGAATGCAATCTTTTGCAAACCATGGATATAATGTTCATGAATTAATTCGAGTGAATCAAAATTGATTTTGCTTCAATTGTGTCTTGTATACTTCTATAAGAATATTAAGAATTGAACAACTCTAGAACTAGTTTCATTTGAGTCATTTGAACTAGTTATGGTTAAGATGAATAAGGTTGATATGAAAGTGTTCATATGGCTAACTTCGGTTAACTATTGTTGAGCCAACAAAGGTCCACATGTTTAGGTACGATTACTCTTATCTAAATGAAGTCACTTTTCATTTGTGTGTAACAAGCTAAGTTCGATCTAACGGTTGAAAGATATTAGCTTGAGTCTAATAAGGTTTTCATCTAACAGTTAATGTTGAATGCTTTGTTACCAAGGCAACATTGATTGCAAACCCTGATTTGAAGACTATATAAAGGAGAAATCTAGCAACTGGAAAACCTAATCCCCACACCTTCTGTGTGATACTAGTTGCGACTAGAGTCGATTCTCCTTTAACCTTAGGTTTTTCTAAAACCTTGTAGGTTAACGACTTGAAGACTTCATTGGGATTGTGAAGCCATACCCTATTATTTTCTCTGTAGTTGCATGTTCTGATCTTGCTGTCTTCTATCGTGATTGAGTACTATCTTCTCTAAGATTTGATCGAGATTTAATCCCCGATAGGCAAGATAAAAAGTAGTCACACACATCTTCGTCTCATCATTTGTGATTCCACAATATCTTGTTTCGCTACCATACGATTAAGATTATTGTGAGGTGATTGATATTTCTTGGCTGTTCTTCGGGAATATAAGTCTGGTATATTAATTGGTTAATGTTCACCTTGATTTATCAAAAAACGGAACAAAACTCATAGGTTTATCTGTGAGAGACAGATTTATCTATTTAATAGACTTTTCTGTGTGAGACAGATTGGTTTATCAAGTTTTTGACTTTTGGTCGTAACAACTCTTAGTTGTAGGTGAGATCAGCTAAGGGAATCAAGTGCGTAGAGTCCTCTAGGATTCAGAGGCGTAAGGAGTGCAACTGTACCTTGATCAGTGTGAGATTGGTTAGGGCTCAACTACATTCCAAAGATGAAGTTAACTTGGAGTAGGCTAGTGTCTGTAGCGGCTTAATACAAAGGTGGTGTTCAAATCTGAATAGGTCCCGGGGGTTTTCGCATTTGCGGTTTCCTCGTTAACAAAACTTCGGTGTCTCGTGTTATTTCTTTTCTGCATTATATTTGTTTATATAATTGAAATATCACAAATTGTGTGTAAGTTCAATCAAGTGTGAATCCAACCTTTGGTTGTTGATTAAATTGATTGACACTTGGATATTGATTTTCGATACCGTCCAAGTTGTTTCTTATAATAATCCGACTCACAGATTTCTATCTCTGTTTGATTTGCTGATTACATTAAGAAACAGAGATATAACTCTTTGATATACTTTTCTTAAGATTGAGTCTGACTGTCTAGTTGATTTTCTTGAAAGTATATTGGAGTTAGTCCATACAGATTGCTAAGCGAAATATTGGGTGTGGTTGTTAGATCCCCGTTTTTCATAAGGATTACATTGAATTTAAAACTAAGGATTGAACTAAAACTAAATAATTGTAACGGAAGTTTCATTTTCATCTAAGTCCTCTTCATCAGAATCAATAACAATTGATGTGGGGAGTTGTCGTGCATTCTGTGTTTGAAGTTCATCGAATTCATCTTGACATAATGGTAGTTGATTTTCCCTGGGTTCCTCTCACATTCATCAAATTCCCCGGATTCCGTTCATGTGCGCATTAAACAAAAAGACGGGCTCCTTAGTGACGTTAACTCATAACTCACTCAATTTAGCAGTTTCATGTACTTACATGCTCACTAAGAGCAAGTCTTATGGTGGAAGAGTTCCATCTTCCATCTTCCACGCCATCCTAGCATTTGGAATTGTGGATGGAAGCGCAAGTGTAGTGGTGGAACAACAAAAACGCTAATCTTAATAGCATTGAGCGCTAATCAGAATAGCGCTAAAAAAACGCTATTCAGAATAGCACAAAACGCTATTAAGATTAGCGCTTTTTTCTCAGCCATTAGATTTTCAATGGCTCGTTTTAAATCTACGGATTAAAAAAAAAAGCGCTATTCTGAATAGCGTTTTGTGTTATTCTGATTAGCGTTGAGCACCATTTTGATTGGCGTTTTCCGTCTTCTAGTGAGCTATTCTGAATAGCGTTTTACGTTAATCTGATTAGCGCTACCATGGATTCCACGGACCATCCCACGAAATCATGGAACACTGCTTGGATTTTCTGTGGAAGACCCCAACTTGGAAGCCACTAGACTTGACATTTCATGGTTTTTCCACACTTGGAATGGCTTGGATTCCACCATAAGACTTGCTCTAACTATCACCAATATCCTCACCTAACACCAAAAAGATGCCAGAAACCAAGGTCCTCTCGTCCAGTCTTTTCTTTTGTCATTCAATTTATATGGTCCTACATAAACTAATATATCCCATGTGGAACAAAACGAATTAAAATGAAAGAGTCACTGGATAAAAACTACCGAGATTGATCCCAACCGAAATAAATAATGGGTCCCATTCCAAATTCTAGAGGGCTTTATTCTCTTTTGTTGATGTTCTTCTCGGAATAAATCATGGTAGAATTTTCGGTGTGTATAATGCCCATATTTATTCAACTAGACACGGACACAAACTGATTGTATTTGGTTTATAATACGGAAATTGGGTCATTTGTCCGAAAAAATTTAAAACACGGTTCAAATGGACGAGTAAAAAATTTTATGGGTGAAATGGACAAAAAAGAAATAACAAGGATGAAACTGATTCATCCTGGGCTTAAACTTAAAAAATAGCAAGGATGAATCATACATCCTGAAAAATAAAAATAAGAAAAAATATTTGAAAATGGACGATGAAACAATCCTCGCCTATTTTTAATTTTTTTGTCCATTTAAACAAAATGATCTAAATCGATCGTCCTTTTCACCAGAAATTTTAATTTTGGTCTTTTCAACCAATTTTGTGTTTATAATAGGGGCAATTTAAAAGGATCTTTGTTTGTCCCTCTTTAGGGAAAAAACAACGGAACTGCTATTCCGCATGAGACTTTGTGCCCTGATGTGGCATACTATGTCAAAATGGCAGAATAAGTTATCACGTGGTAATGTTTCTTTTTCTTTTTTTTACTTTATGATTTTAAGAATTTTTTCTCTTCAATATCCCTCTAAGGAAAAACTTCTCATAGTTTCTTCCTGCATATATCATTGATTCGAACAATTAATAGCTTTATTATCATTAACCTCCTGTTACTGTAAAAAGAAAAACCTCATTTTCCATGTTTTCTTTTTTTACATGATGACCATTTTTCGCAAAACTATTAAGGCTTAGTCATATGGGCTAGATATCTAGCTGCTAGATTGGGCATCCACGTCAGCTTGGGAAATCTCCTAACCCCTATGAGATGGCCAATCTAGCAGCGAAACGCCTAACAATTCGGCGTCGAACGCTGAACCGAACGACGTTTTTTTCTCTCTCCACCTTTTTCCTCTCTCTCTCCACAAATTTTTTTAAACTAATTATTCACTTCTCTCTCCACCTACGGAGAACAACTTTATAGAGGAAAAAAATATCCAAAAAGGATTGTTTAGTCGTGAACGTCAAGAAGGTATTAGTAGGGTGACAGTGGAATTGAGAACACTAATGTTGATTTATTTAGTTCATTCAGAATTCTGTGTTCCCAATCGTCAGTTCTTACATTTTTTGCCCTCTTCTTCCATCAATTTTAGAAAGTTAGGAGTTAGTCATAGGATGAAATTAACACCATGCAGTTGGTTTCATGGGAAAAGCTAAGAAATTTGCGGACAAATGGTTGCGCCCACTATAAATCGCTAAATATCCAAGTGCAATCTGACATTAACACCATTTGGTCATTGATTACTGAGTGTAGTTCTGCTATGGACTAATGTACCTACACATAGAGATCAATATTAAAGTTGAGCTAAAAATGCACTTGAACAAAAAAGATTCGCTCTTGCCTTCGATCAACAAAACCGGCCAATGTTATTATTTTCCTTTCTTCGATGCAGCAGGTGGTGACCTGTGATAAATGCACAATTACACTTCTAAAAATCTTAAAACAATAAATATATCATAATGCCATTGAAATAAAAAGTTCTACACAACTATAATTACACAAAATTGGTCAAAAAGACCAAAATCAACAATAATTACCTTTCCGTAAATTTTTCAAATAATTTTTATTTTACAATGATGCAATCCTTGCTATTTTTTAAGTATAAGCTACGGAGTTTTTTTTGGCACCTATTTGAACCGAGTTTTTCAAGAAATTTACAATGGAGTTCAATTATCGATCTCGTCTTTTTTGACTTGTGACACTTGGTTTTATCGACATTTCAGTACTCCAAACCAATGACTTCGATCTGTTAGCACCCAGATGGTGATATATATTAGTACCAAACACTGAACTTTTATGGCTAAAGAAACCATGTATATTAGTACTACACATGATGAACTCGACATGTTTGTGTCACAATCTACATATCCCTGTTGAGAACACCCATTTATGCAGTTATAAATTTTGTCTGCCATACAGTTTCTTCTTTTTAATTTATCATAATTAGCAAGTGGAAGCAGCATTTTAATAATGTTAGCTACACGACCGAACTATAAAGCATCAAATCAAAACCATAATAAGTTGCACACTATTGCCAGATTGCTGACTATGAAGCAAGGACTCTAAAGAGACTGATAATGAGGTTTTAAGAGGGTATACAATGGCTAAGAAAGAGTTTTACTGTATGCATGAGGTTCATAGTTGGGTAAACAAAATGGTAACCATTCCTACGGTAGCAGATACTTTAGGAACTACTTCATAAACACTGAACTGCAGTACTCTCGCTAAAATTAGATGGTGCCCCGTACCGACATGGAACCATTATATATATTTTTTTCTCGAAATGAATAAGGTTATATTAAGAAGAAAGAACAGGCAGAGCCTGTATGTTCAAGAGTTACAATAAACTAGCCTTGAGGGCTAGAGAAAATGAGCAGCACAATGCTTACATGTGTAATACAGCTTCCCAATTATGAAACACAGAGTTTACATCGACAAAATTAAAAACATCTGTATCACAATTCCATAACACTAGAGTCTGCTTAATCAAAATAATAATCTCTTCCACCGATCTCTTCCTATGACCGAACACTCTATTGTTACGTTCTTTCCATAAATTCCAAACAATGGCATAATGAATCATATCCCATAATGCTTTACATCTTCCTTTTAGGACGTTCCACTCCCACACGATGAAAAGTTGCAGAATAGATGACGGCAGAGGCCAAGAAATATGAAAGGATTTAATAAAGAAATCACATACCTTAAAAGAGAAATCACAATGGATCAACATGTGATCTGCTGTCTCGCAAACGCAATTGCATAAAACACACAAATCGGACTCCAGTTGAACACCTCGATGAGTAAGCATAGTCCGAGTAGGTATAGAATCGTTAAAAGCCGCCCAAAGTAAGAAGCTTACTTTGTTAGGAATCCCTTTTAACCAAATAAGGTTCTTGTAACTACATTCTTCCACATTACCTGCTAGTGAATCATAACAAGTTTTTGGACAGAATTTCTCCACAAATTTGACCTCATCATCGCCTTCCACAAGCACAGGAACAACTCCTAAGTCACGCTGGAGCAAGTCCCACTCCATTTTCTCGTTCTGATTAAGATTCTTTTTAAAATTACCTGCCCAACGACCATTGTTGATCATCTCGGCAATGGATGCTTGTTTATTTCTACAAGCCTTGAAAATAACTGGAAACAAATCCTTGAGGCAACCCCTGTCTACCCAATGATCGTACCAAAACCTGATATTTCTACCATTGTTTATTTTGAAAGTTACAACCTCTGAATTTCAGGAACTAACCTTGTAACGTTCCTCCATAAACTTCTTCCTTGAACGAGAGAGTCATCAGCCGGCAAAGCTATTTCTTCATTCATCTTACATTTTTGTTGAGCTATTTTCCTCCACAAAGCGCCCCGTTGAGTTGCATACCTCCAAACCCATTTAGCTAGGAGAGATTTATTGGTTAATCTTAAATTTTTAACCCCTAGCCCACTGTTCTGTTTAGAAGTGCTAACCTTCGTCCAATTCACCCAAGACATCTTCTTTTTTCCTTCAACAGCACCCCAAAGAAATTTGCGCATCAATTTTATCATCTTCTTCTCAATACAAACCGGAAGATGAAAAAGAGACAAAAAAATATATCGACAAACTTGAGAGACAGCTCTTTATAAGCGCTAATCTACCTGCTTTGTTGAGAAATTTCTTTTTCCAATAAGCAAGCCTCACTTCCATTCTTTCCAAAACAGACTCCCAAATAGAAGTGTTCCTCGAACAAGCACCAATCGGAAAGCCTAAATACTTAATAGGCAATACTAATAGAAGATATATTTACCTTATTTTCCGTTGATATTATTTGCTGTAATAACTTCTTAATATTTTGTGAAATAGGATATATTGGGGATCCTGTGAAGGGACTCTCCAAGGAGATTATTCATCTTCCTCCATAAACTTCTTCCTTCACTCACAAAGCAGGTAGATCATCACCTCACGACCTTACTTCCCACCAGTACATAACCTACCATCGCCGTCATACTCATCAGCCTCGTGCAGTCACAAATTCGCCTGCACCAATCTCTTCTACTCTTCCCATCTGTACTTCCACCCCCAACAGGTCTACAGCTTCCACCTCCATCTGTCCCCCTACTGCACCTACAGCTTCCACTTCCACCTGTCCCCCTACTGCACCTACCAACATTCCAACAACCTCTACATGTCCCCCTACTGCACCTACCACTTCCACTTCCACCTGTCCCCCTACTGCACCAACCATTCCAACAACCTCAACTGCCTCCTCATCTCGTCCTGTTACTCGTGCCTCAAAGGGCATTTTCCGACCAACTAATAGACTGAACCTTCATGTTCAGACTCAGCAAAACATCTCCCGTCTGCCTAAGTCTCACCTTTATGCCCTTAGGGATCCCAACTGGAATAAAGCCATGAAAGATGAGTACATTGCTATGTTGAAAACTAATACTTGGGAACTAGTACCACGACCTCTTGGTGCTCATATTATTCGTTCCATGTGGCTTTTTCGCCACAAATTTCATGTTGATGGTTCCTTGCAGCGTCACAAGGCGCGTCTTGTCGCCAATGGTAAATCTCAGCAGGTAGGAGTTGATTGTTTTGAGACGTTTAGTCCAGTTGTTAAGCCTGCCACTATTCGTACTGTTCTCACCATTGCTACTTCGAGGTCTTGGCCCATACACTAGTTGGATGTCAAGAATGCTTTTCTTCATGGGGATTTGACCGAGACAGTTTATATGCATCAGCCTCCGGGATTTGTTGACCCTACTCGCCCTGATTATGTTTGCCGCCTTCGTAGATCTCTTTATGGTCTCAAACAGGCACCTCGGGTGTGGTTCCAGAGATTTGCGAACTTCATCTCCAGTTGTGGTTTTCATGGTAGTGTATGTGATCCCTCTCTCTTTATTTATCAATCAGGATCGGATACCGCAAATTTACTGTTGTACGTTGATGATATAGTACTCACTGCCTCTACTGATGCTCTTCTATACCGTTTCATTGACCTGATGAAACGAGAATTTGCTATGTCTGATCTTGGTCCGTTACATCATTTTCTGGGTATCACTGCTACTCGTTCATCCTCAGGGTTGTATTTGTCTCAGTCATTATATACGAAGGACATCATCGCTCGTGCATCCATGACTTGATCAGAACCCAGATGGCCACTCCGGTCGACACTCACTCCAAGCTCAGCGCTACTTCTGGCCTAGCAATTGCGGATCCTACTTTATACAGAAGCTTAGCCGGGGCATTACAGTACCTTACATTCACTCGACCGGATATATCTTATGCAGTTCAGCAGGTATGTTTATTCATGCATGACCCAAGAGAGCCTCACATGCAAGCTCTTAAGCGCATACTTCGCTACCTTCAGGGTACCATTGATCATGGCCTTTTTCTATCGGTTTCCACTATTTCTGGTTTAACTGCATACTCTGATGCTGATTGGGCGGGCTGTCCCGATTCGCGACGCTCAACCTCTGGTTATTGTATTTTTCTTGGAGACAACCTCGTGTCTTGGTCTTCCAAGCGTTAGGCAACTGTTTCCCGCTCTAGTGCTGAAGCTGAATATCGAGGAGTTGCTAATGCTGTTGCTGAAACAACCTGGCTTCGGAATCTTCTTCTTGAGTTACATATACCATTACGACGTGCTACCATGGTTTATTGTGATAATGTGAGTGCTGTCTACATGTCTGGCGATCCTAGGGCCGCACAAGACCCGCCCATCATACCCAAACCCGCCCGCACCCGCTAAACCCGTGGGTTTTTAATCCGAACCCGCCCGCTGTGGGTGCGAGGTTGGTTATGAAAATAAAAACCCGTTGTCTATGGGTGCGAGGTTGGTTGTAGCTAATACCCGCCCAAACCCACCCGAAAACCCCGCTAAATATACACTATTGATAAAATTAATCTAGTCCTTGATCCTTGAGGATGCTAGGAGGAGAGACTTGAAAATGATAGAAGAGACATGAGTCACTTACTATTGGTCCTGGAAACTTTTATTGTTTAAGTTTTAATCGAACTTTAAAGTAGTCGCATCTTGTTTAAATTTTAAACTTGTTTTTATTGGAAGTACTAGTACTTGTTTAAACTTAAAAATTAAGACTTATGTAGTTATGTTTATGGTTTGTTTTTTTAAGTTATCAAGAACTTAAGTAAGTAGTTTATTTAAACTTTAAAACATGTGTGTGAATGATTATTGAATATAAAGCGGGTTTAAGCGGGTTTAAACCCAAACCCGCCCAACCCGTAGCGGGCGGAGTAACAAAACCCGCCCACTGCTTCGGGTGCGGGGTTGGTTATGAAAATAAAACCCGCGATCGTAAGGGTGCGAGGTTGGTTTTAGCTAATACCCTCCCAAACCCGCCCATGTGCAGCCGTAGGCGATCCTGTTCAACATCAACGCACAAAACATGTGGAGATCGACATCCATTTTGTTCGTGAGCGCTACCAGATTGGGGACATTCGTGTCTTGCACATCCCTTACGAAAATCAAGATCTTTGATATTTTCACCAAGGGTCTTCCAAGACAATTATTTCTTCGTTTCGTTCTAGTCTAAGCGCCTTGCTCCTCTCCCGCTTAAGACTAAGGGGGTGTAATAGAAGATATATTTACCTTATTTTCCGTTGATATTATTTGCTGTAATAACTTCTTAATATTTTGTGAAATAGGATATATTGGGGATCCTGTAAAGGGACTCTCCAAGGAGATTATTCATCTTCCGACAAATACTTCAGTTTTACAGCCCAATTCTTTGATTTTGGAGACGGTAAACTATATTACGGAGTTACTTTTAATATCCAACAACAATCAAAGGTAACAGACCATCAATAATCATGGAATTGTAGGCATTGCAATTCGAAGAGAGAGTAGGAGAGGGTTCGCATGAGGTCTTAGAAGAGAGAATTCAGAAGAAGGTAGGAGGTGGCGGACACATAAATTTTTTCTTTCTTTAGAGTTTAGTGGAACAACAGACCATGAAGAATTTTTAGCTAGGACGGGTCAGGGCCGGCTAGGGTTTGCTGGGGGTAAGTTTGAGATCGGGCAGAGTCATGGCTAGGTAGCCTGGCAGAGACATAGCTAGGAGGGCCGGGATATAATCTCAGCCGTCAAGAATAATATACAATCTCAACCGCTCTTTAGCCCACATACATACACACCAGAAATTCATAACCATGAGCGTGTATATAAAAGTATAATATGACTGCAATTTAGTACAAAAAGTAAATTTCTAAATCAAGCTGTTATTACAGTTCATTTAACATGTAATTTTCCTCAAATTTGATCATCGGAGGAATACTCTGTGGATGATTAAACACATTAATTGGATCAATCAGTGTCTTGGCCTTAACTAGACGTTCATAATTGGACGAAAAGTATCTTTCACCCCAATTCCTAGCAATCTCAACCGCACCGCTAGTACTGCTTTTATTTCTCCAATCTATTCCTCCAATATCAAGATCAATATGATTAACATAACCAACCCTTGGTTCTTTCGATACGAACGGTTCCAAATAATCAATAAAACTTGGCTAACCATTCGCTAAACTCACCGATTTTCGTTTCTTCATCTTCGTTCCAAGCGATTATGTACTCGAACATCAATTTAGTGCCTTTACGATGAGGAAACGGGGTAAAGTCAGTGCTAATTTCGCTCATCTTCCCTCCAAAACCATTTAGAGCTATAAATCCACCAGGCTGTTCTGATAACATCTCTAATGCACGTCTAAACACGTTTAGCGGTACTGGTTCTTTAGTGAAATCAACTTTTGTCTTGAAAGCTCTATCATCAAATTTTAAGAACCTGTTATTTAACTCAGAGATTGTTTCTAAGCCTGCTAAGAAAGCCATGGATGCACCCCAACTCATTTCTTGAAACTCTTCCTCTACCAACCCCAGTTCAGGGAATTTTTCATCGATTATAGTTTTTGCAGCACTTTTAGGTCCCAAGTGTAAGCCTAAGAACATTAACCAGGCTTCATTTTCGTTTACTCTCCCGAGCACAGACACCGTGAAATCTTGGTCTAGTTCATCTGCAACATATTGCCATTTGTCAAGTAAAGATGAAGCGGCTTCAATTTTTACATTCTTTGTCACACGAAAAACAGTCAGCTTCTCCGGAACTGGCAATAGTTTGATTTTCCACGCGTAAACTGCACCCCAAACACCTCCACCACCACCACGAATAGCCCAAAAAACATCTTCACCCATTTTTTCACGGTCAAGAATCGCTCCATTGCTATCTATAAGAATCGCATCCACAACATTATCCGCAGCTAACCCGTACTTTCTCGACATCATACCAAAACCACCACCGCTTATATGTCCTCCGCTACCAACAGTCGGACACCAACCAGCAGTAAACCCCAGTGTTTCCGTTGACTGCGCAATAGAATAATATAGTTCTCCCAGTGTTGCACCGGATTCAACCCAAGCTGTTTCCGACTCGACATCAACCGAAACTCGATTCAAGTTCATCATATCTACAATCACAAAAGGTGTATCAGCAGTGTAAGATAATCCTTCATAACTATGACCGCCACTTCGTAGTCGAATAGTCCATGATGATTCTCTTGTACAACAATGAATGGTGCTCGATAATTCTTCTTTGCTGCCGGGGATAACAATGAACGACGGTTTCGATACCGTAGGCTTCGCGAACAACGGGTTCTGCATCGATACATGGAGTAGTTTGAAGTAGTCGGAATTTGTATCGGTTGATAGTGCGGTGAAGTTGTGAACTCCATGGGAGTTTAAACACGACGAGAGGAGATTATCATTAACATCACCACCTCGTACGCATGTTTGTAATAAAACAAAGAATAAGAAGAAACGTAATGTTAAGCTTCTGCACATCATTGTTGGAGAAGTATGTCAAAATTAGAAAAAAATGGCGCTGAAATATAGTGGTGATAGTCACGCGCAGGCACGTGCAAGTCTGACATTTTTATTAGATGTAAACGCGATGCACGTGGAGTAAACGTGTCTGACTTTCTCAAATGGCTGCTAAGCTACATGTCACTGGCCATTCCAATTTTGTTAGTTAAGAGTTCAGACAATGGTCATCAAAGATGGAGATAGACAAACAGTCACAAACTAACACTTAGTTCGCATTATATTTACTTACTCGCTCTTATCCTTGGCTTGGGGTATCTTGGGGCAGCTAATCATTTTTTTTTTGTTGACTTAAAAGGTTGATATATTGAAGAAAAAAGGATGAAACAAGGCTATAACAACCTTTGCAAATTACAATCTATCTGGTGTCAATAATGACCTTCCAGTGAGAAACAATTTCTCTAAAGAACACAGATAATGACCTACAAGTGTTCATTGTTTTTTTTTTTCCTTTAACAAAATCCTCACCAATTCCTCCTTATCCGTTTTCACTAGTGGAAAATGGGGTTTTCCTGACCCACATCCCCGACCCTCAATGGCGGTCAATTGACCGTGAACCGGTCAAAACGGTCTTTGATACAAAAAAAATTTCGTGAGCAGCTAAAGTTGGTCGTTGATTAATTACCATTTTAACCCTCTAATGGGACCCGCACCCACGACCGATGGACCTAGTTAATTATGTGACATGATTTTCTAGGGCACATTAGGATCGATCTATATCCTTAATTCCGCCTTTCCCTTCTCCCCTTTCTCAGCTCATCTCTCTCTCTTCACCTCTACTGATCCAAAATCACCTTCTTTCCCTTTCTCTCTTCAAATCTGGACAAAGTAAACGAAACTTTTTCCTTCATCACCTTCATCAGTGCCTTGCTTATGATGAAGTTTTTTACTCAAAATCAAATAGAATTAAATTTCCTTTTATTTCTCAATAACAGTTCTGATGTAAATAAAAACACCTGGAATCTGAAAAACCTTAGTTTGAATCGAAGAGGAAACACAAGATCGGGATCCTTTTTTCGGTTTTTGTTTTTCGATTCATTTTCTAAAACTTAAGAACTTGTTACTTATGTTCTTGTGAAAGGAAGAAAATATGGCCAACTGATTTCAATGGCCAATTGATGTAAGTTCTAATTGTAGAAATTTAATTTTAGAATTTTTGATTGATTTTTCTTTTGATTTTTATATTGAAATAATTTGGTTTGGGTTTCTTTGTGTTTCCACTTCTGTTTAGTATTTCTCTTGAATCCTAAAGTCTTAGTTTCTTCTTTCTTGAGCTTATTTTTGAAAAGCATTGAAATTTTAGTATCTCTCTGTATGCACTTATATCATGGTGAAGTTTTGCTTAATTTTGATATTTGCAGTTATCGATTAATAAGCTTTAAGGATTTCAAATAAATTTTAGTAAGTTTAGTTTTGTTGGTTATGTAAAGAATTTTAGTTCTTACTTACATGGATGATTTGGAAGAACCCATTAATTTCAGAAAGGGTTTTGAAAAGTTGATTCTGAGTTATTAAGAAATCTGTTTTGAACAAAGATATTATTGGAGAATGTTGTTATTATTTTGATGATGGGTATATTAGAACAATGAATGACTAACATCAGGTATTATAGAGTATGGAGTTTGAGTCTTTGGGTTCTAAATGACTACCGGACATCTATTTTCACCGGGTTTGTCATCTTCTGAAACACCGAAGTACTAAGTCTCTCGCTCACCCTTGGTTTCACGTTTTATCTCGTCTTTTAAGCGTTATATTAGATGGGTTTATAACTTCAAAATTCTGATAATGATCCCATGCCAAAGAGGAGCCGAAAATGGAATCATCAACTCCAATATGTCTATTCAAAGTAATGTTTTTCATATTCTCATTGTGGTACAAAAACCAGTTTACACTTGTTAGCCATTTCTGTCCAGCTGGTGGTGGTGCCATGTAATTGTAATGTTTTTCATATTCTCATTGTGGTACAAAAACCAGTTTACACTTGTTAGCCATTTCTGAGGTTATTTTGTTGTGGTTTAAAGGTCTTATAGATGATGGCAGAAGATGACTATATTTGGGACAAGTAGGGAGGTAATACTATTGCATTAACATCTCAAATCTTGCAATAATGTTAACTCTGCAACCAATTTTCCATTCTCAGTTCACCATTGTGATTAGTTTTCATCTGACATCTTGTAGATAAGTCATGCTTCAATCTGCTGGCAGGTGCTCGGGATGTGGTATGCTTAACAGAGAAGGAGTTCGCAGGAAAGGAAAGTGAGTGTGAAGCTTTAAAACTCCTTAGTTTTTGTCCTTAAGATTAGTCCTTATTCAGTTCACCATTGTGATTAGTTTTCATCTGACATCTTGTAGATAAGTCCTGCTTCAATCTGCCAGCCGTGCTCGGGATGTGGTATGCTTAACGAGAAGGAGTTCGCGGGGATAGGAAAGTGAGTGTGAAGCTTTAAAACTCCTTAGTTTTTGTCCTTAAGATTAGTCCTTATTGCACTATGTTGAAGACTTTCTACTTGAAAGTGTTCTTGCCTTGTAGAATACTTAAGTAGCATATTGTATTAATGCCTTGCAAAATACTTTCTACATAATATTAGATGTTCACATCACATAATTAATAATGTTGTCTTTAAGAATGCTTTGCAGGTCTATATGACTGATTTCATCTCAAACTCAAACTATAACAAGAAATCATTGAAGATTCAGAACAACAAAACAACAAGAAATATAAGCTGTTGTTTCTGGTTAGAATGGATGAATAGCTTGTATTTTAAGTGATTTTGATTCTGAATATGATTCTAATCGTTGGGTATTTGTATGGTTCGTGTTTACATGGTAAGATTGGACATAAAGGGATTGGACACAGGGGATTGGCTATGCGTGTTTGTAGACTACCTCCGAGTCGATACTCTCTATTTCCTTTATCGCAATTTCTCTTATTTCTACGTAATATTTACCAAGTTTTTCCCTAATTAATGCAAAGAAAATTTGTTTGTTTGTGCCAATTTATTGTTGATATAATATAATTACATTACATGTTCGTTGAACAATTGTTTTTAATCTCTTATTTTTGCAGCTTATTCAAAATCCCATTCACTGTTAGGGACGTCAATCAAGGTTTGTGATTTCTTTTTGTGGTGATATATTCATTTACTTATCACGTGGGTCGATGAAAATTTATTTTATTCCAGAATTTATATCTTGTCTTGTAGTGGCATCTCGCTAATTACCCTGATTGTTATAGAATAAGTTGGGGTTTGGTATACCAAAGCAGACACACTTCTTAAACTCGATATAATTTGTGATTAGCCCTTGTTCCCTGTTCCAAGGCCCGGTGTAAGTGTGTTGAACCTCATGTGCCTCTTTGATGCTGGCCAATTTCCATGTCATTTCTCCCACTCGCACTCTATCTATTGTTATTAATATAGGTTCGCTTGCATTTAACGAAGGAAGGCCCTTCTGTATAATAGCCATCCATATCTCTGATTCTTTAATATGTGCGTTGTATCTCAAGCATAACACTCGAATAGTAACACCTTTAATCTACAACTTATTTTTTTTTCTTGCTTTCAGTGCTGGCTGTATATCTCCTGATTTACTTACTTTCCTCCGATTTTTTTAGATAGGAAATTCCCCTCAACAATGCTATATTTCGCTAGCATGAACTAGTAGGATTGATCATCCTGGGTGTAAAAAGCAAAGAAGAGAGGTTTGAGAGCCAAACTGTAAATGGTTCAACTCAAGGTGGTTACACAGTGAGATATCCGGAATGATGTGTTATTTCGCCTTAGGTAACATTTCAATATTAATATTTGCTTACTTAATTTAGATATTTTTTGAACAATTCTGATAATTTCATGCAATTGCAATATATTTAACTTTCTTTTGTGTTTCGGGAGCATAGTAGTGTAATGGAAAGCAATAGGATTTGGTTCTTAGTGAGTAGACAAACTCTTTTGCAAGTGCAATTCAATAAGGTATGCGTAATGTGACTGATCTGTCAAAGTTTTATTCTCCAATGCATAACATTTATAGAGCCACATAGGATTGGTTCCTAGGGAGCAGATACGGCTCTTTGGAGTTGCGGAGAGTTTCTCTCTGTTTTCTATCATACACATATGGTGTTAACATTTATAGAGCCAAATAGGATTTGGTTCTTAGGAGCAGAACAACTTTTGCTATCTTTCATGTCATATTTAATGACAATGTTAGAACATTAAGATGTGATAGACTATCCCGACCAAACAAATGAATGTGGCCATTAGGGCGGTGATAAAAGAGAAGGATTTGAGATTTAATGGGCGTGGTAAATTCTGCAGGTCATATACAATCTAGTGAATGGGGCACTCAATGCTTGTGTCAAGATAGTTGGATTGCAATTGATGCCAATATTAGAAGAACATCCGAACATCCGGTCATTAGTATGTTGGAATGCTTGTGAGGGTAAAGTATATCTCATCCTTACCTATGCTTTGATGAAGTCATAAGAACTTATCGACTTGTCTTTCTATGTTGGTTTTATTGATTTTGGAGACTTATTTTTGCTGCAGGTACTCTATTATTAAGTGTAGGCTCGGTTATCATTGGGGAGGGAATTTATCATTCTATGTGAATCACACTTGTCTTTAAGCTTATATCTTACTAGTTAAAACTTATATTGATCTGGTAAGGATTTAAATCTTTTTTTGTATTTGTGTTTGTGTGAATTAGAATCGAATTTGAATCCTTTTTTGTATGATTTTAAATCTAAGTGTAAACTGAATTCAGTTATAAATTGTATAATGAATACATTGATTGATTAATGGATGTCATATTAAATTTATGAGTACAGGTTTCAGTTTCATTGAACTTGATTTTTTTATTTGGTTTTCATTTGAGTTTTATTTGAATTCTCATTTGAGTTCCATTTGAGATTTAATCGTTCGATCAGGCCAAAGCCAGTTGATCAGCCAGATGCAATATGTTTTTATATATTAAAATCTATATCTATGACTGATAAGGATCAGTCATAAGACCTTGACCATTAAAATCGGTCATTGATATAGGTTGTTCAGCGACCCGCGTAGCCACGTCATAGATGAAAAAGACGCTCAAACAGAGACCCTTTCCTCGACCGCCAAAGCAAGTCATTTAACTCGTATCTATGACTAGCTTTGACGGTCACGAAACTACTATTTTCCACTAGTGTTTTCTCCCCTCAACTTCATCTCCCTGCGTCTTCGACAGAGCAACAACTTCGTCCCCCCCAACATCGTCTTCGACAGAGCAGCAGATTCACTAAAATCACCACCATCACTCAAACCACTGCAACTTCATCGTATCCAACTCCGGAACTCCGTTTATTACCATCGTCTTCAACTACATCGATCTCGGATTTCTTCTCTAACTTCATCATCACCACACAGATTTGAAGATCACCTCCACCAATTTCCCAAAGGTCTTATGGGTTCGATCTCGTAACCCTTATCTTATAATTTTTTTTTTTGTTGAATTAGGTTTTTTTTTTCGATTGCATTCAATTCAGGTGCGAAATTTTTTGATTTTTGTAAAATGGGTAGTTTGCATTAAATGATACGGCACAAATTGAAATTGATATCTACTTCTCAAATTGAAATTGAAATTGTATTAAATTTATATCTTTTATAAAATGGGTTTAAGGGATTTTATGGACAAGATTTCCGCCTCCAACTTTGGTTTAAAATCTTTATCCATTTCAATGCATAAGTCGGTGGATCTTTGTCTAAATCTAGTAAATCTAATTAGGTTGCATTATTTAGATGTGATGTGATTGCTTTTCATCATGAAATTGAACTCAAGTAGTAAACATAACAAGTCTTTTAGGAGATTGGGCCCTTGAGATATAACACTTGAATTGTTGAGTTTAAAAATGGGTTATGCAGATTCATATTGTATGAGTTTTGCAAATTATGATACTAGTTTAGGATTTTGAATATCAAGAAATATTAATGTCCTGCATTTTTGATTTAAGTTACCCCGTGTTAGTTTGCTCTATAATAAATTGATACTAGTATACAAATTGCTCCATTTGTGTCCTACCATTAATCCTGACCATGAAATGGAGTTATTATTTGTATCTACGATCTGCTAGAGTTAATTTTGTTTTGGGTTGCTTCGGAGCGGAAGATAAATCTTCCAAAATTGTCCGGAGTCAAGTAGAACGTTAAGTGCTTGGGAGCATTGAATTGTGCTCAGTTTAGTTCTCCTACACTTGCATATTCTCGATTCTAATAACGTTATTATTGTTTTTGTTCGTCACCTTTGTATCCTTAATATAGCTCGGTTAACTCATTTTTCAATGTATTTTAGCTTTCATTTTCTATAGTTGTATGGGTAATAAAAGCGATTGAGTTTAATTACCCCAATTTTAATATTTGATCACTTTTTGGCATTAAGCACATAATAGGTTATCGTCATCTTCTTAAGAACTAGTAAACATTTGAATTTTTCCTTGGGAACTTATCATAGAGAAATGTGGTATTTTTTTGAGAAACTTCCAAGGCATACTTGTACCAGCACCACTAACTCTCTGAAACCTGTAGGTTCGCAGTTCTGCGACCTATTTTGCGTGCACTTTTGGCCTATTTTGGGGCCAAGCTCTTCATTCCGACTTCAAACGAATCATGTGGATCCTCGACATTGCACTAGTACATGACTTGTAATGCAGCCTGAAATTGAAATTGATATCAACACAGAACAATATGGGTTTGGTTTAGAATTTGATTAAATCTTCCTTAGTTGCATGATTGGATTAAATTTATATTTAAGGCCGAAGCATTCAATTTCTATTGTTGTCTCGGAAAAAGAGTTTATATTTATCCATGATCATGCCAAGAGTTTTGACTTTGTCACTTCATATGTACATGTATTTCTTTTCTCGGAATCTATTCAAATAAATTGATTTGTTAATTGGATTTTAATTTTGTTGAAATTAGGAGTGGGGTCTGGTTCATTTGAAGGAATTGGATGTTTGGGAATCCATCAACAACTGAAATCAATCACCAGTTTGGGGTAATTTTCTTCTTAACTTTCTTTCCTTAGTCATCTTTTTGATATTTGTTGCCTGTTTGAGATAATGTCTCACTTCGAATGTTATAGATTGCTTTCTCAATAGTAGTTAACTAGTTATAGTGGTGAAGAAGATGGGGCTCTGGTTTGAACTACGAAATCTAAGTGTAACTAGATATTTCTGATCTCCTATCTAGTTCAAAAAATGAAATTTTCAAAAGTTCAATACTAATTTGCCTTAGCTACACATTCCATCTGAGATGGTTTTTTTTTTTTTTTTTTAAGCAAACCGAAAGTTTGAATTAATTTATAATGTTGTCTCTCGCAGATGTTGCGAGTTGCAGATTAGTGGATTCTTTGGGTGATATTTGTTGTTGTGTAGCTTGCATTTCCTTTCTTTCTTCCTTCCTTCACCAGTTCATCCGCCACTTCATTCCCTGATCTTCTGATGTTGGCAAACCTGCAGTTGCTGAAAGTTGTTGATATTTCCTTTACCTTCTCTAAAATCTTCTTACATTGCCAGTCCATTTGTACAGTTTCCATTTACATTGATATTTGTTCGTCAGATCATCAGAAAAGGAATTGTCATTCTTCTCTTGTATGTTGACGACATGGTTATTCTTGGCGGTGACCAACAAGGTATTACCGAACTCAAATTATACCTCGCGTGATTGTTTTAAGATGAAAGATCTTGGATCCTTAAGTTACTTTCTTGGCATTGAAGTTGGCATGTCACCCACTGGTTATTTCATATCACAAGTCGAATATGCATGTTGACGTTCTACAACGTGCAGGGCCGTCTGACAATAAGGTAACTATCACGCCTCTTGAATTGAATGTAAAATACAGTCCTACAGATGGGACTCTATTGTCAAATCCAACATTGTATCGTCAACTAGTAGGGGAGTACTTTGACCATTACGAGACCGGACATAAGTCATGCGATTCACATAGTCGGTCGGTTTATATACGCTCCAAGGTCTACTCATTATCAATTCTCGAAATTCTGAGATATATCAAGGGGTCTCTTCATCAAGGTTTGTGTTTCTCATCCAAGTCTGATCTCACTCTTCAAGCTTACTCAGATTCCAATTGGGTCAGGACATTACGTACAAAAATATATTACAAAGCTCGCGTGTTCTTGGGAGACTCGTTGATTTCTGAGAAGTAAGAAGCAAAGTGTGGTTTCGTTCAAGTCTTGAAGCAGCGAGTATAGAGCTCTTGCTCACACCACATCGAACTCATTTGGTTCACGGTGGCTTCTTTGTGATATGGGGTTACTCGTGCTCCTACACCACCGTATTGTGATAACAAGGTCTGCTATTCAAATTACACACAATGATGTCTTCCATGAACGTACGAAACATATCGAGATAGATTGTCATTTTACTCGTCATCATTTTAAGAAAGGTACAATCACTCTTCCGCATGTCAAATCAGAATTTCAAGTGGCTGATCTTTTCACCAAGACTCACTCTGCAGCTCGTCTTCAATTCTTAATTTCCAGACTCAAGATGTGTACTCCACCACCTTGAGTCTGAGGGGGGGTATTAAGATATGGTCAAGATATTACATATCTTGACATTCTTGTGTTGTTATTTAGTTGTAACTGCATATATATTCTTGTTGTATATATCCTAGATATTGTTAGGTGTATCTTTTATTTGCCTTATCTAGTTGTGTAAAGTTGTATAAATCAGGCTATTGCTGTCAATGAATACACAGATAATTATTCTCACATCTACATTAGAATCTCTATGCTCATGATTATCATTCTTGTACCTTTTTAAAACATTTATGCGGGTGAACCGAGGTTTTTGTTTGAATGCTTGAGAACACCTTCCCTAGTTTCGTTGCTATTTAGAGTCTCGTTTTAGTTCAACAAACTATAAGGGGAACTTTGCCATGCTCCTGTTTATAACCGTTACACTTTTCTCAGTATAGTTCATGGAAATGAAGGCGAGGAAGCTAGAAGACGTGGTCGATCGGTTCATGATGAAATGATTTATCTCCGTGAACGATATACAATCCATAGGATTTATTTTCCTAGGGATAGAATGAACTACTTTGTTTTGCTTTACTTGTTTCATTACATTCAAACCCATTTACTTTTGCGTGTTTCGGGAGGAAGAAATGCAAGGCATCAATCGAGTAATCAATTCTAAAATGGCGTGGTTAGGTTTCTTGTCACTGTTGGTCTGCTTATCAGTAGCAGGCTTGCAGGTATGGCATTTGAAGAACTTCTTTGAGAGGAAGAAGCTCCTGTAGTTTTGTCCCGATTTTTGCTAGTTTTGTCCCGAGAGAAGGGTTTTGACAAGAGATAATAGTTTTGACCGTAGAATCCAATCATTTTTTTATAGTTCAAAACGGAGGTTCCGTAGCTATCATTTTTCATGTTCTTCCATAATACATTCGAGAACTTTGTAAATGGCATTACATTTAGGATGCGCTTCTTATCTTGGACAACAAATTCATGCACTTCACAGTCAACCTCTATGGAACGCAACCAGGATTCCTCGTTGCTTGACCCAGTCTCCCGGTGTCATCTTCTCATCCCACATCCCTGCGGCAGATAATTGTTGGATATTGTCACACCAAGAAGGTATTATTGAATTTCATTTATAATAATTTGTAATAATTTTTTTTTTTGATCTTTTAACAGGATTTTAAGTTGTTAGGAAGATATGTATTCTAGTAATTATCATTAGATGGAAACCCCATATGCATACTTTTAGAGTGGAATTACCTTCTGGCCAGGATTTGCATCATTTAGTATGTGCTTGCTGAATGAATGATATACTAGGGAAAATTTATGTAAAACTATGACTGAAATGTGCATTTCTTCCAAAAGTGTGACCAATTTGAAAATTCTTTTAAAAGTGTGACCATGACCGGTCAACCTACATATATGCCCTAGTCTTTTACGGAAATACCGGATTTTGTCCTCAGATGTGTACATATCGACAACATATGTGTACACATCGGGTAAGGATGTGTAGACACCCTTCATGGATGTGTACATATAGACACACTGATACCCCACCATATTTTAACCGATGTGTAGATATTATATGTAGACATCCAAAATCTAGGCGTAATCATATGTGGACATCCATGTTTCGAAGTCTAGACATCGGACACTATTCATAAAATATGTGGACATCAGGCTATAAATATGTGGACATCAGCTATAAAATGTGGACATCAGCTATAAATATGTGGACATCAAGCTATAAATGTGTAGACATCGGGCTATAAAGGGTACCTTTGGGTATTAGGTAAAGTCATTCACATTTTTGGGAGATATTGGGGATCACACACTTTTTGGAAGAAATTCACATTTCAAATCCAGCTTTTGTGTATTTCCTCTATACTAGGGGATAAATTTTGAAACCAAAGGTGAAATTTTATGTATCTAACTCTAATAGAGTAGTAATGGTGCAAAGTTGCATCATCGTAAAAAAGGTTTTGACATCTTAAGTCAGTGTATTTCAAATTGTAGTAGACAAAATAGCCAAAGCCGGAACTGGTTTGTCAAGTTATTCCTAATGGATGGAATGATGACACTCACCATTCCACAAAAATGGTGATTGATAATGAAGAGACCCAATGCCGTGTTTGGTTGATGTTCTCTCGTATCCGTGGGTGAAATAACTTCGGTGATTGTGTGTTTGGGTGTTGCAAAGATCGGGTCAAGAGATATCGAATTTTCCTTCAAAATTCCTAGCATGCTTCCACCAGTAGCTAAAGACTCCATGGAAGAAGGTTCTCTCTGCTCTCTTTTACTAGGTAATTTCTCTCTCTCGCTAATTCTATATCCTCCTCGACTCAAGTGAAATTTTTGTAACTTCTAATATCCATAAACATGGACAAGTTGTAGCCTTGTAATATTATCAAGTCAGTAACCGTCTAAGTTTTTCACTATATCAATTTCTGAATTTAAATTTCTTCTTTTCCTTGTTATAGGAGGAAAAACCTAGACTTACCCTACGTATGTGCTTCTTTATCAAAGCCGTATTCTACGTATGTGCTTCTTTACATGTTCTCTATATTTTACCAAATCGTTTTCTTCGACTTCAGAAATTAGACTCAACATATGGAGTTGACACGCAAGTCCATCTCTTCGGTTTTTGGTTTTCGAAGGTTAAGAGGTCGGGAATACTAGACTAATACTTCTAATTTGATCTATACTAGTGGATGTTACTTAGTAATCAAAACACCGCATTTTGTTTTCCTTGTTTAAATTTTCCTATAAGTTGGTATGAGAATTTGGAGATGCAATATGGAAGACCATATTGTATATTTGTTAATGGATTTTGATTTATTGTTATAAGTTTTATGTTCTGTGTGAATTGTTACTCTTGGCAACTTGGCATAATGATTCTGTTTTCGATTCCTCGAACATGAGAGCGATATTTATCCTTCTATAGATGCATCGCATTTGATCTCATAGTTGTCGGGATGACTTCCTAAATCCATAATTGTAACGGCCGGCCGCATCTGGTTGCAGTGAAAACTCCCGCATCTCGATTCCAACTCATTCTATGGAAGCCATTTCTCGTCTCTCTCGCTGGATGACTTCACCGCTTTTCTCCATGCTCAAGAAACCCAACCGGAAACCACTCTTACGCGCAGTTCGGTCGTCAATGGAAGCAATGGCGACAAAGATTATGTCATCGATGATCCGAAAACCCAATTATCTTTACTCGAGACATCGAGATATCTTCCTTACCAAGAAGAAAGTCATCAAGATATCCTTCTTACCTCGATGAAGAAAGTGTTAAATCTTGTTCCGAGAGAAAGTTCAACTTGGATCTTTCAGACCTAGAGAGTTATGTTCTCTTTGATTCTTAGTGAGTAAATTCATCGAAAGAAGAGGTGCAACGAGAAAATAACTTAATTGGCATGGCATGCCTTGGTGCGGTTCGGGCGTGGCCAAACTATAGTTTTGGGTCAAAGGTTACCATGCGTTGTCCGTGAACCTTGGACGGCTAGGATTTTCTCCGAGATTGAAGGGCGACCCGTTGATGGCCGCACGCCTCGTTTTTAGAAACCCTAATTAGCGCCCTTTACTAGAATCACTTTAGAATTCTCGTACGGACTTCGATTTTGACGGTCTGCCCCTCAAATCGACCGAAAAATAATTTCCTATCTTATTACAAGGGGATATTTAAGTTTTGAACTCGTTCGGGAGATGAAAACAGCGTGACAGTAAAACTTAGGAAGAAATCAGGAGGGATGTTGCGGGCCCGAGGAGGCATAGTTAAGGCGCGACCAAAATTAGGGTTTTGGCATTGGGCCAAACGTTACCATAAGTTGGCTGGCGACCTTGGACGGCTAAGATTTGCATCTAAGGTGCAAGGATGGCCATTGATTGTTGCACACCTTCGTTTTAGTGGCCGCATAGGGAAGGCCAGCATGGTGGCGCGGCTAGGTTGGCATGCCGTGGACATGGCATGCCTTGGCGCTGTTTGGGTGTGGCCAAACTTAGGATTTCAGGCCAATGGTTACCATGCGTTGTCTGGTAACCTTGGATGGCTAGCATTTTGTCCTGGGATTGAAATGGGACCGTTGATTGTCGCACGCCTTCGTTTTAGTAGCCGCATAGGGAAGGCCACCATGGTGGCGCGGCTAGGATGGCATGCCTTGGCGCGGTTTGGGCGTGGCCAAACCTAGGATTTCACGCCAAAGGTTACCATGCGTTGTTTGGTAACCTTGGATGGCTAGGATTTGATCCTAGGATTGAAGGGGGACCGTTGATTGTCGCACGCCTTCGTTTTAGTAGCCGCATAGGGGAGGCCAGCATGGTGGCGCGGCTAGGTTGGCATGCCTTGGTGCGGTTTGGGCGTGGGCAAACTTAGGATTTCATGTCAAAGGTTACCATGCGTTGTCTGGTAACCTTGGATGGCTAGGATTTGATCATTGGATTGAAGGAGGACCGTTGATTGTCGCACGTCTTCGTTTTAGTAGCCGCATAGGGAAGGCCACCATGGTGGCGCGGCTAGGTTGGCATGCCATGGGCATGACATGCCTTAGCGCGGTTTGGGCGTGGCCAAACTTAAGATTTTGGGCCAAAGTTTACCATGCGTTCTCTGGTAACCTTGGATGGATAGGATTTGATCATGGGATTGAAGGGGGACCGTTGATTATCCCACGCCTTCGTTTTAGTATCCGCATAGGGGAGGCCAGCATGGTAGTGCGGCTAGGTTGGCATTACGTGGGCATGGCATGCCTTGGCGCGGTTTGGGCGTGGCTAAACTTAGGACTTCGGGCCAAAGGTTACCATGCGTTGTCTGGTAACCTTGGATGGATAGGATTTGATCCTGGGATTGAAGGGGGACCGTTGATTGTCGCACGCCTTCGTTTTAGTAGCCGCATAGGGAAGGATAGCATGGTGGCGCGGCTAGGTTGGCATGTCGTGGGCATGGCATGCCTAAGCGCGGTTTGGGCGTGGCCAAACTTAGGATTTCGGGCCAAAGGTTAACATGAGTTGTCCTAACCTTGGATGTCTAGGATTTGATCTTGCGATTGAAGGGGGACAGTTGATTGTCGTGACACCTTCGCTTTTAGTAGCCGCATAGGGAAGGCCAGCATAGTAGCGCGGCTAGGTTGGCATGCCGTGGGCATGTCATGCCTAAGTGCGGTTTGGGCGTGGCCAAACTTAGGATTTCGGGGCAAAGGCTACCATGTGTTGTCTGGTAACCTTGGTTAGATAGGATTTGATCTTGCGATTGAAGGGGGACCGTTGATTGTCGCACGCCTTCGTTTTAGTAGCCGCATAGGGGAGGCCAGCATGGTGACGCGTCTAGGTTGGAATGTCGTGGGCATGGCATGCCTTGGTGCGGTTTGGGCGTGGCCAAACTTAGGATTTCGGGCCAAAGGTTACCATGCGTTGTCTGGTAACCTTGGATGGCTAGGATTTGATCATGGGATTTAAGGGGGACCGTTGATTCTCGCACGCCTTCGTTTTAGTAGCCGCATAAGGAAGGCCAGTATGGTAGCGTGGCTAGGTTGGCATGCCGTTGGCATGGCATGCCTAAGCGCGGTTTGGGCATGGCCAAACTTAGATTTTCGGGCCAAAGGTTACCATGTGTTGTCCGTAACCTTGGATGGATAGGATTTGATCTTGCGATTGAAGGGGACCGTTGATTGTCGCACGCCTTCGCTTTAGTAGCCAGATAGGGAGGCCAGCATAGTGACGCTGCTAGGTTGGAATGTTGTGGGCATGGCATGCCTTGGTGCGGTTTGGGCGTGGCAAAACTTAAGATTTCGTGCCAAAGGTTACCATGGGTTGTTTGGTAACCTTAGATGGCTAAGATTTGATCCTGGGATTGAAGGGGGACCATTGATTCTCGCACGCCTTCGTTTTAGTAGCCACATAGGGATGGCCAGCATGGTGGCGTGGCTAGGTTGGCATGCCGTGGGCATGGCATGCCTTGGCGCGGTTTAGGCGTGGCCAAACTTAGATTTTGGGACAAAGGTTACCATGCGTTGTCCGGTAACCTTGGATGGATAGGATTTGATGTTGCGATTGAAGGGGACGATTGATTGTCGCCTCGCCTTCGTTTTAGTAGCCGCACAGGGAAGGCCAAAGATAGTGGCGTGGCTAGGTTGGCATTCCGTGGGCATGGCATGCCTTGGCGCGGTTTGGGCGTGGCTAAACTTAGGATTTCGGGCCAAAGGTTACCATGCGTTGTCTGGTAACCTTGGATGGCTAGGATTTAATCCTGGGATTGAAGGGGCACCGTTGATTGGCGCACACCTTCGTTTTAGTATCCGCATAGGGAAGGCCAGCATGGTGGCGCGGCTAGGTAGGCATGCCTAAACGCGGTTTGGACGTGGCCAAACTTAGGATTTCGCGCCAAAGGTTAACATGCGTTGTCTGGTAACCTTGGATGGCTAGGATTTGATCTTGCGATTGAAGGGGGGCCGTTGATTTTCGCATGCCTTCGTTTTATTAGCCGCATAGGGAAGGCCAGCATGGTGGCGCGGCTAGGTTGGCATGCCGTGGGCACGGCATGCCTAAGCGCGGTTTGGGCGTGGCCAAACTTAGGATTTCGGGCCAAAGGTTACCATATCTTGTCTGGTAACCTTGGATGGATAGGATTTGATCTTGTTATTGAAGGGGGACCGTTGATTGTCGCACGCCTTCGTTTTAGTAGCCGCATAGGGGAGGCCAGCATGGTGACGCGGCTAGGTTGGAATGTTGTGGGCATGGCATGCCTTGGTGCGGTTTGGGCGTGGCCAAACTTAAGATTTCAGGCCAAAGGTTACCATGCGTTGTTTGGTAACCTTGGATGGCTAGGATTTGATCCTGGGATTTAAGGGGGACCGTTGATTCTCGCACGCCTTCGTTTTAGTAGCCGCATAGGGAGGGCCAAAGATGGTGGCGTGGCTAGGTTGGCATGCCGTGGGCATGGCATGCCGTGGCGCGGTTTGGGCGTGGCCAAACTTAGAATTTTGGGATAAAGGTTACCATGCGTTGTCTGGTAACCTTGGATGGATAGGATTTGATGCTGCGATTGAAGGGGGACAGTTGATTGTCGCACGCCTTCATTTTAGTAGTCAGATAGGATGGCCAGCATGGTGGCGTGGCTAAGTTGGCATTCCGTGGGCATGGCATGCCTTGGCGCGGTTTGGGCGTTACTAAACTTAGGATTTCGGGCCAAAGGTTACCATGCGTTGTCTGGTAACCTTGGATGGATAGGATTTGATCCTGGGATTGAAGGGGGACCGTTGATTGTCGCACGCCTTCGTTTTAGTAGCCGCATAGGGAAGGCCAGCATGGTGGCGCGGCTAGGTAGGCATGCCTAAGCGCGGTTTGGACTTGGCCAAACTTAGAATTTCTGGCCAAAGGTTAACATGCGTTGTCTGGTAACCTTGGATGGCTAGGATTTGATCTTGTGATTGAAGGGGGGCCGTTGATTTTCGCATGCCTTCGTTTTAGTAGCCGCAAAGGGAAGGCCAGCATGGTGGCGCGGCTAGGTTGGCATGCCGTGGGCATGGCATGCCTTGGCGTGATTTGGGCATGGCCAAACTTAGGATTTTTGGGCCAAAGGTTACCATGCGTTGTCCTGTAACCTTTGGATGGCTAGGATTTGATCATGGTATTGAAGGGGACCGTTGATTGTCGCCCTCCTTCGCTTTAGTATCCGCATATGGGAGGCCAGCATGGTGGCGCGGCTAGGTTGGCATGTGATGAGTGCCAAATAGTGCATATTTATACACCTTTTTATTGGCATTTTACTCATCTTTTGCGCTTAGAAATCAGATATTATCCCATATTCTGTATTTTCCTTGTTTTCAAGAATAAATATTTGTATTAATTAATTTTGTGTTCTTAGGCAATAAATAAAGTCCGGAGAAACTGAGGAGCCAAGGAGCGACGAATTGGAGTCGAGCATCTATGGAGCAGATAGCCAAAGCCCACGCGCGAATCAATTGCAACCCAACAAGGAAGACATGGGCTAGAGCTACCCACGACCCGGATCCGAACCCGCTCATCCCGAGCCGTTGAGATCTCGCCCAAATGCATCACACGGTCGCTCCTTCACTCCACATCTATTTCTCGATGCTCCGCTCAACACCAGATCTCTCTCAGTTCTCTCTCAGCCGTTCAGATCTCTCTTAGCGCATCCGACGCTTGCTGCTCACCTCACATCATCTTTTGCTACGTCCGCTCTGCAGCAAAATGATCAATACCCTATACCCACTCGAGCTAGCCTCATTTCCCTTCCTCACTTTCTCTTTCTTCTCCTCTGTTCTCCCCCATCTCCTCTCCCCGACCAAGCTCTGAGCAGAGCCATGCCAGAGCCTCACCACCTCCATCACCTCCTGACACTAGCCACAACCACCATCCCCTAACGTCTCTCTACCTAGTTCATAGCTTCTTCTCTAGGAGCTAAGATCGAGATAGAGAAAACTAGGGTTAGGGTTCACAGTTGGAAGAGAAGAAGCAAACATCAATCAACAGCCAGAGGAGCAGAGAAGACAGCGATTCAGAGCCGATTAGAGCATGGGTTTGATTTATTTTCTATTTTATTCTCGATTTTGAAGAATTAGGGTTTGGTATTTTGTTCTTCCTTTGCATGTATAAATAGAACTTGATGGGTGTGTAGAAAGGTATGCCTGGGCTAGCTGCAGCGTCGTTTAGGGTTAATTTGTGTTGTATTTGTTAATTATGTTCTAGTTTAATTTTCCGGTGGTGTTTGAAACCCCGATAACATGCTAAGTTATTCATTTTCTCCTTATTGTTCTTGTATGCTTCATTAGAAAGATTGAATTGGTTAATTGAACACATGACCCTGTGATGGAGTGTACTGTAAGAAGACACTCCATACTAGGGGGAGTGTGTGAGATTAGCAAGACAATATCATGGTGTTCTTCCCTGGAATGAACCAAGACCATAATTAGACTAGGAACTGCCTTAGCTCAATGTCGTGGTGGATTCACCACCCTAGTAGCTCCCACCTTATTTCTTTGCCTTAGTTCACCGTCACACTTCACTACAATTCTAAGTCGCATCGACAACAATCTCATAACCGTGTTACAACTCTAGGAATTCAAGTTAGCAAGCCGTAGATCACTTAAGCACCACAAGTCCTTGTGGGATCGACCGTGCACTTGCCGCGTCTCCAATAGACGCCGTGCACTTGCGGTATCACCGTAGGCCATAAATATAACACTTCTCGAGGCCTACCAAGTTTTTGGCGCCGCTGCCGGGGACTTGGCGTGTGCCCTGTTGTTCATTGGACTTGCTTTACTGAGTTTCATTCTCATCTCTCGTATATATTCACTTTACATTCTTAGCTTTAGTCTTGTTTTAGTTTAACTTAGTTTGAACTTTTGTAACTTGCATCTGTAACCTTGGTACCTTGGTATAATTTAGCATAATCATTTTGTTTCATACTTTGCATTTTAAACTCTTCAAGCCCTGTGGATGTCCAAATTATTTTCCTCCCGTGTCACCCAACTACTCTGACCTAATAGATAGTCTCTTTGCTTTAAGTTTGTGCAATATTGAGATCCGAATTTGGTCTCGTTGAGCTAGCAGTCTGGCCGTGCTCTGTGCAGCCGAGCCAACCCAAAGAAACCAAGGAAAAGCCACAGATTCTTGAGGTAAGCCTAAACTTCCCTGAATGCTCGTGCCTAGTACATTGCTCTAGGAATCCATCTCGCCCTGTCCTTAGTCACGAGCGCCTCTGTAGCCGCTATGCTTAAGTTGCATTCTAGCTACGCTTTTTAGCCGTTAGCCCCGAAGTTGTGACTTGAGTTTGAACTTAGATAACCAACCTTGAGCATAGCCTCTCGCTTTTAAGCCTACAACTTGCAGAGCCCTTTGCCACCTTGCTAGCCCCTGAAGCCGCAAGTGTGAGTTCTGAATACCCAAGGCAAAAATTTTAAAACCTAGTTGTCATTTACCCAGAGCTTAGTGTGAGGCCTTGTAAGCTTACTATCACCGAGCTACACCACTTGCCCCGCAAATCACCGAGTATAACCTCTGAAAAGTGTAATGACAACCAACCCGATTGACTTCATCTCAGGCTTGTGTGAATGTATGGATCAGCTTTTTGCAAATTGTGTGTGCTCCTGTGGAATTTAATTGAGTTGTGATAATCGGCTGTGCTTTGTTGTATAAGTTGTTGTGCAATCTAAACCTTGTGCACCGCTACCGCCTCCCTCAAGTCCGTGTGTTTGAAGTGCTCTGTCTTTGTTAAAAATTGTGAAATATTGTTCATCATCTTGTGACCACAAACCGCTGAGCCCTCATGAGCCATCTACTCCTCAGCTAGAAATTGTTGGGTCGTTTTGGTTGCTAAGTTGTGCTAAGATTTGCACCTGCACTGCAAATTGTTTGTTTTTTTGTGCCGTACACCTAGGTCGTCTTTGTGCACCATTTCTCGCTTTGCTTTGCGCACAAGACCAAAGGCATAAGTTGCACACATAGCCTGACCTGCACACAACTTGTGCAAGAACCTCTCGCTTGCTGGGCTTAAACTAAATCTGACCCACATCTGTTGGGCTTTGCACACAATCAAGCCAATAACATCACCAAGCTAATCAACCCGACTGGCCGAAACAAACCAAATCGAGCCCATAGTCACTGGGCTCACTAAAATCAAACTCGGTCTGCAAAAGACTAAGCCCACATCTGTTGGGCTATACACACACCCACATAACCAAACATAAGCCTCTCTGTTGGCTCTGCTCGTCCATGGCCATTTCGCAAAACTCAACCCAACTCAATCCACTTCTAGGTCATTTGTGTAACCAAGCTAGGCCAGACCATCTAGGCTAGAACCTATTCTCAAATCGAGCCCACGCTTTCACCTGGGCCATACATTCCCAACAAAACAAGCCCACAACAAACCAAACCCAACAAAACCAAATGAAACCCAACAAACCAAAAACCCAATAAACCAAACTTAGTCCACTTCAAATTGGGCTTTGAGTTCGATTTGAGTACTAAATCATGTCAGGATTTTGGTCCCGTAACCTGGGATACCAACAAATCCCTTAGAGAGCTTGCTTACGGGCACCTTTCACAGATGAAATCCCCACATACTATAGTTATTTTAGGGATTTTTATGAGCCTTCTCAGGCCCCGATCTCACATACCCTAATCATTATGATCACATACATCATTCACCACAAAATGGGGAGATGAACAATTTTGTACTTCTCAATCAGGAGGAGAAAATCTTAGACTCATCGAACAAAATGCTAGGGAGTGTATTGCATGATAAACCATATAGCATTGATTATGAATTTCCCTACTTTTGAAAACTCTCATTTCATTGAACCACATAATGAAATTCTAGAATTGATTCAAAACCTTGACCAAAGGGTCTGCGAGCTTAGAACTCAAATTGAGTCAAATGTGATGCACTAAATGAGGAAAAGGAGGACTTTCAAAATGAAATGTTTATCACCCATAATGAAAATAGTATGCCTAGTCTTACTCGTGCAATTGATATTGCATATGAACTCGTTTCAAATGATGGGACTAGAAATACTATGATTTTTAATAAGGAAATGCATTTCTATGATGATGATGATGATGAATATGATATGTTAGAAGAGCATGTGCACGCTGAAAATATGATGGAATCTTTTGGTTCAGAGACGTTAGGCGTCTCTTCTATGAACCCTATGAATGATACTTCTTCTAACATTCATACATGTGATCTTAACTATGAGCTTAGTTTTGTGAAATTCTTCATGAATGTGAGCATGCTTCACAACTTGTTTGTGACTTAGGAAAGGATGAATCTTCCGTTGACACTAATGTTCTTTTGGATCATGATATTATTGTTGTGTCTGATTCCCTTCCCATGTCACAATATGTTGCCTCCTCTGATGAATTTGACATGGAAATTGATGAATTGTCCTGTGAAAATGAACATGATTTACCCTCTTTTGACTTTAGGAAAGTGTGTGATGGTACAAATGATTTTATACATGAAAATAACTTGGATGTACCTAACCTCTCTCTTGAGTCACAAATTGAAACTCCTTCACCCAACCTAGGTGTAGTTTGTCACAAAATTGCAAAACCAACTTTTCTAAAAATGCCTAACTTAGGCTTAGAGCTTTGTGCTTCCCAAGTCCTCTTGGACTATTTTGCATCAAAGTATGACACCTTCAGGAACCACAATTGGAATGTGTATGTATGCTCGTAATTAGCAAAACTCATTTTGAGTTAGACCTTTGCATGATGTACCTTTTAAAATTGCAAGATTTTGTTCTCACAAACACACCGTTCACAAGTTTAGGTTTGGGGGAAACTCCTTCACATCTGGCAGCCTTACTTGCACTATCATATTATATTTGTGTAAGGTCTGCGATGTTTGTACATATTTTCTATTGGGTTGATCCTCAACTCTTTATATTGTTAGTTTATGGTGAATTTTCATTGTATATATCCAAAGAGGACTTGTTAAATTTTATTTTCTTGAATCGGTTGAGTCTTCATGCGCATATATTATGCTAATCCGATATGATCTACGTTGAGAATGTTGGATTCTAGCCTTGACTAAAGAAGCTCAACCTTGCTCCCGCCGACATCCTAATCTCTTCCCTTTTCTTTTTTCAAGATAGTTCTCTCGGTATGTGACTGTTTAAATTTTTTCTATATGTAGACACATTGAGGACAATGTTTGATTTAGGTTTGGGGGGTGCATTTGCATTTAGAGTTTTTAGTCTTTTATTTTACCTTTGATTTTCAAAAAAAAAAAAAAAAAAAAAAAAAAAAAAAAAAATTCAAAAACTCTTTTTGTAAAAACCTCCAACTTTTAGAGATTTTAGAGTCACTAGCATGCTTCTAGCTATGTTTACATAGAGAATCTGACCGAAATAACAGAACTTGGAAGTTACCGAGAACACAATCGGGTTTCTTAGTTTATTAGAGCGTTAAAGTTGGATTTAACCATACCGGAGGCGAATTAGGTGTTTGTTTAGATATTCGGTAGTAGAATTGTGATCACCCATAGTGGAGACTACCCAATTTACATCAAGTGAGGCACCAACCTTCAATTTTTGCAACTTTCTAGAAAAGTCATTAGAGTGTGTGTCACCGTACGTCAATTCCGTGTAGGAATGGTGAGCTACCCAACTTCTCACCAATTTCAGCACTACTTTTGATCTCTTGAGTGATAGTTTTTGTCAATCATGAGGGTGACGTCTAAAGAGGAAAACTTCTTCTAAATACCGATTTGCCGTTAGCATCACTCTCTCTCTCAATCAAGCAAGACCCATAGAAACACATCATCGTCAAGAAACGGAGCATCATCGTAATATGGAAAGAAAAATTGATATAGTCCAAGGTTTATGTGCAACAAAGAAAAGAAAATAGGATGAGAATTAATAAAATTTATAAAATCAAGACAATACAAGTTGTGGAAAAATTGAGTGATAAAGTCCTTGGTCCATGGAGTTAGTTATTTCATTATTTGTATTTTTATTTTCACTTTTTGTAAAAAAAAAAAAATAAATAAATCAAAAAAATCAAAAAAATCAAAAATCAAAAATCAAAAAAAATATTGTAGTTTATTTTTGCTACCACCATGGTAAAGAAGAATTTAAAAAGAAAAATCCAAACAACAAGGAATTTGAGTAGAAAAGTTAAAAATTGTTAAGTTTTGTGAAGTTTAGAAGTTCGTCATCAACAATTGAAGACCGAAGACCGAAGATTGAAGACGTTTATATGGTTCCTATGAGAGAGTGATATTAATTGCCGATCGGGTGAGAAGTGAGTGAGTACTCCCACCCTTGCTAATGGTTGATTTCCTTTCTTAGAGATCATCAGAAAAGATTCTTTTGTCCACATTTTTGTGGAGTCTCCAGATTTTATTTCGAAGGTTATCCTTCTTACCTACAACGTGTGCGGATTTCTCTCTTTATTCCCGCCTCGCACACATGAGAGACTAAAAAGCGATCTTTTTGAGTGCAATTATCATAAAACCCTAATGGTGAGGCGTGGTTGAGACTTATGATCACAATCGAATCCGAATTCTTTCATATGGTATGGTTACTTCTCGCTCGGCACTTAAGGATGAGAATGCGTTCTTCGATAGTTCTAACTTTCTCACACTAGCATGCGAAACTCTATGTCATCATAGCTTCTTGGATGCTTGAGACTCTTTTACACTCTGAAGTTGGAGAAGGTTTTGTGGGTACACCTCCAAAACCCTCACGAGACTACAACTCGTCCACTAGGGACACCCTAGGGGGTTTAAAGGCTTAGTGCATACGCTAAATGCATTCGAGAGACCTACGACAGTGTGGTATAGTTAGGATTTCTTCATTTCTGTTTCACTTGAGGACAAGTAAAATTCAGGTTTGGGGGTATTTGATGAGTGCCAAATAGTGCATATTTATACACCTTTTTATTGGCATTTTACTCATCTTTTGCGCTTAGAAATCAGATATTATCCCATATTCTGTATTTTCCTTGTTTTCAAGAATAAATATTTGTATTAATTTCTTAGGCAATAAATAAAGTCCGGAGAAACTGAGGAGCCAAGGAGCGAAGAATTGGAGTCGAGCATCTATGGAGCAGATAGACAAAGCCCACGCGCGAATCAATTGCAACCTAACAAGGAAGACATGGGCTAGAGCTACCCACGACCCGGATCCGAACCCGCTCATCCCGAGCCGTTGATATCTCGCCCAAATGCATCACACGGTCGCTCCTTAACTCACATCTATTTCTCGATGCTCCGCTCAACACCAGATCTCTCTCGCCTCTCTCTCAGTGCTCGGATCTCTCTTAGCGCATCCGACGCTTGCTGCTCACCTTACATCATCTTTTGCTACGTCCGCTCTGCAGCAAAATGATCAATACCCTATACCCACTCGAGCTAGCCTCATTTCCCTTCCTCACTTTCTCTTTCTTCTCCTCTGTTCTCCCCCATCTCCTCTCCCCGACTAAGCTCTGAGCGAGCCATGCCAGAGCCTCACCACCTCCATCACCTCCTGACGACACTAGCCACAACCACCATCCCCTAACGTCTCTCTACCTAGTTCATAGCTTCTTCTCTAGGAGCTAAGATCGAGATAGAGAAAACTAGGGTTAGGGTTCACAGTTGGAAGAGAAGAAGCAAACATCAATCAACAGCCAGAGGAGCAGAGAAGACAATTCGTGAGCCGATTAGAGCATGGGTTTGATTTATTTTCTATTTTATTCTCGATTTTGAAGAATTAGGGGTTTGGTATTTTGTTCTTCCTTTGCATGTATAAATAGAACTTGATGGGTGTGTAGAAAGGTATGCCTGGGCTAGCCAGAGCGTCGTTTAGGGTTAATTTGTGTTGTATTTGTTAATTATGTTCTAGTTTAATTTTCCAGGGTGTGTTGAAACCCCTGATAACATGCTAAGTTATTCATTTTCTCCTTATTGTTCTTGTATGCTTCATTAGAAAGATTGAATTGGTTAATTGAACACATGACCCTGTGATGGAGTGTACTGTAAGAAGACACTCCATACTAGGGGGAGTGTGTGAGATTAGCAAGACAATATCATGGTGTTCTTCCCCGAAATGAACCAAGACCATAATTAGACTAGGAACCGCCTTAGCTCAATGTCGTGGTGGATTCACCACCTGGGTAGCTCCCACCTTATTTCTTTGCCTTAGTTCACTCGTCACACTTCACTACAATTCTAAGTCGCATCGACAACAATCTCATAACCGTGTTACAACTCTAGGAATTCAGTTAGCAAGCCGTAGATCACTTAAGCACCACAAGTCCTTGTGGGATCGACCCGCACTTGCCGCGTCTCCAATAGACGCCGTGCACTTGCGTATCACCGTAGGCCATAAATATAACACTTCGAGGCCTACCAAAGATGTCGTGGGCATGTTGCCTTGTTGCGGTTTGGGAGTGGCCAAACTTAGGATTTCATGCCAAAGGTTACCATGCGTTGTCCGGTAACCTTGGATGTCTAGGATTTGATCCCGGGATTGAAGGGGGACTGTTGATTCTCGCACGCCTTCGTTTTAGTAGCAGCATAGGGAAGGCCAGCATGGTGGCGCGGCTAGGTTTGCATGCCGTGGACATGGAATGCCTTGGCGCTGTTTGGGTGTGGCCAAAATTAGGATTTTGGGCCAAAGGTTACCATGCGCTGTCTGGTAACCTTGGATGGCTAGGATTTGGTCCAGGGATTGAAAGGGGACCGTTGATTATCGCACGCCTTCGTTTTAGTTGCCGCATAGGGAAGGCCACCATGGTGGCGCGGCTAGGTTGGCATGCCGTGGGCATGGCATGCCTTGGCGCGATTTGGGCATGGCCAAACTTAGATTTTCGCCAAAGGTTACCATGCATTGTCTGGTAACCTTGGATGGGTAGGATTTGTTCCTGGGATTGAAGGGCGACCGTTGATTGTCGCACACCTTCGTTTTAGTATCCACATAGGGAAGGCCAGCATGGTGGCGCGGCTAGGTAGGCATGCCTTGGCGCGGTTTGGCATGCCATTGGCATGGCATGCCTTGGCGCGGTTTGGCGTGCACTAGTCCAGAAAGGGCTATCAATCACGCTTTTAAATGACAGATTAGTTACGTCAATGAAATTTTACAAACAAATTCTGTCATATAATATGAAAATAGTTGGGCCCATCATTTAACACAAAAAAACGTCATTCTCAGACGTGGTAATTTACTAAATGTGTGATTTATTGAAAAACCATTATATCACGGAATAAATCGGACAAATATATTTAATATTTATGCACCCAACACTAATCATGTCGCATACCCAGAATCAAGCTAGCCAAATGTAATGCCACGTTATTATAATTCGTAAATGGTTAGCCACTGACTAATTCGCCGTGAGCCTTTCATATAGTTCGGTAGTGACCTAGTGTGGGAACGGTAACACCTAGTCACCAGCGGAAGATTGAACGACTGTGGGAGCATCTACTTCCCATAGCCCGCTGCCATTTCCTTTTCGTTCAACTTCTAAACCTAGCCTTTTTCTGCGCCTCTCTCTTTTTCTCTTCTCCATCTTATGCATCTCCTAAAAAAGAGACTGAAAAATTCAGAAAAACTAAACCCCTCCATCTTTTTCATCTTCTCCACAAAACTCAATCTCTCCAACAAACCCAGAGACAACAACGACAGTTTTTTTCTCATTAAACAAACCCCTTACAACATGTATTCTTTTTCTTCTTCGTTTTCTATTGTTAAATTTGGATTTGACTAGATTTAATTTTCTTGTAAGATTCTAGGGTTTTCATTAAAAAAAATCCGGGAAGATTGTTGTAAAGTCTCAAGGGTTTAGTGAAATTGGGGATTATTTGTTGAATCTGGAATATGCTAGGGATTTTGATTCTTCATGTTTGTTAATGCAGCTCTTATACAAGAAACAAAACTAGTCGATCTGAATCCATTCAAGTTGTCCTTTGTGATTTCAGTGATGTTGAAGCTAAAATCGATTTCTAATTTTTGTTTAAATTACCTTTTAAACAGTTAATCCATTTGATAAATCTAGATTTTTCTATCCTTGTTATTCTTTAATGACTATTCTGTTGTAGTCTTTAATCTGAGAATATTTAGAATCACAGCTAAGGGCTTCAATGTTTATGTTTGGTTTTATCTATAAATTTATCAATTTTAGATTGATGATTTTTAAATTCACAGCTAAGGGTGGAAATATGGAACTCAAGGCAATGCTTCAATCCTATAAGTTATCTGATGTGAATTCGGGAGAATTCCAAACCTTGGCCTCATCCTTGTTCAGGATCACGGCATCAAATCATTCCAAAGGCACATTGCAAAGACACAAGAAAAGTAAGATCGTTTTCTCTATATTATATGTTTTACGGGGGATTAGTTACTGTGATTGTAATTAATTTGAGTTCCTCGGGTGGATTGATTGTTTTGAAATGTAAGATTGTAACTGATCCTAAAGTTCAAGATGCCGAGATTTGTCCTGAAGCCAAAACAAGATGCTAAGACTTGTACTGAAGCCAAAGCGAGGTGCTGGAATTGTATTGAAACCAAAGCAAGAAATGGTTACTTAATCTGCAGCTCAGATTGTGCATGAACAACATCAAATGTGAGTTTTCTTCAAATCTAAGTATAAGTGAGATTTTTATGATTTGGATAGAGGCTCAAATTTTGAGGTCTGCCAGTATGTTGCTTTCATTTCGTTGCAATTTAAACCTTTTGATTTCCGATATTTAGCTTAGTAAATGATAGTAATTTGTTGATTTTAAAGATATTTGATGATCATGGAGATGTATGAGCTTAGTTTCGATGTTGCTCACGATATGGAGAAAGATTGTTCTCTCAAAACTCACACTTTTTATTATTGTTTTTGCTCGAGTTGTTACAGGTGATATCACTGCCTTTTTATAGGCTATATATATGACCGACTACTACACACTCTAGTTTTCTCTAGAGTTCTCTGATCTTTATCTCAAACTCTATCTAGCTTTTTCTTAGGATAAACACA
Organism: Papaver armeniacum; assembly: GCA_023531295.1. Lineage (NCBI taxonomy): Eukaryota > Viridiplantae > Streptophyta > Magnoliopsida > Ranunculales > Papaveraceae > Papaver > Papaver armeniacum. Next base: position 72,023 of record JAJJWW010002335.1, on the reverse strand, counting down.
TGTTACAACGACATTACTTTCTCTTGATTATTCTGGATATTTCCGAACTCTAGCTAACTTTAAACTTCTCTAAACCTTGTTCACATTAGTTCACATTAATTCTATTAATTACAAGATTTACTAAATAGTAAAAGTAACTCTAGATTACAAATTACCATAACCCAACATAATTGGAATGTTTTCTTATGCTTTATGCTCAGAAATGAATATATGTTGGTTGTTTATGTTATATTAAGATGCACAGTGATATCATCATCAAGCTTTTACAAGAAAAACCGATATTGTGTTCGATACAACATAATCTTTACGAGACACAATAAACATTAGTGTTGCATGTAGATACAAGTCTACTAATCTCTCGAAGTATGAGATACACAAATGTTATTATTACTCATAAACATTTGATTTGTACCCGAAAATCATTTGTGCATTACAAACTTGCATTTTGTTTTGGACATGAAATTCAGTTTTTTTATGCCGCTGCTGTTAGGTTATTCTTTATTGTTTCAAGATAAGTTCATATTTCATGCTTACCTCGTAAAGACTTTACTTCATGCCTGGTTCTTTTGCTGTTCTTTTGTTATTTTCTCAGAGTACTGGCTCAACCCGCTTGCGTTACAACTACAAGGCGAGGAGTTCAAGACTGGATAAACAGGTTGTTGTCATTGGGATGGATAAAGATAAAGAAAATATGCTTGTTTTGAAGGTGCTGTCATTGGTTTGTTCCATCTGCTGATAACTTGGACAGACAAGGCTCTGCATCAATCATTCTACAGGAAGAACCTTCCAAACATGACAAATTTGTTGACAACAGTCTTGATCTTCCCCATTGTTGTCTACTTACAAGGGTTCAATTGTCCTTCCAGTTAGGTCAAACAATTCTCATGGACAATAACGTCCATATCCTATTAAATTATTCTACATCTCTAACATGCCAATCATTCTGCAGTCTGCTCTTGTATCCAACCTTTATCTTATCTCCCAGGTTAGAACACTCCGATGAAGTTTGATTCAGATACTTGATTCCAACTATCTAACAATTAACATACCACTTGATGCCTAACACTTCCGTTAATCTTGTACTGTTTTTTATATAGTTTCTATACAGTGATAGAGTTCAAACTTCCTTGTGAATTTTCTCGGAAAGTGGATGGAATCTGAATATTCAGGTGGTCAGTTCATTCCACATTCTTACTTGTCTTTTTATCATTTGACACATCATATTGTCACAGCTATATATAACTAACCTCTATGGATATCTTTTATAATTTGCGGCTTGCGTATAATGGTTGCCAAATTTTTCCATGCGATGTTTTATCTTGTATTTATCTTGAATATGTGGTTGTTTCTTTACTTCCTTACATTGAAATTTATACTAACTTGGTATCTTGTTGTACACCTTCGTCCTTTTGCCTTTGTTTTTTTCTTTTTTCTTTTGAGGAACTTCAGGAGAAGGAGATTGACTATGCATATGTTGAGCGAAGCCACCGAATGATTGATGAAATTATTGATGAAATTATAGAGAAGTAGTCCTTGGAGATAATTCAAGATCCCAAGGCTTATGTAACTTCTGCAGGAGATGGACCAAGTTATAGTGACAATATTGGGTCTCTGTAGATTAAATTCAATTTTAATTATTATGTGACTGTTGATTGAATTTTAATGTTTAATATGTGACTTTGAGTTGCTAGAGTTGATCTTTCATTCAATTTGTATTCAGAGATCCTTCCTTTTTTTTTGGTAATTGATATAAAGTTAATCTCATCCGTTTTATTTAAGATCATATTTCATTTTTAGAATTTGTAATCAAAATTTTGTTTAAGATACATCAAATTTGATTCTGTATCAATTTCATTTTCACAGAATCAGATCTGAATTAGCTGCCTGAAAATGACGGAAATGCATAAATTACACGTTATTGTATACGGCACCCAATTACCGTCGTACTAAGTGCCTTCTTTATGACATATATCATCCGTTATTGTATTTAACATATGATGACCGTGGTACTAAATGATAGATTTTGTTTGTGACTTAAAATCACATATTTTAGTCGTCATATTTGATAACGTTCCTTATTTGTCATTTATAAAGAGTCACACCAAATAAATAACGGTTCAAATGACAGATGAAAACCGTGATAAACCCTGTTTAATAACAGATTTCATTCGTTATTTATAGCCCCTTCTGGACTAGTGGTGGCCAAACTAGGGTTTCGGGCCAAAGGTTACCTTGCGTGGTCTGGTAACCTTGGATGGCTAGGATTTGATCCTGAGATTGAAGGGCGACCGTTGATTGTCGCACGTCTTCGCTTTAGTATCCGCATAGAAGAACGGCATGGTATAGTGGGGTCGCGGGTTTGGCATGCCGTTGGCACATGGTGTGGCTAGTATGGCTAGGGCCAAGGCAAGGTGCGTTTAGCTTGGCGAGGTGAGGCCAATGGTTTCGCATGCCGTTTGGCATATGGTGCGGCTAGCATGGATAGGGCCAAGTCAAGGTGCGGTTTGACTTGGCATGGTTTGCTAAGTGCGGTTGGCATGGTTGGCATGCCTTGGCGCGGAGATGTGGCATGGCACGATTTTCCATTGGCACAGTGGTGCGGATGGCTTGGTTGGCATGCCTTGGCACGGTAGATGTGGTTGGCACGGTTTTCCATTGGCATAGTGGTGCGGGTGGCATGGTTGGCATGACTTGGCGCGGTAGCATTAGGGTTTTGTACAGGTGATGTCAATCAATGTTAGGGGTTCTGCCGTGGAACATGATACATAGAAAGAAAAAAGGCACCCTGGTAATTCTTACGTAAGCATGCTGATCGATTCGATAAATGTGCTAATGTTCATAATGACGTCATGCCAGATGTGCGGTTTCACGATTTTAACCCTAGGCTAAAGCCACCATCAACACCTGCAAACTCAAGCTTTTTTTCTTGAAAATTTCTTGATTTTTTCTTCTGATTCGATATGGAATCAGGTATCACTAAAGTTCCTTTACATACTATGTCGACACATGTCCCCTTTCAGCTTCCCCTATTCCATATAGTTAGAGGATCCGGCAATTTTGAGTAATAGTAGGCGACAGATAATCAATAACGATCACTCTAGATAGATCCACTGGGATGAAAATCCCGTGGAATCGACCGGGTGACACAAAAAATTTGGGGACCACAGAAAATAAAAAACCCGCCTCCCTCATGGATTCACGATGAAATTTTTCACGGTATGTCTAGCAAAGCCGAAAGATAATTGCTTTCCTTTAATGGAATTAAGCTAGGTCCAAACCTAATATCTCCTTATTAATCAAGAACGTTCTTCCATTGAAGGGAGAACATCAACACAGTTCATAAACGATTACAATAAAAACTACATCAATAGGTTAAAATCTTGATATAGTTAACAAGACTTTCTACTCTTCAGCATATATCAGCCTCTTTGAATTGGGTTGCAGTCTTTGTTTTTGCGCTGCAACCGGCTGCAATCACTGTTTTGGCCTGCAATCTTAATTGTTTATGACTTATGAGAATATGGTACTGTAACCTATGGTACTTATGAGAATATGGTACTGTAACCTAGTTTGTGTCTAACTGCTGCAGTATTCGTATTTTGGTCCGTAGACTCCGTCAGTCATTGTCTTTGGAAATTTGGTTTTGCAAGGTTTGTAACCTTTACTGGATTGGCTTTTTTTTTTTTCTTTTTTGTTTTTTTTTTTGTTTTGTTTTTTAATATAAACTCTCTTTAGGGAAAAAAACAACAACAAGGTTTTAAGTTTTCAAAAGAGTAAAATGGAAGATTTAACCATTTTGTAGTGAAATGATTCGTGCACCATTTATACTGTAATGCAATGTCTGTGACGATGAATATCTATAATTTGGATTGGATGGACTTGAAGTGGTTTTGGTTGGACATTTGCATGTGGAAGCATTAGAGCTCCGCCTACAATGGATAGATAGATAAGAGCTTCTCCAATGGTGGTTGTGTGTGTTTCCTAGGTGGCAACCCAAACAAGACATTTTCATTCCAGTTTTTCCTTAAGTTTAGGAAGAAAAAATAGTTCATCTCCAATGGTGTTGTTTGTGTTGATTTATGAATTAATTTTTGATTTTATCTCAGTAATTTTTAAATTTTATTAAGTTCAAAATGGTTATTTAATATATTAAAATTAATTTAGGTAAGCAAAAGCTTATTAGGATAGCTTGACATTGTCAAGTGAATGTCTAAAACTTGACATTCACCTTGACAATGTCTAACAAAAATTAAGCCACGTCATATTCACATTGATTTAAGAGGTTGGGGTTGGAGAAGAATTTTAGTAAAAATGAATGTCTATCCTATGTGGACTTAGACATTTATCTTCACATACATTCCATTGGAGAAGCTCTAAGCTTACAAAATGCGCTTAATTAAATGTATAATGTCAAGTAAGTGTTAATTCACACTAACAAACTACAAAATCATTAAGCAACTGTCAAAAGGCCATACCAGTTGGGGAAAAAAAAATCAGAAAATCTACTTCATCAAAGTTGATTAGATTTCACTATCCATTTTAAGAAGAAAAAATATATGAGAATAAATGTGCTCCTAATTATGTTCAACCTAGCTTAATTGGGAGTGCGACTTCAGCACACTCCTTAACGAGTGTATATTTCACATTTCAATCTCTACCCTTGATTTAATTTAGGGAGTTATGTAATGAGGGTCGTGATTCTAAACATGGAGGGTAATGGGACCATCAGTTAAATAATCATCAGAAGAATATGTGAAATATACACTCATTAGAGGAATGTGAACAAATTTGGACTCGATTAAAGGAAAACGATTATCTTTAGCCTATTATTACTCAAAATATCCAGATCCTCTGACTGTATGGAAATAAGGGAAGTTAATAAAATACACATGTCGACACATTATTGGAGGGACATGGGGGCAGGGAAGAAGGGACGGGGGATCCGGAGCCGTTGCCCTCATCCCTTCTCTATCCCTCATTTGTAGGGAAGGGTTCCAGTATAGGAAATTCCCATCCCTTATGAGTAGTGTCACACGAAAACTCAGTTTTCGTTTTTTTTTTTCCCATTTTTTTTCCGTTGAAACAAATTTATTTAGGTAAAAAACGATAGTTCAGAGTAAAAAAAAGGAAATATAATAGGTAAAAAAAAAGTCTTAGTAAAAAAAATAGCGAAAAAAGAAAGTTTTAGGGTAAAACTAAAAAAACAAAATACAAAAACTCGGTTTCCGTCAAAAATGCTACGAATACCCAGTTTGCATAGGAAATTCCCATCCCTTATCAAATGTGATACACTTTGTAGGGAAATGAGAGGGATATCCCACGGTTTGTAGGGATATGGGAGATCATAATGGTTGGATGTTGGGATTTATCCCTAGAAATAAGGGATATGAGGAGAAATGATGCACCATAGTGCTTGGCCTAATAGATAGATGCAATTTTAGGTGGACTCTTATGAAGGCTAACGGGATGTCAAAATGGATAAAATTACATAACTAACCTTTCCCATTTATAATTAAAACTTAACCTAACTCATTTTCTTATTTCATTTTCATTTCATCCTCCACATTTCCTTCTTCTCTTCTACCATACCTACCAAATTGATCCCCACCTTTATTCTTTTGACGAAAAAGTTAGTAATATATTAATCAAGCAATATGATACATTAAGTTTACAATTTCATTTTTTCCAAAAATATTAGAAATAATGCCAGCCTTTTAAACTCTTTAGTAAATATGAAAACATCTGTGTTTAATTTTCCTGCTCCTTGCTTCTTTTGCAATCGAGTCCATTGCTGCATTGTGATTCCTAATTATGTATCTGACTTGCGCTTGAGGAAGCTCTGCTAAAAAGTATCCTTGTCTTTGTTGTTCACAGAATCTACTAAGATTTTACAATCTGTTACAAAAGTTACACTAGATAAAATGTTGTTTCCTAAACATCCTGTCGCCTTTAAAAGAGCTTGTGATTTCGCATGAAGAGCTGAGGAAGATAATCCCGAACCCACCGTAAAATGTAAAAAGGCTTCTTGATCAACTGAATACATGATGTAAGCATAACCCATAGATTTTTTTTTAAAGACATCTGTGAATATTATCCAATCCGTCTTTAGATTTGACCACTAATATTTAATATTCTTCATTTTGTGAATTCCATGAGTTGTATTTCTGTCTTTAATATTGGAAGAGATGTTGAAATTCTTAATTTGTTCAACTAGGACCGTTAGAATTGGGCTTATATTTACAAAAACCAATTCGCATTTATATTTCCATACGAACCATAAGATTATCGTGTTTTTATTACTAAATTGTGATAACTTTGCATCTGTAATCCACTTTTATATCCATAAAATTATTGAATTCGTTGAAATATTTATTGCATCTAAAGAACGGCCAAACCATATGAGGAATTCATATATCTAAAACGAATTATACACGTACATGTTCCGTTGCGAATCACTATCGAATCACGAATCGTTGACCGGATTTGACTTCCGTAAATCCAAATAGCACGTATGTCGTTCGTACGTTGCCAAAGCACCACATGTTAACTTTTACGAATAAAATACCCAAATACCATCTCCATCTCCATATGAACATTGTGAAAAGTAGTAATAGAGTATGACTCAGTACAAGAGTGACTTCACTTCAGTGTCTGCTATGTCTCTATGTCATGTGTGTTGTTAGTCATTCTGTTACTAGTTAATAGAACTGTTAGTGTCCGTACATTTCTTTATTTCGTGTTAACCGTGACAGTTAGCACAACCAGCCTGTCATTGCTTTTGTGTCATCCTTCTCTTATAAAAGGCTTGTACTTGTTTTTACTTTCTTTGTAATGTGATCAAAACCATTTTTATCCATTCATTTCAATATGGTATCAGAGCCGATGAGGGCCTGATAACCTGTTTAGTGCTTCCGTCATTAAACCTGCTGTTTGAGGGTGAAAATGGTTTCTGCTGATTTCGGTAATTTCGGGTGTGTGGGTGAGAAACGAATTTAAACCCTAAACAATGTACTGCAAGGGAGTACTTTAGATTCGAGATATCAATATCTACAAATCCGACCTAAACCAAGAAATGGCCGTTCCAGACTTGCTTCGGTCACAAAAAGGAGGAGAATGGGTTGGTTATGGGGAGGGAAGCGAAGAAAGTGTTGGGATCAGGTTGATTCTTAAAGAGTAGTGGTTTCACGACTTGTATTAGAAAATGGGAAGCTAACAGATGGAAAGCTAGCAAATGTTTCTGAATGTTGTATTGCTCCTGACTGAACTTATTCTTCTTTGTGGAAATAGGTAAGACCTATTTATACAAGTCGGAGTGAAACGTACTCTGGTCTCATTAAGGAATGGAATAATGGGTGAGTAAATGGGAGGAGGTGGTAACAGTTAATGCATGGAATTGATGTTCCATAAAATAAAAGCGTTTCACCATTACTTCCCTATTTACTTAACCGCTTCATCCTTATTACACTTTCTTATTACGGGCGTAGTGTACGCCGCACGCTGTAAACCGCCAAACCAAAACCCAAAGAAGATCCCCAAGTTTGTAGTTTGATATCTTGAACGTTTTCGAAAATATATAACATGGTTGTTGCCTGGCAAGTCGAGATTGGGAGACTTGCCATCTTGGCGACCTTCGACGGTCGAAATTTTGTATCTTAAGTTTTAAAGGTAGCCGTTGACCGTTGCACGCTTCCGTTTTTGATAGCTATGTTGGGAAGGCTAGCATGATGGCATCGGCAAAGTTGGCAGGCCATTGGAATGGCATGTTTTGGCGTGGTTTGGCGTGGCCAAACTAGACTTTGGGTCAAAGGTTACCATTAGTTATCCTGGGTAAACTTGGACGGATAGGATTTTCTCCTAAAATCAAGAGCGACCGTTGATTGTCGCACGCCTTCGTTTTAGTAGCCGCACAGGGGAAAGCTAGCAAGATGGCGCGGCTAGGTTGGCATGCCTTGGTGCGCTTTGGCGTGGCCAAACTATGGTTTTGGGTCAAAGGTTACCATGCTATCCCAGTAACTTGGACGACTAGGATTTGCTCCCGAGATTGAAAGGAGTCTCACTGATGGCCGCACGCCTTCATTTTAGAAACCCTAATTAGCGCCATTTACTAGAATCGTTGTAGAATTCTCGTACGGACTCGGATTTTGACGATCGCCTCAAATCGACCGGGAAAGAATTTCCTATCTCCCTACGCTGGTATATTTAGGTTTTGAACTCGTTCGGGAGGTGAAAACAGCCCGACAAGAAACTCAGGAAGAATTGAGGAGGAATGTTGCGGGCCCGATGAGGCATAGTTTAGGCGCGGCCAAAATTAGGGTTTTGACATTGGGCCAAACGTTAACATGCGTTGGATGGCGACCTTGGACGGCTAAGATTTGCATCTAAGGTGAAAGGGTGGTCGTTGATCGTTGCACGCCTTCGTTTTTTAGTGGCCGATAGGAAGGCCAGCATGGTAACGCGGCTAGGTTGTCATGACGTGGGCATGGCATGCCTTGGCGCGGTTTGGGCATGGCCAAACTTAGGATTTCGGCCAAAGGTTACCATGCTTTGTCTCGGTATGGCTAGGATTTGGTCATGGTATCAAGGGGGACCGTTGCTTGTCGCATTCCTTCATTTTAGTAGCCGCATAGGGAAGGCCAAAGATAGTGGCGCGGCTAGGTTGGCATGCCGTGGGCATGGCATGCCTTGGCAGCTTTGGGCGTGGCCAAACTTAGGATTTCGGGCCAAAGGTTACCATACGTTTTCTGGTAACCTTGGATGGATAGGATTGGATTGGATCCTGGGATTGAAGGGGACCGTTGAGTGTCGCATTCCTTCGTTATAGTAGCCGCATAGGGGAGGCCAGCATGGTGGCGCGGCTAGGTTGGCATGCTGTAGGCATGGCATGCCTTGGCGCGGTTTGGGCGTGGCTAAACTTTGGATTCCAGGCCAAAGGTTACCATGCGTTGTCTAGTAACCTTGAATGGCTAGGATTTGATCCTGGGATTGAATGGGGACCATTGATTGTCGCACGCCATTGTTTTAGTAGCCACATAGGGAAGGCCAACATGGTGGATCAGCTAGGTTGGCATCTCGTGTGCATGGCATGCCTTGGCGCGGCTTGGGCGTGGCAAACTTGGGATTTCGGCCAAAAGTTACCATACGTTGTCCGGTAAGCTTGGATGGCTAGGATTTGATCCCGGGATTGAATAGGGACCGTTGATTGTCGCATGCCTTCGTTTTAATAGCCGCATAGGGAAGGCCAGCATGGTGGCGTGGGTAGGTTGGCATGTCGTGGGCATGGCATGCCTTGCTCTTTTGGGCGTGGCCAAACTTAGGATTTCGGGCCATAGGTTATCATGTGTTTTCTGGTAATCTTGGATGGGTAGGATTTGATCCTGGGATTGAAGGGCGATCGTTGATTGTCGCATGACTTCGTTTTAGTAGCCGACAGGGAAGGGCGCATGGTGGCGCGGCTAGGTTAGCATGCCGTGGGCATGGCATGCCTTGGCGCGGTTTCGACGTGGCCAAACTAAGGATTTCGGGCCAAAGGTTACCATACGTTGTTTGGTAACCTTGGATGGTACGGATTTGATCCTGGGATTGGCTCGCGATCGTTGATTGTCACACGCCTTCGTTTTAGTAGCAGATAGGGAAGGCCAACATGGTGGCGCAGCTAGGTTGGCATGCCATTGGCATGGCATGCCTTGGCGCGGCCAAACTAGGGTTTCGGGCCAAAGTTTACCATGTGTTGTCTCGTAACCTTGGCTCGGCTAGGATTTGATCCTGGGATTGAAGGGCGACCGCTGATTGTTGCACTCCTTCGTTTTAGTATCCTCATAGGGAAGGCCAAAGATGGTGGCGGGGCTTAGGTTGGCATGCCATTGTCATGGAATGCCTTGGCGCGGCTTTGCGTGGACAAACTAGGGGAGGCCAAAGGTTACCTTGTGTGGTCCGTAACCTTGGACGGCTAGGATTTGCTCCCGAGATTGAAGGGCGACCGTTGATTGTCGCATGCCTTCGTTTTAGTAGCCGCATAGGGAAGGAAAGAATGGTATAGTGGGGTCGCGGGTTTGGCATGAGGTTGGCACATGGCGCCGGCTAGCATGGCTAGGGCCAAGGCAAGGTGCGTTTTGCTTGGCGAGGTGGGGCCAATTATTTGGCATGCCGCTTGGCATATGGTGCGACTAGCATGGTTAGGGCCAAGGCAAGTGCGGTTTGGCTTGGCATGGTTTGCTAAGTGCGTCCTGGCATGGTTGGCATTCTTTGGCGCTGTAGATATGGTCTGGCACGGTTTGCCATTGGCACGGTGGTGCGTCCTCGGCATGGTTGGCATGCCTTGGCGCTTAGCATGAGGGTTTTGTACAGTGATGTCAATCAATGTTAGGGGTTCTACCGTGGAACATGATACATAGAAAGAAAAAAAGGTACCTCCGGTAATTCTTACGTAAGCATGCCGATCGATTCGATAAATGTGCTAATGGTCATAATGACGCCATGCCGATGTGCGGTTTACGATTTTAACCATAGGCTAAAAGCCACCATCAACATTAAGTCCCCCGCTTAGCTCCTAATGGGAGCATCGTTGCGAGGTAAGCATAAGATGGTGACAAAGCTAGGACAAGAAATTGAAACAAGTCGTGATAAGATGGTCGGAAAGCCCGACTAAACTTTTCGAGAGGTAAAGAGAGTTTGCGCTTCCGTGTTGGCCGCCTTGCATAAATTGTACAGTGTGGTGCGGACCGTGATGTGGTGAGATGAAAATTGTCGGCTTTAGTCTCGCTATGCATCACCTTGGTCGGGTCGGGAACATCGTGTCGCAGGTCGATGAGTTGTTGGTGTCAGTATGGTTTGGAAAGGGGGCGCAGGCGTTGCGCTGGCTTGGACTCGGCGTGGCAAGGCATGGCACGGACAAGTTTGGCATGTGGGGCCAGGGAAATGGCGCGGTCTTAGGAGAGGCAAAGCATGGTGGACGGATTGGCAGGTGGGTCTAAAGCAATATCGCGATTGGAGAGGAAAGGCATGGCGGACGGCTTGGCAAAGGGACCAAGGCAATGGCGCGGATACCTTGGCGTGGTGATTTTGTCTTCGCGGGACCTAAGCACCTCTTTTCCTTACTTGGCTCAAAATAGGAAATCCTTTCCTTGTTCGGATTCCCAAATATCACGCACATAAAAAGAGGGCCGACCTCTCTTTTTGTTTCATACCTATTTATTGTATTTCGGTGTGGTAACAGTAAAGCAAAGCGGGCAAGCGAATCCCTGGTATGTATTCCCATACTTTCTCCTTACCTTGCTTTCTTTCCTATTTTTTTTTTAATTCGAACCCTAGTTGTGGGTGTACCTTCTCATGAACTTGTAGAAATATCGTTTTTCTGAGTTGGTATGAATCCTAGCCATAGGTATGCTTTGCACGACCTTGTAGTAAAATTTAGGCGTGAGTGCCGTAGTGATGTTGGCCGCCTCAATTGTTGTGCGAAGTAGGTGTGCACGAGCATTGTCATTCCCTTCCCGCGAAAATCTAGCTTTTAGGGTTTCCTCCGTTTCCCGGTGTGGTCGTGTGCATGGTCCCGTTGTGGGCGCGCCTATTCGTCTAGGCGCCAATTTCCCATTGCATGAAGTGGTGATGCAGAGTCTGTCAGTCCCCATTTCTTCGCATATGAGAAAAAATGACTTTAAAACCAATTGGCTTGCATCCAGGATGGACCTCTTGTGTCTGATAAAATAATTTCAGGGAACTTTCCGTAATAATCTCTCTTCGTATTGTTCCATTGTAGTTATCTCGAAGGTGAAAGCAAAGATAAGGGATTTTTCGTTAGGATATCGCAATTTCTTGCATCAAGGATTGAAGTTCCAAGCCAAACGCGGCTGATGAGTTCTTCACGATAATTTCTTCCAGAGAAGTCATCTTAAGCATGTGCCGATTCTTCCGACCGGTCCTAAGGTGAGGGAGGGGATCGGTCGGTTCCGCCTAGGAACGTAATACTGGTTTTGTCTCCGCAGGAAAGAGTATTACACCTCTCTTGTTGATTTCAAGATATACGTGAGTCCGTTGCGTTCCTTTGATAAATGGATGCGATTTATGATAAGTCAAGATTGTGTAAGAGCTAGTTTAACCAAAGCGCAAATCATTGATGTGTCGTGCTTCCGCATCACTTCAAATTAGGAAAGACATCCCGGGTTTGGTTGGTTTCATCTCCAGGTGGTGTCCAGATACCCACACAGCTATATGCAGGTGGGGAGAAATGACTATATCCTTATAAAGTGTAGCCATTCTCGCTCGAATCTTCCCATAACAGAAACCTCAACATTAAGTTGTCATATGATGAAGAAAAATGCGTACCACCCTTTGTTGCGAAGTCGAAAGGGTTTGTTCGAAAATAAAACGAGACGAAGTGTTTCTATAGTCAGGTGGGTGTCTCAATGGTTTCCTAATGAGTCGGCACCGGATCAAAAGAATAGTACACTTCACGTCGCGGCATTCTTGGCTCTGTGGTTATCCCGGATATTTTCGATGACAGCTTCCGGTAAGAAGGAGATAAGGCTGGAACTCCTCAAATTTGATATAAGATTGGCGACATGAGTCGTTCTCCCCATTGGCGGCTTGTTTCTCGGTTCTCTCAGATACGCACTTGGATTCACCGGTCGTGGATATGCGTGTTTCAAATGGTTACATGAAAGTTGACTCGTATGTTCACATTGCTTTTCTCCATGCGCGGCTATGGGAGCATATCGAAAATACGCTCCTAAACCCTTGGTTTCACTTCCTGCGTCTTGGGGTGGTTCGAGAATACGCCCAAGAGCTGGCTCAAACCTGGCTGATTTCCTCGATAATTTGTGCGCCGTTAATTTTCATCCATGGGCCCCAGTGTGTACATCCATAGTCCAGGTCAATACTTTTGCTTTCGCTCCAAACATGTCTTTGCTTTCTGACGAAGGAACCTCGAGTCGGCGAGGTTGTATTCATGCGAAGTTGCACGCCGGGTTACATACCATCTTTCTTTCGAGGATCGTGTCCTATAGCCTCTTACAATATTGATCGGCGCCTAAGATATGGGTTTCACCAAGGGGTCCCTCTTGTTCGTCGATTGGTAGCTCCAGAGAACTCATTACCGACCGCTCTTGATGCTAGTGTTCTCGTGTCGGGCAAAAGCCTCCTTTCTTGCTTTCGGAACGAAATCCTTCGACTACCTACAGTATAACATGTTCGAAGAGTGCATTCATTGTCATCCAGAATTTGTGAAAGTCGTAGGGAGAACATCCGTGGTAGGCCTTCTCGCGATTTTAGCAAAGCATCCGTTGTTGAGGGATATTTCTTCAACCAAAAGAAAATCCATCGATCCCAAGCGGACAGTCCCCAAGCGAAGGAGCTTAAGGTCTAAAAATCGCTAGGTGGTTTCCAGTCGATTCCACAGCTCTACCGATTTTTAGTTCGTCAACATGCAGGTATGTATGATTTTCCTGTTGACTTCAATTGGGCTGTATATTCTCGTTTTTCTCGAGTATCCGTTTTCATATTTTGTTTAGGGTCTCAACAAAGGTGAACTCCTTTACCAAACTTGCAAGTAGACAAAAACATTGCTTCCCGAGACAGAGAGGATGCCTCGGTGTTGAGCCTATCCATGGTGATGGGTAACCCGAGAAGGATGACGGTTCGAGTCCAAAGGATGGCGAGAGTAGTTCTTCTGACAAAAGGTCTGAATCTTCCTCTAGTCGGCCCAAGTGAATCGGTGAGTTTTTTTGCATGTTCCCCCCCCTCTTTTTTTGGAAAAAGTCTAATCCGCTGTGACACAGAGGAAGTCGTTTCTAAAGACGGCTCTGAGATAGAGACTGAGGAAGATACAGCTTTGTCTCCAACTGTGGCAACCATACCGGGCGATCTTAAAATAGATGTTGATCAAGATAAAAAACGTCGTTGCTGCTCAGACAAAGGAAAGTACTCTAGTGGCCGCAGGTGGGATTGTTGTTAGGAGTCCCTTGCGGTTCTTGATGTATTCGCAGCGCCGCTTTAATCCTCCGTACTTGGTTCCTCATCGGGATCACATGCTGATTGTAGGGTTTAGCGTGCCATCCAAACATGCAGTACCACTAAGATCTGGGAAAACTACGGTCATATTGCCACGACCAAACAAATTACTAGGTTGGCATGCCGTGGCGCGGCTAGGTTGGCATGCCATGGGCATGGGGGAGGCCAGCATGGTGGCCAGCATGCCTTCGCTTTAGTAGCCGCATAGGGGAGGCCAGCATGGTGGCGCGGCTAGGTTGGCATGCCGTGGGCATGGCATGCCTTGGCGCGGTTTGGGCGTAGCCAAACTTATGATTTCAGGCCAAAGGTTACCATGCGTTGTCTGGTAACCTTTGATGGATAGGATTTGATCCTAGCATTGAAGGGGGACCGTTGATTGTCGCACGCCTTCGTTTAAGTAGCCGCATAAGGAAGGCCATCATGGTGGCGCGACTAGGTTGGTATGTCGTGGGCATGGCATGCCTTGGCGCGGTTTGGGCGTGGCCAAACTTAGGATTTCGGGCCAAAGGTTACAATGCGTTGTCTGGTAACCTTGGATGGCTAGGATTTGATCCTGGGATTGAAGGGCGACCGTTGATTGTCGCACGCCTTCGTTTTAGTAGCATGGGGAGGGCCGCATGGTGGCGTGGCTAGGTTGGAATGTCGGGGCATGGCATGCCTTGGCGCGGTTTGGGCGTGGCAAAACTTAGGATTTCGGGCCAAAGGTTACCATCCGTTGTCTGTTAACCTTGGATGGATAGGATTTGATCCTGGGATTGAAGGGCGACCGTTGATTGTCGCACGCCTTCGTTTTAGTAGCCGCATAAGGAAGGCCATCATGGTGGCGCGTTAGGTTGGCATGTCATTTGCATGACATGCCTTGGCGCGGTTTGGCGTGGCCAAACTAGGGTTTCGGGCCAAAGGTTACCTTGCGTTGTCTGGTAACCTTGGTCGGCTAGGATTTGCTCCTGGGATTGAAGGGCGGCCGCTGATTGTCGCACGCTTCGCTTTAGTAGCCTCATAAGGAAGGCCAGCATGGTGGCGCAGCTAGGTTGGCATGCCATTTACATGGCATGCCTTGGCGCGGTTTGGCGTGGCCAAACTAGGGTTTCGGGCCAAAGGTTACCTTGCGTACGCAAGGTAACCTTGGACGGCTAGGATTTGATCCTAGGATTGAAGGGCGACCATTGATTGTCGCACGCCTTCGTTGTAGTAGCCGCATAGGAAGGCCAGCATGGTGGCGCGGACTAGGTTGGCATGCCATTGACATGGCATGTCTTGGCGCGGCTTGGCGTGGCCAAACTAGGGTTTCGGGGCCAAAGGTGACCTTTGCATGGTCCGGTAACCTTGTACGGCCAGATTTGCTCCCGAGATCAAGGGAGACCGTTGATTGTCGCACGCCTTCGTTTTAGTATCCGCATAGGGAAGGCCGGCATGGTATAGTGGGGTCGCGGGTTTGGCATGGCTATGGCGAAGGTAAGGTGCGTTTGGCTTGGCGAGGTGCGGCCAATGGTTTGGCATGCCGTTTGGCATATGGTGCAGCTAAGCATGGCTAGGGCCAAGGCAAGTGCGGTTTGGCTTGGCATGGTTTGCTAAAGTACGATTGGCATGGTTGGCATGCCTTGGCGCGAGATGTGGATGGCACGGTTTCCATTGGCACAAAGGTGCGGATGGCATGGTTGGCATGCCTTGGCGCGGTAGATGTGGCTGGCACAGTGGTGCGGCTGGCATGGTTGGCATGACTTGGCGCTGTAGCATGAGGGTTTTGTACAAGTGATGTCAATCAATGTTAGGGGTTCTGCCGTGGAACATGATACATAGAAAGAAAAAAAGTACCTGGTAATTCTTACGTAAGCATGCTGATCGATTCGATAAATGTGCTTATGATCATAATGACGTAATGCCAGATGTGCGGTTTTATAATTTTAACCCTAGGCTAAAAGCCACCATCAACACCTGCAAACTCAAGCTTTTTTTCTTGAAAATTTCTTGATTTTTTCTTCTGATTCGATATGGAATCAAGTATCACTAAATTTCCTTTACATACTATGTCGACACGTGTCCCCTTTCAGCTTCCCATATTCCATACGGTTAGAGGATCCGGAAATTTTGAGTAATAGTAGGCGACAGATAATCAACAACGATCACTCTAGATAGATCCACCAGGATGAAAATCTGTGGAATCGACCAGTGACACAAAAAATATGGGGCCCACGAAAATAAAAACCCGCCCCTCATGGATTCACGATGAAATTTTTCACGTTATGTCTAGCAAAGCCGAAAGATAATTGCTTTCCTATAATGGAATTAAGCTAGGTCCAAACCTAATATATCCTTATTAATCAAGGACGTTCTTCCATTGAAGGGAGAACATCAACACAGTTCATAAATGATTAAGATAAAAAGTACATCAATAGATTAAAATCTTGAGATAGTTAACAAGACTTTTTACTCTTCAGCATATATCAACGTCTTTGAATTGGGTTGCAGTGTTCGTTTTTGTGCTGCAACAGGCTGCAATCACTTTGTTTTCGCCTGCAATCTTAATTGTTTATGACTTATGAGAATATGGTATTGTAACCTATGGTACTTATGATAATATGGTACTGTAACCTAGTTCGTGTCTAACTGCTGCAGTATTCGTATTTTGGTCCGTAGACTCCGTCAGTCATTGTCTTTGGGAATTTGGTTTTGCAAGGTTTGTAACCTGTACTGGATTGGGTATTTTTTTTATTTTTTTTTTTAATATAAACTCTCTTTAGGGAAAAAAACAAGAACAAGGTTTTAAGTTTTCAAAAGAGTAAAATGGAAGATTTAACCATTTTGTAGTGAAATGATTCGTGCACCATTTATACTGTAATGCATTGTCTGTGATGATGTATATCTATAATTTGGATTGGATGGACTTGAAGTGGTTTTGGTTGGAAATTTCAATGTGGAAGCATTAGAGCTCCGCCTACAATGGATAGATAGATAAGAGCTTCTCCAATGGTGGTTGTGTGTGTTTCCTA
Organism: Papaver armeniacum; assembly: GCA_023531295.1. Taxonomy (NCBI): domain Eukaryota; kingdom Viridiplantae; phylum Streptophyta; class Magnoliopsida; order Ranunculales; family Papaveraceae; genus Papaver; species Papaver armeniacum. Next base: position 55,032 of record JAJJWW010002335.1, on the reverse strand, counting down.
GGTGGCAACCCAAACAAGACATTTTCATTCTAGTTTTTCCTTAAGTTTAGGAAGAAAGAATAGTTCATCTCCAATGGTGTTGTTTGTGATGTTTTATAAATTAATTTTTGATTTTATCTCAGTACTTTTTAAATTTTATTAGAGTTCAAAATGGTTATTTAATATATTAAAATTAATTTAGGTAAGCAAAAGCTTATTAGGATAGCTTGACATTGTCAAGGTGAATGTCTAAAACTTGACATTCACCTTGACAATGTCTAACAAAAATTAATCCACGTCATATTCACAGTGATTTAAGATAGTAAAAATGAATGTTTATCCTATGTGGACTTAGACATTTATCTTCACATACATTCCATTGGAGAAGCTCTAAGCTTACAGAAAGCGCTTAATTAAAAGTATATTGTCAAGTAAGTGCTAATTCACACTAACAAACTACAAAATCATTAAGCAACTGTCAAAAGGCCATACCAGTTGTTGGGAAAAAAAAATCAGAAAATCTACTTCATCAAAGTTGATTAGATTTCACTATCCATTTTAAGAAGAAAAAAATATATGAGAATAAATGTTGCTCCGGAATTAGGTTCGAACCTAGCTTAATTGGGAGTGCGAATTCGTGCATACTCCTTAACGAGTGTATATTCACATTTCAATCTCTACCCTTGATTTAATTTAGGGAGTTATATGATGAGGGTCGTGATTCTAAACATGGAGGGTAATGGGACCATCAGTTAAATAATCAACCAATCAGAAAAATATACACTCCTTAGAGGAATGTAAACAAATTTGGACTCAGATTAAAGGAACGATTATCTTCAGCCTATTATTACTCAAGATATCCAGATCTCTGACCGTATGAAAATAAGGGAAGTTAAGAAAAGACGTGTCGACACATTATTGGAGGGACATGGGGGGACATGAAAGAAGGGGACGGGGGATCCGGAGCCGTTGTCCTTATCCGTTCTTTATCCCTCATTTGTAGGGAAGGAATACATGTCAAAATGAAATTCCACTATAGTAAATTCCCATCCCTCATGAGCAAAGTAATCAAAATCGTTCCTCGGTGCTACTCGGTTGGGGAGCTTGGAGCGAGGAGCAATAAGTTCGGACTTGGAAATCGCCAAAACTCCGATTCTAATACTCGGAATTTATTTATTAATAATTTATATATTGCTGCTCATAAGTCATGATTTGTACCTAATTAAAATTAAAATTTTAACATTATGATGTAATTAAGTGTGTAATATTGTTATATTGAACGTATTTATCATGTTTTTAGAGATTTTTCTATTTTATAACTCTCATCTAGGGTTATGAATATTTTATTTTCTGATTTAAGTGCATGCAAGGGCAACTCAGAAAAATCGTTAACTCGTTTTGCTAAAAAATCAGTCCAAATCGGCCGCCTTAATTGCTACAAATCGGAGAGGCCTTGGAATCGGAAATCGCCTCGGTCATAGAGCTTGTAGCGATTACTCGGTGAGTAATCGGCCTTGGAGAGCGATTTTGACTACACTGCTCATGAGAAGTGTCACACGAAAACTCAGTTTCCGTTTTTTTTTTTCCATTTTTTTCCGTTGAAGTAAATTTATTTAGGTAAAAAACGATAATTCGTAGTAAAAAAGGAGATATAATAGGTAAAAAAGAGTCTCAAAAGAAAGAAAAATGGCGAAAAAGAAAGTTTCACGGTAAAACTAAAAAAACCAAATATGGAAACAGATACTACGAATACTCGGTTTTGCAATTGAGTAAATATGAAAAGATCTCGTGTTTAATTTTCCTGCTCCTTGCTTCTTTTGCAATTGAGTCCACTGCTGCATTGTGATCCCTAATTATGTATCTGACTTGCACTTGAAGAAGCTCTGCTAAAATAGTAATGATTTCTTTGATCGTATTCTCTACTAGCCAAAAAGTATCCTTGTCTTTGTTGTTGATATAATCTACTAAGATTTTACAATCTGTTACAAAAGTTACACTGGATAAAATGTTGTTTCCTAAACATCTTATCGCCTTTAAAAGAGCTTGCGCTTCAGCATGAAGAGCTGACGAAGCTAATCCCGAACCCACCGTAAAATATAAAAAGGCTTCTTGATCAACTGAATACAGGATGTAAGCATAACTCATAGATAATTTTTTTTTTTTTGAAAAAGGCATCTTTGAATATTATCCAATTCGTCTTTAGATTTGACCACTAATATTTGATATTCTTCATTTTTTGAATTCCATGAGTTGTATTTCTGTCTTTAATATTGGAAGAGATGTTGAAATTCTTGATTTGTTCAACTAGGACTGTTGGATTTGGGATATATTTCCAAAAACCACTTTGCATTTATATTTCCATATGAACCATAAGATTATCGTGTTTTTCTTACTAAATTGTGATAACTTTGCATCTGTAATCCACTTTTCTATTCATAAAATTATTGAATTCGTTGAAATATTTGCTGTATCTAAAGAACCTAGCATTTTTAAGGGCGACCCCAAAAGAATTAGGGGCGACACTAAAAGACAAAAAAGGTCACCTTAACGTAAATCTAAGCTACCAGTTATCTTCGATTTTTCAAAATGGCCAAAATGGCCTTATATAATCGGGAGCCTACACCATAATCGGTAGGTTAAATTGAAACTATACCTACCGATTATTGTGTAGATACTTCGGATAATAATCCCTTTTATAATCGGTAGCTTATCCGACTTGTAAGACTACCGATTATAAGGAGCCCCATATTCAACCTTGGCCAAATTCCATAGGTTTTGAGGGGTGCAGAGCCAGCCATAACCACTTGGTTCGTGTTTTGGATGCAGCGTTAATCGGGAGTTAAATATATTACCAAACCATCCGATTATGGGTTGCCCCAAAATGAGGTTTTTCTAAAATCCTTCATGTAAGGGAATTTGAATATATACCATAATCAGTAGCGCTACCAACTTTACAACCTACCGATTATAAGGAGCCCCAGATCGAACCCTTGCCAAATTCCATAGGTTTTGAGTGTACGAGATCCGGCATAACCATGTGGTTCGTGATTTGGATGTAGCCATAATCGTAATCCAAATAGGTTCCACAACCTATCGATTATAGGTTGCCCCAAAATGAGTTTTTTCTAAAATCCTTCATGTGATGAATTTTGAAATCTACCATAATCGATAGTCTATCCAACTTAACAACCTACCGATTATAAGGATCCCCAGATCGAACCCTTGCCAAATTCCATAGGTTTTGAGTGTACAAAGCAAGGCATAACCATGTGGTTTGTGATTTGGATGTAGCCATAATCGGAAGCCAAATAGGTTCCACAACCTACCGATTATAGGTTGCCCAAAAATGAGTTTTTTTCTAAAATCCTTCATGTGATGAATTTGGAAATCTACCATAATCGGTAGTATATCCAACTTAACAACCTACCGATTGTAAGGAGCCTAGATCGAACCCCTGCCAAATTCTATAGGTTTTGAGTGTACAGAGCCAGGCATAACCTTGTGGTTCGTGATTTGGATGTATCCATAATCGGAAGCCAAATAGGTTCCACAACCCACCGATTATAGGTTGCCCCAAATTCAAATTTTGAAAGCTACCATAATCGATAGATATTCTAACTAAAATACCTACCGATTATTGGTTTCTCCACATTCAACCTTCGTCAAATTAGCCTCGCATTTTAAACCAAATTGTCAACATTATCAATCAACTGTTGGTGCTTTTTTATGTTCTCAATTGACACAAGCTCTCCGGAATTTATGCAATCAGTGCACCATTTGGACAAACGCTTGAACCTCCTCATCTGTTTTAAAACATAGCATACCATCAAACGGTTATTACTCTATTTTGACCCATAATATGAAACTAAATTAATAAAACAATACGTACCAATCTATCAAAACCCGCAGGTTTCTCTTTGAGGATACTGTTGTACAAATCGGGCATTGCTTTAAGATCACGGATTACACGAAGATGAGAAACATTCCGGTACCAATCCATATAGTTGGGAGCATTATCAAAACCTTGGTTGGCTGCCTTTCCTTGGTTGATCAAGTAATGCGCCCTTCTATCCCAATGGAATTTACAGGATGGTGAATCCTTGTGAACCACCGTGATAGAATCTTTATCATACTTGCAGTGCTCCAGCTCCAAAGTCAAATTGTCATGGATTTGGTCCATTGGTATACCTTGTACAAAACCATGTTGTCGCATCACCCTTGAGGCATTGTACATCACATATCCTGTGGGGTGCCACAACGGTCCAAAATAAAGTGCCAAATCGGACCGATCTGCGATATGTCCATCAGCTCGGTCTTCCCTGTATGGATCAAAGCATATGTCTTGGGAATTAAGTGAGTCCAAAATCTCCCTCAAACGAATCAGCTGATGCTCCTTCATCCTAGAATGGTTGTCATTGAAAACGTACTTTGTTCCTCTAGGGTCACCTTTCGCCCACGCCGACTTTTCAATGGACAATCCCAAGATAGGGAAGTGGTCGTAGATCCTTGTCTATATTGTCATTTTTGCAAGTATTAGGAAATTGATTCTTGAATGGTATAAAAATAAAAAAAATAACCAAGTATGTAGAGTTAATAAACAATACCTGTAGTAGACTCACGTTCCCGGCCACTTGGCTAATTCCAAGTCTCGACGCCTTCCTCAACTCTTCCATCAACCACGCATGGCATGCCGTGCCCCAAGAGTACTCATGCACTTTATCGAGAGGATCCAGAAGTTGTAAAATGTTGGCGTCGACCGAGGTGCACTAGTATTGGGAAAATGACACATCCCAATACACATAGGAGATATGCGGTGGCAGCGTGGTTGACTTGCTCGTCCGTTAAAGTTCCTTTATCTTCTTTATCCTTGGTGCCCTTGAACATATCCATCGTAGTACCCATGTTGAACTCGTCTAGTTCTATACTTCATGCATCTTTTGAACTCGCTTGTTGATGTTTCTTCATCCCAACCCAAACACTTTTTAGTTAGAGCATAAAGTTTGGTCCATTCCAATTGCTTTGTGAACTCAGCCCTAACACCTTTGCCATGGACAAGGAGTCTAACAATCTGCACAACATCATTTGGGGTAATCGTCATCTCCCAAATGGCATATGAAAGGTGTCGGTCTCGGGATAAAGTCTCTCCACAAATGCCGATATATCCACTCGGTCATGTTCCAACATAGAGTTCTCCGCAAAGATCAGCCCAACCTGAATTTTCAATAATTCTCTCGAACCTTTCACATTCATCCTTCAAAGGCCAATCCAAAGATTTTAGTTGGTGCGGCGGTCGGTTTGAGTATACGAACCGCATCGGAATGATACTATAAAATACATGACAAGTTAAAAAAATAAATTAGAATAACTAAAACTATAACCCTTAAAACTATTCCGAAGAAAAGATAATAGGTAAATAAAATGGAAACGATGATTACCTCGGTTTCATATATTTCTCCGCCCAGAGTCTTTGTATCCAAATAACAATTGTCCTCCATCCTCCTAAGCCCAAGGATTACGCCTTCGGAATATCCTCACCTTCGCTTTTGTGGGACAAGGTGTTTCGCTTTCTTTCGAGGAGGATTTTTCTTTCTGTTTCTCCTTCTTCTTGCGCACCACTACCTTGTCCTACTTGGTACTCTATCTTCTAGGTGCTTCTAGTTGAATTTCGGTTGTGATTGTGGAGCACTTGGTTGAACACCTTCTTGAACTGGTTGTGATTGAGAGGAACTTGGTTGAACACCTTCTTGAATTGGTTGTGATTGAGAGACACTTGGTTGAACACGTTCTTGAACCGGTTCGATTGAGGGGCACTTGGTTGAACACCTTCTTGCTTGCTTGTTGAGTTCCATCTTGAGCACTTGAAGTGGCTTTAGCAAATCCTAGCTCTCCTTGCACTAGCCGCCGGAGTTCCGACGCCTTTCCTTCCTTGCACTAGCCGAGACAATTGATTTACCTCGCCTATCCCTAAACAACAAAATAAAGTACAACAAAGTTAGTAAATCATATAATCGGAAGTTAATGTAAAACCAACGTTCCCGAATATACATATTCGGTTGGTTGATTTAACCAATTTCCTCCGATTAATCTCAATCGTAAATATCAGTTCACCTAAAGCTACCGAATACGTATAATCGGAAACAAAAGAAATTTTTTGGTGTTCGAATATGTTTATCGACACACAATAATCGGAAGCCAAATTTCAACACAACCCTCCGAATACCAATAATCAAAAGGCATTAAAAATCCACCCTTCCGAATGCATCACAATCGGAAGCCTCACAAAACTGATTTCAACCGAATATGCATCACTTTGTGTCCAGAAATTACTCAAGTGGTACAACCTAAACAATCGGAAGGAAATTACAAAATATAGCACCCGATTATTGTGTCTCTAATACTTGTTCTTCACTAGTATATTCGGAAGGCAAAAACACAATTAGCTTCTGATTATGATCGATTTAGGCCTCAGTAATGAAAAACGTTCTATAATCGGTAAGCAACCTAAATATTTACCACCCGAATATGACAAATGTTCTCGTGAAATGAAGAATTCTACCACAATCGGAAGTTTAAAACAATACCTAACCTACCGAACTGGGTAATAACCGAAACCCTAAAAAAAAAAAAACATGGATTCATCGAATTGAAGCAATATAAACCTAATTAATGGTAGAATCTTACCTAATCACGCCATTTCAAGTTGCCCGAGAGTTTGGCTATCAGTATCGCCTACATTAGGGACTTCCTCTTCTTCGTGTTCTTCGGGTTCGTGAGTTAAATCCTCTTTATTACGGGCATGCAATCCAATATTCGGATCCTCACCGCGCACTACGTTTTTGGTTCGAGCTTTCTTACGTTCCTTTTCTTTCATATTTATAGAGAATAATCGACGATGATTCGATTCGACGATGAACGATGTATAGCGAGGAGAGGGGGAGAGTTTTCCTCTCTGCAATTAGAAGGAAAGAGGAGAAGAGGAGTTGAAGTGGAAGTTGAAAAGAAAATGAAATAGAATGAATTTAGGTTGACTTTGGATTTATCTGTCAAACGGTTATTAATAGGTAGGTAATACCACCTAATTAGCTACCGATTGTTTAGTAGCCCAAAATCGGTAGAGGGGTTTACTTATAACCTTCCGATTATTGGAAGCCCCAAATTGAGCCTTGGCCAAATTCCATAGGTTTTGAGGGGTGCAGAGTCGACCATAACCACTTGGCTTGAGCCGTGGATGTAAGGGTGTCAATGGATGTCCGAAAATTCTGGTATTCGTCAATTCGCATTCAAATATCAAATATTATTCAAAATAGTTTTCGGATTCTGATATCCGGATTTTTTTATCCAAAATATAACTAATCGGATACGAATTGGGATATGGAGGTATTCGTGATCCAAATATCCGTATCCGGAATTTATGTATGAATATATAGATATTTTAAACCTATGAAAGTGTAGATCATATCTATTTTTTTATTTTTCTTTATATTTAGACATTTTGTTAAATTTTATTAGAAATAATAAATAATACTTTTAATTCTAATTAATTTTTATTATGTAAACATTAATCTTTTGTAAAAATAAAAATATTTTACTATTCAAAATGAAAATTACGATATCCGTTCGGATTTCGGATCGAATTCGGATAACATATGGTATTTTTTTGATTCTGGATACGGATAGTGCCTATCCGCATCCGTATGCATCCGTTTACACCTTTATGTGGATGTAGCCATAATCGGAAGATAAATAGATTACCCAACCTCCCGATTATAGGTTGCCCCAAAATGAGTTTTTTCTATAATCCTTCATTGTAGGAAATTTGAAATCTACCATAATCGGTAGGAATTGTTACTTTTACCATCCCGATTATGGGAAGCCCTAAATCGTTAGCTTAGACATTTTGGATTTTGTCCGATTATATAGGAGCCCCAAATTTCACCATTGCAAAATTCTTAAGATTTCTTATTTCTATACTTTAACAATCGGTAGTCTCGTGAGGTTGTTTTTCCTACCGACTGTTATAGAAGCCAGATACGCGTTAGGCACAAAATCAATATTAATCGGTAGTATAATATCGTTGCTAAGCCTCCGATTGCTTTATAATAATCGGGCACAAAATAGCTTCTGATTATGTAAGGGCATTAACGTATTCTCCGCGTTTTTGGACATCCTTAACAGTGTATATGGGTTGGAAATAAAAAAGTCGCCCCTAATTCTTTTGAGGTCGCCCCTAAAAATGCCAGGCTAAAGAACGGCCAAATGATATGCTGAATTCAAATACCTAAAACGAATTATACACGTACCTGTACCGTCGCGAATCACGAATCGTTGACAGGATTTGACTTCCGTAAATCGGAATAGCACGTATGCCGTTCGTACGTTGCCAAACCACCACATGTTAACTTTTACGAATAAAATACCCAAAGGCCTTGTTTGGTAAAATTTATGATTATCTATTTTTGATTATAAATAATCATAAATTGATAAATGATTTTAATATAATCATTTTAAAAATAAATTTTTCCAAATATTTTTTTAGATAATTGATTATCTTAGAATGATGATCTCAAAAAAGGAGAGAAAGAACAATGATCTGCGATATTTTTTTAGTCTAGTTGTTTTTTTGTCTCTCTCTTGATAGTTTAGAGAAAATAAGAAGAAAAAATTCAATTTGAATTCCTTAGAAAAAATAATTGATTATAATAAATTTTCAAAACAAGTTTTTAATAAAAATAATGAATTTTTTCAATTATAATTAAAATAAGTAATTATTATAATGGTTACCAAACGCATGTAGAATCCATTATAATCTGTATAATGGATTATAAGCTGATAATCCATTAAAATAATGGTTACCAAACAACCCCAAATACCATCTCCATCTCCATCTCCATATGCACATTGTGAAGAGCAGCTCGATAAACTAAACAAAAATGGTCTTTCAATTTCTTCATCTTTCTCATCTCCCAGGCTCATTTTCTTTTCAAATTTCCCCCAACTCTCAAACCTTAGCACCAAAATTAAAATCATTTCCTCATCAATTTCATTACTAAGTGTTGCATTTTAATTTGAGAGTTAAGCTTTTCCCAATTCCCAATCCCGTAATTCATCAACTAGAATCTATTCGGCATTTCCTGCTGGAAAAACATGCATATTCAGATTTCGTCACTGCCCCTAATTGAATAAAGGAATTCTATCATCTCAGGTTTGTCGGATTTTCTTGTTACTCCATATTTTTTGATTTGTTTAATTTTTTGTTAATTCAGTTTAGGTATAAGGAAATAAGTTTCTTTTGATTTTTCGCGAATATTGATGCTACCTGTGAGTTGTTTGAAGAAATTCCTGACATAAACCGTCTCTTTTGAATATATTTTCTCCCAATTACTGCTTTTAAGTATCTCACTGGTAGATGGCTTTACAAATCTGAGTACATTATATCTCATTATCATTTTGGGTGAATATTACACGGACGGAATCTATAAACCATTGGTACATAAATAAGCAAACACTGATATAAGCAGGCCCATCTCCCTACTTCACAAGCTTTCCGGATCATTAAGTTTAGCGCTTCAACCACCAAGAGAAAGAGAAAGGTGATAATGGGTCCCCCTGTCTAAGACCCTTGGTGCTCTGAAACCTACCATTAGAAGATTCATTGATCAAGACCGAGAAGTTGACAAAATTGATGCACGCTTGTATCCACCTCCTCCACAGCTGGCCAAAACCCAATCTCATCAAAGTATAATCCAAGAACTCCCATGAGACATTGTCATAAGCTTTTTGAAAATCAATCTTACATAAGATCCCTGTCTTTTTCCTCTTAATATAAGAGTCGATACATTCATTAGCAATTAAAGAGCTGTCCAAAATTTGTCTATCACTCAAGAAGGCGCTCTGGTTGCAACCCACCAAGAATATGGCAAAGACACCATGTTTCATCACTGTGAGCAAGATTCATATCCGAATATCTAAAGTAAGAAACTCCACTATACAGACTCTACTTAAACTTAAAGTACGTCCCAGTAATCTTCTAAGTGGGAACAGACCGATTAGTTCATGTTTTGCTGGTCTAAAGTCGGAAATTCCAATACAGTCTCTACTTAAAGTATGACAGAATGATCTTCTAAGTGGGTTTAGACTGGGTAATGCACATTATGAAACAATTTCATTCTCAATATTTGCTGGTATATGCTAGTCAGTAATTGAAAAGCATCCATATGTAGATTTGTTGGCTAAATAACGTTGAGCTAAATAACTAAGGTATTATCATTTTCGCGGGTGTTCTTTTCTGCGATGTTGTGAGAATCGTTTTCTAACCTGTGGAATGAAGTAACTGTATCATTTAACTTTTGAAAGAATCACTCAAAGACTTTTTTTCACTTTGAACATCTTTGATGTTTCTACCTTTGACGCATCTACCAGGTTTCTATATTTGACAGGCAGAATATAAATTAATCTGGACACAACAATTACAACTGAAATGTAGTTAGGATTTGGAAAGCCAGTTAAATTTGGAAATATAGTTTAACTCGGTTAGGATTAGGCAAGATAGTTAAGTTAGGAAATCTAGTTTAACTCAGTTCATTCTTTAATCATAAGATAACCCCGTCTTCTTTAGAATATTGATTGGACCCGGCTTATATCTCAATCTGTCCTAGGGTTTAGTATAAAATATCATTAACCTATGTCTCCTCTCGGCAATTTATCTGAATTTTCTTCGGTTGAGCTTGATTGATTGATTTTGGTATGATATCGCTTTAAGGCTCTGCACTTTCTTGTAGAGGAGGAGATCAAATCCAATGTTGCTACTGTTTCGTATAAGTCAGCTGTGCAGATAGGTTAGCTAATATGCCAGAAAAGCTAAGGCTATGTATTTTGATTGTATCAATCTGGTCTGTTTTTAGGGGCCCATTAGAATATCCTATTCCTAGGTTCAGAATAGAATAGTGAATTACTCTCCAAGTAATTCTATAAGTAGACTTCTATTCTTAGAAGGAACAGTAGGAGTCCTATTCCTAGAAGGTTACCAAAAATAAAGGGGTTGCCTAATCTGAGTATGACTGGTTTTAGCATAGACTTCATACAAATAGTTACTTAGAGTGCTTGTAGAGGGGTACAGGCAGTCTGAGGCAGAGGACTAGAGAAATAATAGCAGAAAACAAATTAAGAGGAAGGAGAAAAAACACCTAGGGTAGAAAATCCTAAAAGGTAAACGTTGTAAAGTTCTTACTCTAAAGACATAAAATTGATGTTTTCTTATTCTACTTTTGTGGCTATTCTATATCTATCAAATCAGGGTCCAGAATTGATCACAATCAGTCTTCTTATATGAAAACCTTGTTATTGAAACTCTCTTAGAAGAGGGCATGTAATTTTCTCCCCTTAGTTTCTTTATATCTTGCTTATTTTACACTTAACTACTGTAGAATTGAAGCCGGGTCAATTCTACAGTAGTAACTCATGTTTTATGAACTGAGTCATGTTAGTATAGCTGCTGCTTTCTATATATTTCTTGATGGTCTCGCTTTCTTCTTGATTTACAGTATGCATGTTAATTGATGGTTCCATTTTTTTCTTAATTTACAGTATGTACAAGGATGAAGATACCTCTGAAGGAGGCAGCAGGAATACTTCTGATGACGAAGGAGGATATGACTCCTCTAACAGTTATCTTGGTTCAGATGAAGGTTGGGCTTCCCCTGTCGACTATTGTTACTCAGAGGAAGAGAACTATGTCTCTGAAAATGATGATACATGTGATGAAGATAAGGCTAAACGCCTAAATAAAGTTATCTATGCAGATTCAGAAATGGTGAGTAATAAATATTTATACTCAGCATTTTTCAGTTTACTTATATGGTACAATATTTACCTGAACTATCATGTGAGGTAGTTTTACTAGAGGGTTGTAGTAATTGGTGAAGTTTTATACTGGGCATGGTATGCGTGACAAAATTTAAAAGTAAATGACGAATATGGAAACAAAACGACATCTGAAGTTTTCTTTTTCTTCACACTCCTTTGCCTTCAAACACTGGTATGTATTGAGAATTTGATATCTATTTCTCAAAATGTCCCAGTTTCTCAATTAAGCAAAGTGATGGGTTTGTGAGTGCAACATATAATGCCTGTGATATTAGATTATAACACTAGGGAGAGATTATCAATGCGTGTATCTCTTGTTCTTTCAGCACAATCGATAGACACATTAATCTCGTGTTAAAACGTTTTCTGTTACTAGGAAATCATTGCTGTAACTTTTTGCCATACACATCATTAATCTAATTTTTCTAGATCGGAAATCGAAGTTTAAGTTTGGTCTTTAACTTCACATGAATAACACTGTATTTGACTTAGAAATTCATTGAACACAATCCTTACAGGAAATTAGACATTTAGATAACATATTAAACTCATGAATATTTTGCTGTGTCAAATGTGAAGCACAGCATTCACCATGAAGTTATTATGTATTCCAGTTTTGTTATTCGGGCTAAATGGGACTATATATGCATCTGCAGTGGCTTATGCTACAGTTCTATTTACTTAATGTGCCTTTGCATGCAAACATTAGGACACTTGCTTTGATTTTCGTTCGTGTTTCTTACTAAGTGGTCTTGCTTGTTACCTGTTTTCCAAGAAGAAAGTTGTACCTGAATATGCAGTCTGTCTGACATGCTCTTTCCTTGCAGGTGTATGGCTGGGGAAGAGAAGAACATGGGATGCTTGGGTTCGGAGATGATAATAGCAGTAAAATGGTGCCCCAGAGGGTTCAATTTCTTGTCGGGGAGCACACAGTCGAGGTTCATGATACTAAAATAGTTCTCATATGAATTATCCCTCCCTTAGCTCAATTTACTTAGTTTATTTGGAGTAAATCATCTTCTGCGTTTTGAACTATATTATATATCTTTCCAGGTTTCCTGTGGTGGGCCTGTGGCACCCACTCTGTTGCATTTAACTCGCAACGAAGGAAAGTTCATGGTATGTAGCCTACACAAAAGTTTGAGTACCCTACTTTTTTTACTGCTCTTGGATGATGTTATAACAACGAGGATGTTTTGCAGGATGACAAGTGTGACTCTGAACTTGCTGATGGGGTTGATGCTCTCAAGTTAAGCATGCCCCCTAAGGATATTTGGAAGAAGACTTGGCCAAAAGAAAGCAAGAATATTTTGGTGAATGTGTATGGTTACTATAAGAAAGAAAAACGTTTTGGAGGACACGCAGTTATTGTACGCGACATGTCTGCAGTGCCAATAGCTGCTTCAGCCAACTTCACACGGTATGGAATCTCTTATCTCCAGCATGTGTTGGAGGGATTAGAGGATGGTCTTGATCTTGCTTCAAACATGGCTGTTCTAGTCCTACTGTGCTGTGCAATTCCAGATTAGTTGTTCAGCTTCTCAGAAAGGTTGCCTCTGACGGTTGCCATTGCAATAGCAAAACGGTTAGTAGAATTTGCGTGAAATGTATGTCGAGAAGTTTCCCTCATTTGAAAGAGGCGTACTTGGAAAATTTGGTGCCTTTCATCGAAACAGTCCAAACAATGCGAGGTTCCTCTACTTTTGAATGGGATTCAGGGAAGAATGAAGCTGTACATTATCTGGCAAAACTGGTAAAAACGAGCTCACTGTACCATGGCTATTGTTTTGACAGGTGGGTTATGGAAGAACCAAAGGATTATACAGATGAACTAGTAGACATTCTGATGAAGGACGCCTGCAACTTCGATGAAAGGGTTGGGATTGCAGTTTCAAAGGCTTCAACTGGAAATATCTCAAAGGATGGAGACAGGGCTGGGAACAGTATTTCAGGGGATATAATGGATGGAAATGCAAATGTAGTGGCAGCAAATGGAAGTAACTCGAACATAACTTCAAATGCTGGGACTGAAATTGTTTTATCTACTAGGGAAGAAGAGGTTATGACTAGTGCAAAGGGAGTAAAATCAATGGCAGAAAAAGGTCAGGGTGGTGATGATGTAGTCAACTCTAGCATAGGCGATAAGAATAAAGCAATCAGTGCTGGCAGCTCTATTGCAACTGTACCGGTTTCAGCCAAAGGACAAACATCAGTTGAGGAAATGAAAGACGGGAAAGCTGTTAAAGACTCCAACAACACCGTTGAAGCAAGCGAGGACAGTTCTGGAACTGAGGAGGGTTGGATCACAGTAGAAAGGAAGAAGAAATGGAATAAGAAACCCCTTGAAGCGAGCCACAGATACCCCGTAAGAGGGAAGAAGAAATACTTCCCAAGGAACACAAATACAAAAGGTGTTGAACAACGTGTATGACACCGGTAAATAACAAAGGGATGGCCAGGAGGCTTGAAAATTGATAGTTGTGTTGAATGGTCTATTCGTTGCATCCCAGCTTCACTGGATCCTGCAACTGGATTAAATCATAACCCATGTCTATTTCTCAACCAGATCCCATGATCATATCAATCAAATACAGAAGAGAAGATGTAATGAAATTATGATAATATCCGAGGGTGAATGAAATCTTTAAGATCCATGTATGAAGCTATTTTGTATGTGAACCATTACCAAACAAAAAAAATTCTTCAAATTTTATTTCATTTACTGTTATTATTTTTTGATGTAATTTACAAGAGATGCACATATAAAGCATATTTAAGAGAGATGATTGACCACCCAGCAGATCCCATTGCAGAAATTCTGTTGCTTCTTACTGCAAATCCCTTGTGTGTGTAAGAAGAGATTAATGTTAAATTTCCAATCAACAACATAAGGCCTCTTGTGCTCTTCCATTTTTGTCAAACGTTTTGGGCACCCGAACTTCATATAGCAGAATGAAAAAGGATGCTCAGTCATATTCATATAGCACCAGTGCACCACCAATAATGGCCAAAATGCACCAAACTGATGTTAGGCCACAACAAGTCGTATGCAATAATTGCAGATGTTGACCGGGTACTGAAAAATGTATGCACCAGATCTAAATATTAGCCACCATGCACATAAAGCTAATGCGCCTCACCCAGTGCTAATATCAGTGAATAGTGAATACTTGGCGGCAATGTCCCCAAAATGACTATTTTATTTAGGCTGCTTCAAAATATCCAAAATTCATAATCAAACTACCCTTACCATGTGTATAAGCACGAACAACAGCCGAGATCCTGCCTATAGCATACATACACAGGTCAGTTGTTCGTCTCACTTACGACTTGTGAGAGGTAGAGTTGAAGTAGCTGCTTGCATGCCAACAAGTCGGCATGCATGCAATAAAATAAGGACCATCAATATGGAAAAAGAATACACCAATATGAACATTAGCGGTCGATATCATCATTATACAAAGTGGTAAAATTATCGGATAATAACATTCATCGATACGGTTCAATACTAATTAACAAAAAAGAATATAAACGCCTTATTCCACGAAATGGGATGCTAGAAACTAGGTTTTATAATTCGGGGTGGCAGTTTAACTGGATTTTATGGGGGTGCAGTCAAAATTGCCCCAAATTTTTAAAACTGTCCTACTATGACTTGTAGGCCAAACACCCTAACACCAGACTCCTCCAGAGTACACATTGACATGAATATGCTGGTCAAAAGGTATAATAAATTTCATCCGTTAGATCAAAGTTGAAATCAACATTGCTATGCAAACCCTAAACTATATATAAGTAGCATAGTTCTCTTCCAGCTAGGGCATGCACTGTGCCTCCTTTTGTATGTGGAATGAAACCCTAAATCTATGGTAGAAGAGGTGGAGGTTCCACAAAAACAACAAGCATGATGGTTTCTCCTCTCAAAATGGTAATTTTGGAATTCCTTGTAGCCCGCATTCTCATCTGAAATGTCATGAGCATTTCAGCTTTCTGGCTTCATCTGCATCTGAGTTGAAAGTTGTGGGTTGAATCATAAACCCCAATCTTTAAATCTTTATTTCTCAACCAGATCCACCTCATGATATAATCACACCAAATACAGAAGAGAAGATGCAATGGAATTATGAAAAAAAATCCATAGATGAATGCTTTATATTGAATTCTAAATCTTCAAGATCCATGAATAATCTTCATGAATTTTTTTTTTTTTTTTTTTTTTTTTTTGAAGCATATGTTTGGTATATAGATGTATGTGAACCAATTTACCAAAAAAAAAAAAAAAAAAAAAAAAAAAAAAAAAAAGAATCTTCAAATTCTTTTTAATGTCCATGATGTAATTTACAAGATATGCACATATACGGTGATTTTATGAGTTTCCGGTGAAGTATGCCCATCAGATGATGGATTCATGATGCTGGTCACTGCATTAGCTTGGATTGACAAAATTAGATTAGTTGGAAACAGGGATGGGTATTATTGTAACCAGCAGCAACTTTTGCTTTTAAAG
Organism: Papaver armeniacum; assembly: GCA_023531295.1. Lineage (NCBI taxonomy): Eukaryota > Viridiplantae > Streptophyta > Magnoliopsida > Ranunculales > Papaveraceae > Papaver > Papaver armeniacum. The sequence goes on along the minus strand of JAJJWW010002335.1, from coordinate 38,684 downwards.
TAAGGAAGTTGAGGCAGTAACTCGGTGACCTGCTTACGTTGGAAATTCGCAGTTTTGTGTTTCAAAAGAACACATAAAATTTAGTTTTTCTCAAGTTTTATGATCCACCTCAACGTGATTGGCCGGAAAATACATTTCAAGAGACATTTCAAGAAGTCTGAACATCTCATGACAAAAATTTAATGGCGTGCCACTGCTGGATATCTTAAAGCCGGTGAATTGTCACAAGACTAAACTAGTAGGAGTTTGTACCTGATTTTGGTAGGAACCCGGAACTTTTCATAAAGTAAACGTTAATGTCATGGGTAACAATTTTAAAACACAATCCACGTACGAAAACGAGTCTTAGGTTGTCATGAGGGATTATATCAGAGGTTGAGATTTTTGTAAAGATACAAGTAAGCGAATAACTCTATAGCGGTATGTTCTGCAAGAAGCCCATGGAAGAAATTAAAATGTGAATCATTAATTAGGTTGGAAAAGAAATATCCATGTCGACAGGTATTATAAGGAAGCCACTGAAAATGCTTCTTATGCTGCAGCGGAACATGATAAAGTTAAGGGAGGCCGACAGAGTTTTTATAGTTCAATTGATCATAGAAAAAAAAAATACTCCGTATTTGTAAGCAACATACATATTTAAGAACTAGAATAAAAGTTAGAAGAGAGAAAAATTATTCAAAAGAAGAGCGACTTTGAGTTAGATGCAGAAAATAGATTCTCATATAGCGTTAATGTCGCCACGAAATGGCTTATAAGCAATTTGGGCACACATTACCCTAAATAAAAAAAAAATGAAGTGTAGTTTAAAATTTTGATGCACAAAATAGGATCTCATTATAATCTATGCAAATAATGCATCAATGTCGGAAATTCATGCACCAAATCTAAAAGAGGTAAATTATTTCATTAATACGGATTGATACTCAATCAGTAATTATTTGCAGTATAGCAGGATGTGCCCCATTTCAAATGTATTTAAAAGTATATAGAGGTGAGTCTTAGTCTCATTGCAACCGTAAAATATATGTACATATAATTCAGTAAAGCGCCAGTGAGAAAAATGTTGGCACCAAATTTTCCTTAGAATTTCCTCCGGGCTTAGAAATGGTTTAACATCCACAACTGCAGCCCCCACTATCCTTTGGAGTCTCAAAAAGGATCGCGCCCAGGTTCCAGTTAAGAGTGTATCTCGGTTACATGCTTTACTCAAATAAATTTTCGTAGTCTTAAGTTTTTTAACCACCTCAATGTGATTGGCCGTAGAATGCTTTTCAAGAAATCACATAATCTCATGACAAATATGTAACGGTGTACCAGTGTTGAAGTTCTTAAAGCTGGTGAATTGCCACAAATATGGTAATCGTTGTATGGGGGCATGTGGGGGTCAGGTTAGATGTGCAGGTAATTGTTAAGGGAAAGACAACATCACTACATATCGTGTTTTGAGATAAGACTACTCATTATAGTGTCGTGTTAAAAGGTATGGCTGAAAAAGGTCGGGGTGGAGATGATGTCGCCAACTCTAGTGCAGGCGATAAGAAAAAAGAAATTAGTGCTGTCAACTCAATTGCTAACGCAACTGTAGAGCTAAAGGGCAAACATCAGTTGAGGAAATGAAAGATATGGGAAAGCTGTTAAAGACCGTTGAAGCAAGTGAGGACAGTTCTGAAAGTGAGGGATACCCCGTAAGAGGGAAGAAGAAATACTTTGCAAGGAACACAAATACAAAAGGTGCGTATGACACCGGTAAATAACAAAGGGCTGGCCAGGAAGTTTTTCAAGGCTTGAAAATTGATAGTTGTGTTGAATGGTTTTATGTCTATTCATTGTATAGCTAATGTATAACAAGGAAGACTGCTGGTTTATCTGAGTTGCTTCTGTTTGATTAAAGGTAAAAAAAATTTTACCTTTGCAGTATGGTTACAAAACATTTCATCCGTTGGATCAAACAAAGTTGAAATCAAGCTAACCCCAAACTTTTATAAGTAGTAGTTTTCTTTTAGCTAGGGCATTCCAAACTGCGCCTCCTCTCTAGTCCATGTAGAGAAGGAAGAAACCCTAAAACAAAAAATACAACAGTTCCTTCGTCTGTTTATCTGTGATTATCATTGACGGCAACAACAAAAACCATGGCAGAAGGAGGTTCAATTACATCATCACCAACCACATCAAGCATAATGATTTCTCCTCTCATAATGTTAATTTACTGTTTCATGAATATTGGAATATATGTCTAAAACTTCTTTAGTGATTGAAGCTTCCATGTTGTAACCCATCCTGCAACTGGGTTAAATCTTGAAGTCTATTTCTCTCGACCAGATCCAATGTTTATATTAATCAAATGAAATTTTGAAAATATCCAAGGGTGAATGAAATCTTTAAGATCCATGTATGAAGCTATTTTGAATGAAATTATGAAAAAATTCTTCAAATTTTATGTTATTTACTATTACTATTTTTTGATGTAGTTTACAACAGATGCACATATAAAGCATAGTTAAAGAGAGATGATTGACCACCCAGCAGATCCCTGCGGCTCCAATTGCAGAAATTCTATTGCTTCTTATGGCAGTCGCCAAATCCGGCAAATGAAAGTTATAATTTTCTTAAGTGTGTTTGTAAGAAGAGATTAATGTTAATTTCCAATCAACAACATAAGGCATCTTGTGCACTACCATTTTTGTCAGCGTTTTGGGCACCCGATCAGCCAGTCTAATTTGTTTCAGGAAGAAAAAATGCTCAGTCATATGATCATTGTAGTCGATAATGGCCAAAATGCACCAAACTGATGAATGGCCACAACAAGTACCGAGAAATGCATGCACTAATCCAAACTTTGCCACAACAAGACCTCATTGTAGTCATAATATGCAATAATAAAACATACATTCTCATTAGAATAATTCTGTTTTATTATAATACTTTTTTAGCCGTTAGATTAAACAATCAACGTTAACCCCAAACTTTATAAGCAGTATATATAGTTTGCATCAGGCTAGGGCATCCCAAAATGTGCCTCCCTTTTATCAGTGTAGAGTAGGAAAGAAACCCTAAAACAAAATTACAGCAATTCACTCATTTATCTGTGACGGCAACAAGAGATTCATGGCGGAAGCAAGTGGAGGTTTAACTATAGCATCACCACCGCCAACAAGCATTATGATTTCTCCTCTCAATATCTTAATTTTGGGCTTCTGAACTACCGGAATTCACATCTAAATTATCCTTATCTGTAATAAGCATTTCAGCTTGAACTGATTCTTCGAAGAACAAAAGATTATTTATCTTTAAACCCCAATCTTTTGACTCTACTTCTCTGACCGTCATATCTGATTTTCCCCAAATGCAGGCAAGAAGAGAAGATTATTTATCTAGATGTATCTGAACAATTTAGGAGATCTGACAGTCTATTTTACTTGTAATAATGAAATTTCCAAGATCTGAACATTTTTTCTTCTCTAGATGAATGTGAAATAAAAATGCTTCTAAATTATGATTTACTTCATGTTGATGTTGATTCCAATCAATTTTGTTAGAACATGCAGAAAATTATGATTTACTTAAGATTGATGAGTGTCAACCATTTTGTGCTCTATCACTGTTATCAGCCACGGATAACCATTTTAGGCACCTGATCAGCCACAGATACCAGAAGAATACCAATTAGCACAATTGTAATTCCATATGTTCTCATCTTCTTTGAATAATGCTGGTGGTGAAAGGTCATGAGAAGAATTGAATAATGCTGCTGTTGTAAATCTTGTAGAGAAAACTTTACATTTCTGTCCAAGCAATGTCTGATTACGAAGTTGCAAGTTTACTGTTCAAGGCGTGGATATTACAGTCGAAGGACACGACGTATCCCAAGTAAGTATGCGATTTGCTTTGTAAAAATTGGGTTCTGCTTTAATTGAATGTTTAAATTTGCTAATAGGTATAATTGGTTTCAAACAGGTTTCCATTTCGACGTGATACACAGATCGGGTTTTGTTGAGCCAACACCTTCTCAATCTAAAGGATGGCCAATGGCTTTAAAGGGTGGAGATATCATTGGTACCGCAGAGACTGGTTCAGGGAAAACTATGGCATGTATGGTTGCACATGCATATATCGTGGTGCACCAAAAGGACAACAAATCATGTTTTATATGTACGAGCAGGAGTTGAGATTGTAATGGCAACGCCGGGATGGCTAATTGATATGCATATATGGTGGTGCACCAAAAGGACAACAAATCATGTTCTATTTTGCTGTGTCAGTGCATTCATGGCGAGCCATTTGGTGATCCTATATTTCATTCGCTTGGAATTCTATAAGAAACTATATGGCTGCAGTATCATTCTAAAATCATGTCAGTGGAATCCTGCTTTATATGAATCCTATGCATCTCCGTGTTTGTTATCAGTGTATTTTCCAGATTTAAATTTAAATTGTATGAGAACTAATCAAATTTAGCATGTCATGCTTCAAAAAAGAAAAAAATAATTAACATGTTAATTTTTTTCTTGAGGAAAAAAGGATATATATTAAAGGAAAAAATATATACAGTATATTCAGGAAAAATAAGTCAAAAGACTTAAAAAAACCTAAAGACAAAATCCAAAAAAAACTATCTCAAACTCAGTATGTCCTCCCAATTGAAACAAAATTTGGTTCATTGAGTAACCATTGAAGATTTCTGTGCTTGATCTCCAGAGATGAATATCTAACTTCATTGCCCACAACTGATCATCTTTTCTTTTATGCCTGCCTCCATGCACTCTACTGTTCCTTTCAAGCCACAATTCCCAACATACTGCAAATGGAATTAGATGCCAGACCAATTTTACCCTCCTTGTGACTCTGTTTATTCTCCAACTTCTTAAGCATTCTTTAAATCTTGATTAAACACCCACCTGACATTCATAGAACCTAAAAAAGAGTCCCTAAAATGTTTCACCCAATTGCAATGAATAAAGAGATGCTCCTGTGATTCCTCCTGAGCATTGCAGAACAAGCATAAATTAGAGTTAACAATAACTCTTCTGCTCTGCAACATTCTTCGAGTTGGAACTGAGTCGTGCAAGGCAAAATTAACATGTTAATTATTTACCTATACATTGGATCATTTTATTGTGTGGTATTGCTTTGTCAAATAAAAAATGAACATGTTTATCGACTTCTTATCACATCTAATTGTCCAACTATGACTTGTCCCTCCGGGCCAAACACCTAACACGCAGTTTACTCATTAGATATGCTGGTGAAAAAGTGGTTAGTTATAATACATTTCAGCCATTAGATCCAACAATAAAGTTGAATCGACGATGTAGTTAAAACCCAAACTTTACAAGTACTAGTATATATAGTTTGCTTCTGGCTACGGCATCCTAAACTGTGCGGGGTGGATGGAGTCAAAGTTGCCCCAAAAAATTTAAAACTGTGCTCCTATGACTTGTCCCCTTGGTAGGCCAAACATATCCCCTTAGTAGGCCAAACACCCAAGGGGATAAGAGCATTTCCTATGAGAATGAACAAACTCAACATTTTGTTGAGCCACGTGGATGGTCAAACGGGTTTCTCCACTATGGTAAAGCAGGGTAAAATGAGCAGATTTGGTTTTCTAGGGGCCCACTAGTATTTCTTTTTAATGTAAAATATTTTGTAGGATAAGGATGAAAAATAAAATATAATATTGACGTGAGATAAAATAGGATGAAGTGAAATAAAATAAGGTTAAAAAGTAGTAAAATAATCAGAGATTGTACTTGGCGTCATTGGAAATGTCGCGGGCGTCATTGGCATTGTTGCGCGTTGGTTTGTCCAATGCCAGCGTTCTTAGAAATGTCGCCCGTCGTTACCACAGACGCGCGCCAGATGTTCCGACTCAATGTTCAAAGCAACAGATTTGATGATTTGAACATCAATTTTTCATTTTTTTTCATGCCATAGTGGGAGCAAAATGAACAAACTCTGAGTTTGTTCATCCCATAGGAATTGCTCTAACACCAGACACCAGAGTACACACTATATATGCCGGTCAAAAAGTATGGTAAGTTACAATAAACTTCATCCATTCGATCAAAGTTGAAATCAACGATGTTAAGCTAACCTTAATCTTCATAAGAAGTACTGTATATGTTTTTTTCTAGCCAAGGCATCCAGATTCCAAACTGTGCCTCCTCCCTGGTCCATGTAAAGAAGAGAAAGAAATCCTAAAACAGAGTATACAACACTTCCTTCTTCAATCTGTGATCATCTTCGACGGAAACAGTACAAAATCTATGGCAGAAGTAAGTGGAGGTTCAACTACAGCATCACCAACAACAGCAGCAACAAGCATAATGATTAACTGGATCCTCCACTCACTCTCTTTATATTATTATTTCTTAACCAGATCCACTTTCTTGATATCATCACGTCATATACACGAGAGAAGATGCAAAGAAATTATGAAAACATCCATGGACATGGATGAATGTTTATATTGAAAACTTTAAGATCCATGTATGATGTTTTTCTTTGAATCTAGATATATGTGTGTAAGAGCAGAATCTCGCAACAATTATGTCTCAACGAAGTTTTAAATAAAAAGTGTTTGCGAAGGCCATCGCAGAGCGTTAGAGAAGTGATGTAGCGAATGACGTCAACCTAATCATGAGGAAAATGTGAAGGTTTTGCGAGAAGAGGTTGGGGTTGGAGAAGAATTTTAGTAAAAATGAATGTCTATCCTATGTGGACTTAGACATTTATCTTCACATACATTCCATTGGAGAAGCTCTAAGCTTACAGAAAGCACTTAATGAAAAGTATATTGTCAAGTAAGTCCTAATTCACACTAACAAACTACAAAATCATTAAGCAACTGTCAAAAGGCCATACCAGTTGTTGGGAAAAAAAACCCAGCAAATCTGCCTCATCAAAGTTGATTAGATTTCACTATCCATTTTAAGAAGAAAAAAATATATGAGAATAAATGTTGCTCCGGAATTAGGTTCGAACCTAGCTTAATTGGGAGTGCGAATTCGTGCACACTCCTTAACGAGTGTATATTTCACATTTCAATCTCTACCCTTGATTTAATTTAGGGAGTTATGTGATGAGGGTCGTGATTCTAAACATGGAGGGTAATGGGACCATCAGTTAAATAATCAACCAATCAGAAAAATATACACTCGTTAGAGGAATGTACACAAATTTGGACTCAGATTAAAGGAAAGCGATTATCTTCAGCCTATTATTACTCAAGATATCCAGATCCTCTGACCGTATGGAAAATTGGAAGTTAAGAAAAGACACGTGTCGACACATTATTGGAGGGACATGGGGGACAGGGAAGAAGGGGACGGGGGATCCGGAGCCGTTGGCCTTATCCCTTCTCTATCCCTCATTTGTAGGGAAGGAATACATGTCAAAAGGAAATTCCACTATAGTAAATTCCCATCCCTCATGAGTAGTGTCACACGAAAACTCAGTTTTTTTTTCCCCATTTTTTTCCGTTGAAATAAATTTATTTAGGTAAAAAACGATAATTCAGAGTAAAAAAGGAGATATAATAGGTAAAAAAAGAGTCCCAATAAAGAAAAATAGCGAAAAAAGAAAGTTTTAGGGTAAAACTAAAAAAACCAAATATGGAAACTGAATGCTACGAATACTTAGTTTTCATAGAGCAGGACATTTCCCTTCCCTACAAAGATGTGATACACTTTGTAGGGAAGGAGAGGGATATCCCTCGGTTTGTAGGGATATGGGAGATCATAGTGGTTGGATTTTGGGATATATCCCTAGAAATGAGGGATATGAAGAGAAATGATGCACCATAGTGCTTGGCCTAATAAACGCAATTTTAGGTGGACTCTTATGAAGGATAAGGGGATGCCAAAAATGGATAAAGTTCTGAACTAACCTTTCCCATTTATAATTAAAACTTAACCTAACTCATTTTCTTATTTCATGATATAAGTTGTAGCACTCATATGATCTTTCAAATGCTACATTGTGTTAAAGCTGTCTTCTATTTGGCGGAATCAAGACCTGCAATGTATTTTTAAATGCTATTAGTGATTGTAAATTAGATAATGTAGTTTTTTGGTTGCAAACCATGGCATATTTTTCCAGCCACATTTTCCCTCAAATTATAAAGGGAATTCCAAAGTAAAGTCATGGAATAGTTTGAAAGTTGAAACACTTTTAGGTATAATAACTTCTAAGGATCGGTTGTTACATGAAATTCATTTCCTTGGCTTTTGTTTCATTTAAACAGTTATACTGCTCACTGGAGATGGGGTTAAACATTTGTACAAGGAGAAGGCTGAGTACCTAATGAAGTTCTATGAGGAATGGTTAAAAGAGCAGAAAGTCAAGGAGCTGGAGACAAGGCTTGCACGGAGTAGGAGTAAGAAGGAACAGATGAAGAGTGATGGAGAGGGACAGATGAAAAGGGATGGAGATGGACAAATGTAGAGGGATGTCGAGGCAGTGAGAGTCGAAGCTTACATGACTCGAAACAGAAAAGAAGTTCTACAATATATTTGTGAGAATGAATACACCAGATTGTAGTAGCTAGCTATTCAGTTGAAGCTTATTTATACATGAGCTAAACTGAATCAACCAGGTTTCAGGTTTTTAGTAAAATAACATCAACTTGTCAATCAAACATACATCTGAGTTTGTACCTAAATAAGAACAACGCAATTCCAGTCAGGTGTACATTAAATTCCTTCGTTACATAGGTTTCAACTAAAAAGTTTAACTCCACATATCATTAAGAGCGTAAAACCGACGTAGTTTCTTGGACTCCTTCTGTCTCTGCTGTTTTTTGACCAATTCTTTTCGTTTTTCCTCCGACATGACCACCACAGTTTTCTTTCCTGTGTTACACTGCAGAATAAGCACCACATCAACTGAATCAGCTTGCAGAGGCAACAGCACTAGCCACTGACAAAAGTAAAAGCAATAAAGAAGACAAATTCCTAGAAATATTTTAAGCAGCCAGCAGGCACAAGGAATTCCAGCAGTATGAAATATTTCACCTCCGCCTTGTACTGTTATGTATACGAGATATAGGTAGCATGAACTATCTATCAGGGAAACCCAACCAAAATTGTACTTTATCAAGGTTGATGACTATTTTAAAAGGCACTGTGAATTTGGACTGACGATTTGGAAGATGCTCGTACCAAATACTTAATGTTAAGGATCAGCGTAAAATCAGTTGAATATGGATAGGAGAGAGGCTCCTCATCAGTGATCTCCACACGACGTCGTCGCTCAAGTCGGAGCGGTCTTTGAACAGGGTCATTCTGAGATTTTGAACCAACAACAAGTCAGAAGTGGAAATACAATTCTATAATTCATAAACTTTGGCATTCTAAATTAAGATTCGGAAATGACCTCTTTGAGTGAATCCTTGTTAACAGGAACAATACTGTCGCATAGTTTGAACAAGCAAGGAGCCACGGCTTCACACATCACAGGCATGATAAAAATATCACTCTCACAAATTGTCTTCTTAAATTCGCAGATAGTAATGCCCGTTATTTTTTCAGCCTGCCCAATACCGATAACATTAGAAATGCAAAAAAAATAAAAATTACCACACAAGAATCCATGAGATCCCGATAAAGACCAGATGCGCAGAAGACAAGATTTTGTTTTCAAACTTAACACAAACCTTATTGACCTTCCCCCAAATTCCACTCTCAGTCCGAATAGATGCACCTTCACATTCGGCAACATCAATATCTTCTGGTTCAAATTTGATAAGAGCAGTCCTCTCGTTAAGGATATTCTCCAGTTCTCCTTCATGCTCTTTCCTTCATTATCTTAATGTGATGCTTAGGGTCAACAACGACTGCCTTTGCTGCTACCCGAAACACTTCCTGATTCAAAATGCAAAACTCATATTACAAAATTGAAGGTGGCTCATTAGCCGTCACCAAGAAAAAACATTAAATAAGGTTTGTGTACATTAAATAAGTTAGAAAGACTCATGCGGAATTTTCTGTGGGGTGACACTATCACTAAGAAAAGATTACATTGGAGGTCTTGGAAAAAGGTTTGTGTACCAAAGAGTGAAGGTGGCCTGGGTATAAGAAATTTGAAGACAACAAATGACACTTTATTAACTAAATGGTTGTGGAGATATGGAGAGGAGAAAACTTATATATGAGAAATTTGGCGGTGTTGAAGAGGTTTGGTTACCAAAGGATTCAAAGAGAACTTACGGATTGGGATTATGGCGTGGTATTCTTAATCAGTCTATGCTCCTTAGAAAGGGATCAAAAATTTCAATGGGACGAGGCAACAAAACGAATTTTCGGAATGATGTTTGGTGTCATGAAAAAACTCTTAAAGAGTTGTTTCCAAGATTGTGGAAAGTTAGTAGGAGGAGAGAATCTTCGTTTAAAGACATGAACAATGACAGTGGAAATGGGCAATGTTGGAACATTGATCCTTGTAGAAGGCTTAAGGATCAGGAAATTCAAGAGGCTGTGGAGTTTTCAAGAATTTTAGAGACTCGAGGAGAGCTTGCTGCAGATGACGACAAACGGGAGTGGACTTCTAATCCAAAAGGTACATTTTCTGTTAGTTCTTGTTATGCTTGGCTCATGCATGATCAGGGACAAGTTATACCTCCAAATTTTCCTTCTGATTATATTTGGAATAAGACAATTCCTCCTAAAATTAGCTTCTTGGTATGGGCTGCTGCAAATAGGGTTGTCCCTACTCTTTCCATGTTGTCAAGAAGGGGTATGACAGTGGTGAATGTGTGCGCGTTTTGTAATATTAAGTGAGGAGTCAGTAGAGCATTTGTTTCTTCATTGCGCTTTTGTAGGGCAGATTTGGGAACACTTTTTACATCACCGGGTATTGGTTGGGTTCATCCTACGGCAGCTTATGGAATTCCTTTGGAAGTGGAAATTGAAGTTTTCTACTAAACCTCTCATTTTCTTGAGGTATTGTTTACCTTTTGCGATATGGTGGTCGGTGTGGTTAGAAAGGAACGACATCTTAATAGCGCAGAAACAAAGAAGAAAAACTTTAATTTCTCATATTATAGATATCAAGTTGTTGCTTTTTAGTTGGATTGTTAATGTTGAGTCGTTTAAGCAGATCAAATTTGATGATTTTGTTTTCGATTGGGTGAATTTGTTTAGGGAGTAGTCAAATGTAAACTCTCTAGTCGCCTATCTTCGTGTATCTTTGGAGGGTGCTATCTTGGCACTCTTTTTTTTCTTTTTTAATATATCCTTTGCTTTTTTCAAAAAAAAAAAACATTAAATAACATGATTGATGCATCCACCAAACTAAAGAAACTATTCCGAAGGGTAGACACAATACCAAAATAAAAATCTAAATCCTATAATAGACCAAGTCACGCAAAAGAAATTATTTTTAATTTTTTTCTGGTATGAATTCAGGGAATCAAGGACGAGTTGTGGGAACTTGGACATATGGTTGGTTCTTTAACTTATAATAGTGAAACACACTTTTTCGTTGCAATACAAATTAAACAAGTATAGAATAAAATTGGAACATACAGGACCTTAGTTCTATGCACAACAGTAATTCTAGTATCGGGAGGTGCAAGAGGGCCCCAAAACATCGCAAGACAGTGCTCATGTTCGGGAATGAAATCGCAAATCTGATGCCGTGCATTGTCCATTTGCCTGGCATAAATAGGTTTTGTCCAGTAACGTCTCCAACCAGCTGAAATGGTGACTGGATCTTGTGACTTCAACAGTTTCATATGCCAGTTATGCCGCTTAAGTCTCGCCTGAAAAAGAACAGTACACGTGCTCAGAAAAGCTGGCAAACAGAGCTCAGTTAACAAGAAACTGGCATGAATGTCTTCCTATTAGTTCATATTCAAATATGGAATAATGGAAATTTCATTTCAATACCCGTGTAGTTAACTATATATTAATGAGTGAAAATTTTCTAAATGGTGAAATAAACAGCATTACCGAAAATGCATCATTACCTGCATATAACCGACATCTTTCTCCTCGGGACTGATACCTCCAACGAGAATCGGATGGCAAGAGTAAAGATTTGCAACCATCGCGAGAGGAACCTCATGAACCTCCAACCTTAAATAGGTCCCTGTTCTGATACTCTCATTCTCCATGTGGGTTATTTCAACAAAAGGATCAGTCTCAGGCGATAAAGGAAAAGGATCAGTTGTGCTTTTAACACCAGCTAAATGAAAATCATCAAGACCAGCAATATGCACCTGTCCCGAACACGTAAAGTCAATTTGGTGGACAAAAGTGCAAGTGAAGTTTTTTAAACGGTTATTTTCTTAATAGAGTCTCTATTGTACATTACCTGAATTTCCACAAAAGAAGCATCTAAGATACTGTAAAATGTCATTTCAGGTTTAAATAAATGAAAACCTAGCAGAACAAATTAAGCACCCAACATTTACACAATTAACAACAGGACCAGTAAGTGTATAGAAGAAACTATAAGGCAGAGAGAGGAAGGTAACTGGAAGTGATTGTATCCACGGTGCATCACACACCTAGAAAGAAGAAACCACGAGGCCGATAATCACAGTAGAAGACATGCAGCGAAGTTACTCGGGTTGGTTTCTAGCATCAAAAACCACAAAATGGCGGTTTCACTCATATTGTTTGGTTTTGTACATGCTTTATGTGAAAGCTAAGCAAGCTTCTAGATAAAGACTATGAAACATATCCATGCAACGTCTATAAATGTTGTAACAATCAGATATCATCTAATAAAAAAATTGACAACAAAATATATATTTCATGTCTGACAAAGTCACAGAACGAGAATAGGTTCATAAAGGAAATCTCTAGCTCCGTTAAGCAATGGCATATCTGACGTTGCATGGATGAAGGATATTATGATTTGAGAAACTCGCATTGACCTAGTTAGAGGAAGTACCTTAGCTCCGCTCTTAATATCACAACCCCGGAGATAACCATACAGACTGATGTTTCTATCGCAATTTGCATCCTTGAGCACTTTTTCTGGAGGAGTAACATCTTCAAAACGGTCTACCAGCACATAAGGATGTTCCTCTCGCCGTGACCAGAGATGGAGTTGGAGCATCAATATGTGCTCTGCCAGTACCTGTACATCCTGCATATTGTGCCTGTTTCAATCATAGAGTGGATAAGAAACTGAGACAGTGAGTTTGTCAGATTTATGTAAGGGTAAACATCATCACTAGTCTAAACGAAAATGTTATAAGTATAGGCACATGAATCAGATTTTGCAGTGTTAATCAAAACAAACTTACAAGTCATGCTGAAGACCAGAAAAATTGTATACGTATGCTGGTTGATATATTTCAGTCCGGAAATGATCCTCAATGCGCTTTACGGTTTCGTTTGGTTCTTTGTCATCTTCGACCTCGTCAACATGTGTAATGAGACACGTAACCTTTGGAAAGCCGTGGGATCGTAAAAGGTTAAGAAACTCGAATGTTTCCTGAAATTGACAAAAGCGATTGTCAATAAAATAGATCCCCCGCTTATTCTTTTTTATATACAGTATATAGTTAAAATTGACAAAAGCAATTGACATCCAAACCCACCGTACCGCCTCAAACCCATAATTTGCATCCACCAGTAACAATACTAGATCTGCATATTTTGCAGCATCGATCATTGCATCAATATCATCCGGGCATTCCACAAACTGTAGCCTTGTTCTTTTGTCAGCTGAAGGAACAAATAAACAAGATTTCAAGCAGCATAAGAAGTGGATGAAAATTAGTGGTGTATAGCAGTAAGCTAATAATAATTAGAATTAAACAAGCAAACCTGTTATGATGATGTTGGGGCCTTGGGTGATATCCTTACTGGGATCAAAATACTTGACTACGAGATTTAATCAGTACGGACTTCCCAACCTTTTACAAAATTGATGGGGATGGTTAGTCAGTCATGGTTATATAAAATGATAATACATAAATTGAAAGGGCCAGTCTTACTGACATTGGGAGGTCCTTGAACGAGAACAACGAAAGGTGGAGGTGGTGGTGCTGCTGGTTCAGAATAATTTCCCCAATAAATAGTTCGGTTTCGAAATATGTATTCGTCATCACCCCAATCGTAATCTCCTTCACACTTGTACTTGTAGCGTCTATATATTTTGAAAGCTGGATCAACTTGAGAAGATGCAGAAGTTGACATTTTGAAACCCCTAAAAACCAGAAGAAATTTCTAATTGTAAAGTAAAATCCAGAAATCCAACTTTAGATAAAGCAAAAACGAAATTTCTAATTGCGTTTGTTTGATTTAACTTCTCTTTCTCTCTCGAGATAACAAAGGGGATCAGGTTAGGTTAGAGGTTTTATCACTTTTCAGATTCGATTATAAATACTTCTCAAGTTCGCTACAAATTCGTCCATAGGCTCCATCCAGCCCAAGCCCATTCATTATTCACCAAATGGGTGGATGCGCATTCGGTATCACATGTAGGGGTGAGCATTTGGCACGTCATCCGCGGATTTAACCGGGACCAACCGTTCATTTGCGGATGGATTCCCGCAGACTTTAATATGGTACTAGAGCCAAGCCTCGGACTCGATCCCCGCGTACGCCGGGTGTAGGGCGAGTTACTGGCCGAAATGTTTAACCTTCTTTGTCACTTGTACACCCGGGGTGTAGGCCATACAGGCCGAGGTGTACCCCATTTAGTTATGAGTCACTCACCTGTGTACACTTGTTACCGATTGACTTGCCTTACAAGTGAGGGGGCATGTGAAAGGATAATACTCAATAATCCCACATCACTAGAATCCGCTTAATTAACTTAAATCTCCACTCATTAACTTTAACAACATACACTATCCAAAGATCCATTTATAGGCAAGCAAGCCGTATCAACCTTTCATTTTATTATTCAAGTGTATAGACATGAACCTTGCTCCAATTGATTAACAAAGCCAAGCTATTACAACATTAATTCCTTACTGTGCCTCCTCCCTCATCCATGTAGAGGAGAGAAAGAAACCTTAAAACGAATTCAACGGTTCCCTCATCCAGTCTGTGATTATCATCGACGGCAACTAACAAAATCTATGGAAGAAGCAGGTTCAACTATAGCATCACCACCACCAACAACAAGCATGATGATTTCTCCTCTCACAATGTTAATTTTCAAAGTCTGGATCACCTGAATACTTGTCCAAACCTCCTTTTCTGCTTTCTTTTCAGCTCAATCCAAACTCCTCTAACTAGTCTGGATTCAATCCTAACTCCTCTCGGATCTGATTTTTCGTCTGGACGATCATTTTTTCACAGTCCATGAAATAACGTGCTTAGCTTGCTATGTGCCATGTTGTGCTGTGTGTCGGAGATTATGACGTGCCATGTTGTGCTGCTGCTGCTGCGAGTGAAACCCATTGAATCTTTCTGCTTTGGGTGCAAAAATTATCATCCTAAAATTTCCCTTTCTTTATCTAGCTCAATGGTGAAGAGTTTAGCCCATCATTTCTGCTCTCAAATGCCCTTCAACTCCCATGCACTTATAAACCCAAGATCATAAGAAAATAAACAAGTGACCCTTCTAAAACACATTAATGGTTTGGCAGAATGAAGAGATCCGGTAACAGGAAGGCGAGCCAGATCAAACATTCTCGTATCGTCAAAATTATCGTCAGCAACTCTTCTCCATGAATTTGATTTAAGTATATAGACGTAAACCTTACAACAAAGAGATTCCGCTAAATGTACCACTTTATAAGGAAATTCGTATTCTACACAAATCACGTCTTGATCCTTCGAACCACACCGCGGATTTGGTTCTCTCTTACATTCGTTGGTACATGGAGTGAGACTTACTAATTTGGCTTAACAAAACCAAGCCATTACAAAACCCAATTCCTTCTCCAGATATTCAACTGGGCATATAACATCACCATAGCTCTCACATGTAAATGATAACGAATAACTTGATTTCACAAGCAACCGAATCAAGATTCCCGATAAGATCGCTAGTGGCAAGTTCCCCGTTCCTACGCATCAAATCAAACAATTTTAGCAATATATCTGAAATAAACAAAAAATCATTAGTTGGGGTAGTAATCCGATTTTCAATTAAGGCATTTTGGAGCAAATCTTAGAAGTACAATAATAATTCTCAAAAGGCATTTGGGGTTGATGCCTTGGTGGTATCCACTATACGTAACCAAATCCCATCAACATTTTATGGCTCTCTTAGTCTTAACTCTGCTATAGCCTAGCTCTTTTTTTTTTTTTGATTCAAAATAGAGTTTATTAATTAAGCAGAAAGAGTACATCTTATATTATCCCCTTGGATCCGTGAAGTAATGTCCAAGGGAAGATTGTCTACATATTCAAAACTAGTGCCACTAGTTCTGCACTTCTTAGCAATTAAATCTGCTACTCTGTTCTTAGTTCTAATGTTACTCTGAAATAAAGACTTAATGTCCTTGATTTAGCCAATGAACATAAGAGATGTCTTCCTTTATTGATTTAACTAGAACTTCACTATCAGATTCGAAGACAACTTTAGACTTAATGTCTAGGACTAATCCTTGCTCCACTTCCTGGTCTTTAATCATTCCTCCATTATAATAGCTCCCTTTGGCTCCAAAGCAGTGCCCTGCAAAATTTCTAGCTATTAGTCCAGTGCCTCCTGTCAAATTATCTTTTAGGAAAGATGCATCAACATTAATCTTGATGTATTCTCCTTCTGGAGGTTCCCAATATTGAGGTTGTACCTGCAGACTAGAAGAATTGTTAGAAGCAATAAAAACATTCTTCTTACAACTATCTAGTAATGACAGAATGCTATTAATACTGAAAGTTCTGTCAGGTTTTTTACTTTGAAAAACAACTATGCATCTATCTTTCCATATTGTCCAAATGGTAATCATAAGTAAGTACAGAAAACCCCCTAGTAGGCCAAACACCCAACAGGCTAACACGAGACTCCAGAGTACAAATTATATATGCCGGTCAAAAAGTATGGTAACTTAGAATAAATTTCATCCCATTCTAAACTGTGCCTCCTTTGTATGTGGAAAGAAACCCTAAACCGACGGAAACAACAAAATCAATGGGAGAAGCAGGTGGAGGTTCAACATAAACAACAAGCATGATGATTTCTCCTCTCAAAATTGTAATTTTAGAGTTCCTTGTTGCCCGAATTCTGATCTGAAATGTCATGATGCATTTCAGGTTTCTGTCTTCAACTGCATCTGACAATCGAAAGTCCTCCGACCAGTGTGGATTGAATCATATCACCCCAATCTTTTCATCTTTATTTATTTCTCTACCACATCCACTGTCATGATATCATCACATCAAATACAGAAGAGAAGATGCAATGGAATTATGAAAAATATCCATAGATGAAGGCTTTATATTGAAATTGAAATCTTCAAGATCCATGTATGATTCTTCTTTTTGTATTTTTTTTTCTTTTTTGAAGTATATATTTTGGTATCTAGATGCATGTGAACCAATTTACCAAAAAAAAAAAATAGTTTTTATGGATATTTTTTATTCTTTTCACTATTCCTGGAAATGCCCATGATGTAATTTACAAAATATGCAAGCTAATGGATTAGTCATTTCATTAGCTTAGATTGACAAAATTAGATTGGAGACAGGGATGGGATAGCACTGCTCTTATTGTAGGCGAGCCAGATCAAACATTATGGTATCGTCAAAATTATCGTCAGCAACTCTTCTCCATGAATTTGATTTAAGTATATAGACATAAACCTTACAACAAAGAGATTTCGCTAAATGTACCACTTTATCGTCCTCAATTTGGTAATCACAAGCAAATTTGTATTCTACATAAATCATGTCTTGATCTTTCGAGCCACACGGCGGATTTGTTACTCTCTTACATTCATTGGTACATGGGATTTTATGGGGTGCAATCAAAATTGCCACAATTTTTTAAAAACAGTCCTAGTATGATTTGTCCCCCTAGTAGGCCAAACACCCAACTGGCTAACACCAGACTCCAGAGTACACATTATACATGCCGGTCAAAAAGTATGGTAATTTACAATAAATTACATCCATTAGATCAAAGTTGAAATCAACGATATTAAGTTAACCCTAAATAAACTTTTATAAGTAGGGCGGGCATCTTATAAAAGTTACATAAATACATCGATAGTTCTCTTCTAGCTAGGGCATGTCATTCTAAACTGTGCCTCCTTTGTATGTGGAAAGAAACCCTAAACCCACGGCAACAACAAATCTACAGGAGAAACGGGTGGAAGTTCAACAAAAACAACAAGCATGATGATTTCTCCTCTCAAAATTGTAATTTTAAAATTATTAGTCGCCCGAATTGTCATCTGGAATATCATGATGCATTTCAGGTTTCTGGCTTCAACTGCATCAGACAATTGAAAGTCCTCCGACCAGTGTGGATTGAATCATATCACCCCCAAATCTTTTCATCTTTATTTATTTCTCTATAAAAAAAAAAAAAAAATTTCTCTACCACATCCATTGTCATGGTATCATCACATCAAATACAGAAGAGAAGATGCAATGGAATTATGAAAAATATCCATAGATGAAGGCTTTATATTGAAATTGAAATCTTCAAGATCCATGTATATGTATGATGCTTCTTTTTGTATTTTTTTTTTTCTTTTTTGAAGTATATATTTTGGTATCTAGATGCATGTGAACCAATTTACCAAAAAAAAAAAAAAAAAAAAAAAAAAAAAAAAAAAAAAAAAAAGAAGCTTACTTTACAAGATATGCAAACTAATTTACCTTTTAGTTTTTATGAGTTTCCCTTAAAGTATGCCCATCAGATGATGGATTAGTCATTTCATTAGCTTAGATTGGAGACAGGGATGGAATAGCACTGCTCTTATTGTAGTCGAGCTGCAAGCCAATTTTCTAAGGCATTTTGGGGTGCCTTTCGTAATCCCAAGATTTGAGTATATTTTAGTAATCCCAAGATTTTTCACTCCCATACCATCCACGTTAATCCACAGCCACAGCATTTATATAAAAAATGGTCTCCATAGTTCGATGGGCGAGTTATGGACTCCACATACAATGCCAATCATGTTCAGCTTCGACAAGAGTCCAACTCATCCGCTTTCTTTGATCAGTCTCTTTCTGCAGCTTGGACATAAGACGCAATTAAATCCGATCCCACTCATTTACATGTGGAAATGGATTAAAAGAAGCACTATCCTTGGAGTCTCGAACACATTGTGCAGGAAATAACAACAGGCATAGGCGCTCAAGCCAACGAAGGAGCTGACTCTGAGAGGACAATGTCCAATGCTGCAACAATAAGAATTTGGATCGACTCTCCTCCCGGTTTTTTAGTATATTACATTGTAAAGGATCGTGCCCAGGTTCCAGCTTAATCAAATAAATTCGTAGTTTTCTGTTATAAATAAAATAAAATAATTTAATATCAATATTTCATTTATCTTAATTTTTCATCCACTTCAACGTGATCGAATAACTCTATAGTGGTATGTTTTGCAAGAGACCCGTAGAAGAAATCAAAATGTGCATTATTGACTTGGGTTAGAAAAAAGAAATATCCATGTTGACAAGTATTATAAGGAAGACACTAAAAATGCTTCTTATGCTGCACCTCAACATGAAAAAGTTAAGGGAGGCTGACGGACTTTTTAGAGTTCAATTGATGATCATAGAAAAAAGATCTTTGTAGGCAACATGCATGTTTAAGAACTAGAGACTTTAGGAGAGAAGAATCCAAAAGAAGAGCGACTTTGAGTTAGATGCACAAAATAGATGCTCATATAGCGTTACTGTCTCCACCAAATGGCTTATCAGCAATTTGGGCACACATTACCTAAATACAAAAATGTAGTGCAGTTTAAAATTTTGATGCACAAAATAAAATCTCATTGTAATCATATGTAATGATGCATCAATGTGGACGGATATCGAAAAAATGCATGCACCAAATCTAAATACTAACCACCAGACAAGAAGTCTGACAAAACCGTCAAGCTAATATGCCTCACCCATTGCTTATCAATGAATACTTAACGATATGTTCGCAAGATAAATTATCTAATTTTAGTTGCATCGGAATACAATTCATGGTTATGAAGCACAAACCACAGTCGTGAACCGTTTATAACATGAAATAGGTCAGTTGTTTCGTATCACTTGCGATGTGTGAGAGTGAGAGTTACAGTACCTTCACTTTGCAATTGATGCATACACAATCGTCAGTATGGATTGATACCACTCTCAAGAATAAGACGTAGCTCAGTTCATCAATATGGATTTTGTTTGCCCTATAGCAGCATTGTAACCGTAAAATGCACCAAACGGTCATTGATGGTTAAAATGAAAAAGAAAAGATCAATGCATACACAGCCGCATCAATGTTCTGAGTTCAAAATCCGTTAACACGGTAACCTTCATTGATAAAAAAGAACAAAACTAAAAAATAGTCATATGCATTGACATCTTATTACACATCAAATTGCCCAACTATGACTTGTCCCTCTAGTCTAGGCCAAACACCTAACACGACAGTTTACACATTAGAAGTATGGTTAGTGTCAAATGTTTCAGCCGTCAGATCAAACAATAAAGCTGCAGAATCAACGATGTAAAGTTAACCCCTAATAAACTTTACAAGTACATATAGTCTTCTTCTGGCTAGGGCATCCTCAACAGCTGTGCCTCCCTCGTCTGTAGAGAATGAAAGAAACCCTAAAAATTAAGAATACAACCGCGATAAGAAAATCCTGGCAGAAGCAAGGGGAGGTTAACTACAACATCACCAAGCAACACCGAGCATAATGATTTCTCCTCTCAAAATGTTATTTTTCGATTTTCCGAATTCTCTTCTAAAACTCTGTATTTGATATTTCACTTCTGGTACTGAATCTGAAAGTGGAAAGATATATAAATTGTATCCTCCAACAGTCTCTGATTCTCTATTTCTCAACCAGATCCGATTCTCTCCGTCCTCGTTATGAGCATCACATCATATACAGAAGAGAAGATATAATGAACTTATGAAAAAAAAATCCTTTATATTGAAATCTTTAAGATCCATGTATGGTGTTTTTTTTTTTTTTTTTTTTGTATCGAGATGTATGTGAACCAATTACCAAAATGAAATTTCTTTCAAATTTTATTCTATCAGCAGATCAGTTACGACTGATTTATTAAATTCTAGAATTAAGACTGCTTTATGCATCTCTACTGACTCTTGTACTGGAGGTAACCATATAATGGTTATGCTATCTCATGTTACCTGATATTACATGCTAATAATGCAACAATATAAGGCATGCATGTGCTCTACCATTGTTATCATCAGCTTGATCAGTCTCAGATGGTCAGTCGCATAGCACCACCAATAGAATGGGTTGTCAGTTTGTCACCAAATATAAGAAATTTGGGGAACACATAATTTAATATTCCATAATTTTGGAACCTGTAATCTTTGCTTAATCAGCAAACTGATGAATGGCCAAAAGTACTGAGAAGTGAGAAATGCATGCACAAATCGGATTTGTGCCTCCCTCACTCGTTTCTCGTCCGCGTGGGTTCAAAAAATAGCTTATGTTCAAAAAAGAAAGCAAAACAAATGAAACAACAACCTTCTTACTTTGATGACTAAACTTCAAAAAATAGCTTATGTTCCACATTATTTTAGCTTATCCACGACATACACGAATACTACATATTAGTCCATATATTGTTCGTGTGGGAGGACTAAGAATCCAAAGGAAACAATGGAAGTATGTTTTAAGTCACTAGTGAATTTGGGCCGAGGAAAAGAAAGTCACTAGTGAATTTGGTACACGCTTAATTCCCCAGATCAACTACATACACTCACACTACAACAAACATACGCATTTGTGACATTATTTTTGTACTGTCATTATACTACAAAAATAATTGCATTATTATTGCATCAACTGCATATTATTGCATCAACTACATGTTCTACGACCCGGACTCTAATTAGACTACAAACATATGACCCTTTTACAAAATAACTCCATAATTTTCTCCCTAAAAAACATTACACTGTCTTTTTCCCAAAAAAAAAAAGTACACTGTCACCTGCACTTGAGTTAACCATATGGTACGTAGGGGAAAATGATGCTTTCTTGATACAATTGGCGCATAATCATATAAATTTTTTTTTTTTCGAGAATAAGAGCTAGCATATTTCGTCAATTTGGGTTGGTACCCTGTACTTGTGGCGGTATAACAGGATTGCCTAATTTCAAATGTATATACCTGGGTTGAAAGATGAATATTACTATGGTGCTAGCGGAGAAACCAACTTATCGGAGAGGTTACCAAAATCCATATAAATAGATAGAAAACCTATTGTCCTGTATGAATTTCTTGATCCTTCCTTATAATCTTGCACCCCACGTCAACAACGTTGGAATATTAGTCTCATTATTAATTACATTAAAAAGCAATTAGTGTGGAAAAAATGAACCAATATAAACATTAGCCACCGATGACGTATGACACAAGATGATAAAGCGCCAATGTCACTGTAATACAATGGTAAAATCACTATGTGATGATACCAGTGACCTAAGGTCAAAACTCGCCAGTACCAAATTTTTTACCGATAAAAAAAAAACTAAAATGATAAAGTTTTTGTTTTTTCCTGAAACAACAATGGTAAAATTATTAGACTATAACATAGTTATATGAGTTCCAAACTAGTTAATAAGAAAAAAAAAAAAAAAAAAAAAAAACTAGTTAACTAACAATTATTATAACTTGTCCGGTTGGACCCTCTAGGCCAAGCACCACCTAACACACGGATTGACTGTCTGTTATATGTCCGAACGATATCAAGTGAACCCCAAACTTTATAAATATGTATAGTTTCCTTTTAGTTAAGGCATCCCAAGCTGCGCCTCCCTCATCTATGAAGAGAAGAATAGAAACCCTAAAACCAAAAACACAACAGCTCCCTCATCTATCTATTTGTGTGATTATTATCGACGGCAACTAACAAAATATATGGCAGACGCAAGTGGAGGTTCAACAACAGCATCACCAACAATAACAAGCACGATGATTTCTCCTCTCACAATGTTAATTTTTCACCTTAGACATCAATTCTGTCGTATCCTTTTGAACCGAGGTAATCATCACATCAAATACAGATGATATACAGACGGAGAAGATTATTTATACAGGTGTTTGTGAAACCAATTAAGAGATCCGTCGATCTATTTTACTTGTAATGAAATTGTGAAATACCTATGGATGAATGCTTTATATTGAAATCTTTTAAGATCCATGTATGATGTTTTTTCCGATCTAGATGTATTTGAATCAATTATCAAAATAAAATCCTTAAAAATTATGTTTTACTGTTGATTCCAATCGATTTTTTTAGAACATGCAAAAATTATGATTTACTTAAGATTGATGTATGTGAACCATTTAGGAGATCTGTCTATTTTACTTGTAATAATGAAGTTTTGAGAATATGATGTTTTTATCAATTGAAAACTTCAAGATCCATGTATGATGTTTATTTTGTATGTGAACCAATTATCAGAATCGAATATTTCAAAATTATGATTTTAAATGTAGTTTGCAAAATACAAATAATCAGAACAATTTCAGAGCGGTACCACCATCATCATCTTGTCACTGTCCTCTTCCGTGCATTGTTCTGGCCCTAGATAATTAAGGCTCTCCACATAGACCGCTGCA
This sequence comes from Papaver armeniacum, assembly GCA_023531295.1. Classification (NCBI taxonomy): domain Eukaryota; kingdom Viridiplantae; phylum Streptophyta; class Magnoliopsida; order Ranunculales; family Papaveraceae; genus Papaver; species Papaver armeniacum. The sequence goes on along the minus strand of JAJJWW010002335.1, from coordinate 14,991 downwards.
TTGCGAGTGAAAGCCATTGAATTTTCATGGATACCCAGAATCGCGTATTTCTTTGGGTACAAACAATTATCGTCCTGGTCTAACTCCCTTTCTTTAACGGCTACAAGGGTATAAAGAGATACCCAAAATGCTTAACAAAACCAAGCCATTACAACATCCAAGAAACCCCATTCCTTCTCGGGAGATTCAACTGGGCATATAACAGACAGCCAATGCGTGTCGCTGATGCCGGAAACATCTCTTTTGGTGTGTCAGTGCATCCTGTCCATGCCGAGCCATTTGGCGATCCTATATTTCATCCCCCTGGGGATTCTATAAGAAACTATATGGCTGCAATATCATTCTAAAATCATGTCAACGGAATCCTGCTGCTTTATATCACTCCTGTGCATCTGGTTTATTTTCCAGTTTTCAATTTAAAATGTATGAAACCTAATCAACTTTAGCATGTCATGTTTCAAAAAAGAAAAGGAATTAACGTGTAAATTATTTTGGTTGAAATGGACGTGTAAAAATTATTATGGGTGAAATGGACACAAAAAAAATAACAAGGATGAAACTGGATTCATCCTCGCTTAAACTTAAAAAATTTCGAGGATGAAACTGGATGCATCTTGATGTAAATTAAAAATAAGAAAAAGAATTTGAAAATGGGTAGGATGAAACTGGTTAAATCCTGGCTATTTTTATATTTTTTTCTATTTAAACGGTATCAAAATCTAAATATCTTTTTCACCCAGAAATTATTGATTTTGGTCTTTTTAACCAATTTTTTGTATTTCACGGAATGGGAGTCTGTAAAATATATGTTTTGTAATTCGGGGTGTCGGTTTAGCTGGATTTTATTAGGCGCAGTTAAAATGAAATTCACTCAAGTTTCCTACTGATATATGGCTTGTCCCCCTAGTAGGCCAAACACCTAACACTTGTTCACATTATATACCGGTCAAAAAGTAAGTAATAAATTCATTCGTTAGATCAAAGTTGAAATCAACCGTGTTAAACTAACCCTAAACTTTATAAGATGTATAGATTTTTTTGTAGCTAGGGCATCCAGAAACCAAACTGTGACTCCTCCCTCATCCATGCAGAGAAGAGAAAGAAACCCTAAAACAAATTCAACAGTTCCCTCATCCGTCTGTGATTATCATCGAACGCAACTAACAAAATCTATGGTAGAAGCAAGTGGAGGTTCAACTACAGCATCTGATAATTCGGGATTGAAGTACTGGATCCTCCAATGACTTGTGATTAGATCTGATTCCCCAAATCACAGATACAACAGATCCTCCAATAGCTTTGATGATCATCACATCGAAGACAGAATCAAATACAGAAGAGAGAAGATTATTTACCTAGATGTAGCTGAACCAATTAGTAGATCTGTTAGTCTGTTTTAATTATAATGAAATTATAAAAATTTCCTTGGATGAATGTTTATATTTGAAATCTTCTAAGATCCATTAGAATGCATGTGAACCAATTTCAGTCTATTTTACTTGTACTTGTAATAATGAAATTATCCATAGATGAATGTTTATATTGGAATCTTCCAGATCTTGTATGATGTATGTGATCCAATTATTAAATAAAGAAAAATTGCTTCAGTTAATTTCCAGATCTTGTATGATATATAGCATCACCAACCACATGGAGCATAATGGTTTTTCCTCTCATAATGTTAATTTACTGTTTCATGAATATCGGAGCGTCCATGTTGTACCGCATCCTGCAATTCAACTGGATTAAGTCATTAACCCCGAATCTTGAAGTCTATTTCTAAACCAGATCCAATTTTCACATCAATCAAATGAAAATTTTCCGGTCAAAAAAGTATAGGTTAGTCGTATTACGAATTAGTAGATCAATTTTACTTGTAACGAAATTATGAAAATATCCATTTTTATAAAGCTTTTGGAGTTGACTGGGTTCAAGGAAACGATGTTAGGATGCTGTTTCTTGAAACAAATACTAGGATGTTCTCATGCAAAGGAAACTTTATTTGGAACTTGCTTCCATTTGCCATCTGCTGGAGAATCTGGAAAGAGAGGAACGAAAGAACCTTCGATGGAAAGGAAACTCCCATTCACAACCTCATATTGGATATCAAAGATGACATCTTATATTGGGCCCAACCTTGGAAAGTGCTAGATGGAGTGTGTTTTTAAGACATTGTATTCAGGTGGGAGCAATTGGTGAGAGAGTGAAGTTTCTCACAATTTGTACTGGACTGCACTGTGACTTGCTTACAGGTCACAATGGATGATTTTTCTTTCTTGTGTATTCTTTATTCTTTTATCAATATATATCTATTTTTGCTAATCAAAAAAAGAAAAAAGAAAAAAGAAGTTGCATATCTAGGGATATTTTCCTCTAATTTGAATCCTCATGGACATTTAGAACCATGTCCTGGTTTGGGTCTCATATATAAGCATATGCAAACAATTATCATCTAGGTCTAACCCTAACAGAATCTTCCCATTCTTTAACGACTGTAAAATTGTTAACTACCCAAAAAAAAAAAAATTCTAGCTCAATGGTAAAGGTTTTGGCCCAAAAGGGTATTTCCTGACTCCATTGTCCTTCAGCTCCCACACACTTCCTAAAACACACAAAAATGGTTCGGAAGCTACTTCAAGGATAGGCAGTGGCATCTTATCAAAATAAAGAATAAAATGATCATTTCTGAATTCACTTCCTTCCACATGCACTATCGTACAGGTAAGCAAGCCATATCAACCTTTCCTGTATCATCAAAGTCATCAAATTCATAGAGACGCCCGTCAACTGTCTCCATGAATTTTATTCAAGTGTATAGACATGAACCTTGCATCAACTTTTCTCAAGAGACTCCGCTAAATGTATCACTTTTAAATCTTCAAGCTGGCAATCGTAACCAAATCCATATTCAACATAAATCCTGTCTTGATATGACTCTAATTAAGCCAAGACAACATCCAAGAAACTCAATTCCCATCTCGAGAGACTCAATTGGGAAAATGATATGACTAGATCCCTCACATGTAGTTGCTAAGATCAGGGCCGTCTCTAACATTTTAAAGGCTTGGGGCGAGCACTCAAAAAAGGGCCTTTTTTGCTTATACACATGGGAAAAAAACATAATTATAAATGAAGAAATGACAATAGATTGAACTATCTATTAATGCGTACATATAAAATTTTAATAAGGGTTAAAAAACAACTAAAATTTTAAGTGAAAGGTACCTATTGGAAAAATATATGAAAGCTGAGTTTAAATTTCTTTTGTCCAAGATGGGCATTAGTGATCTACATGCTCCATCTTGAGGGAGGGTATTAGGAAATAATATATGAGAGTCTATATTTAGGAGATATGCGCTTTAAATGGTGAGAGTTATATTAGGAAATGTCTTGAGAACCAAGTTTGTGATTGTATAAATATCTTGAAGGATTAATGAGAAAGACACCAAGATTATTATCAATGTAGTCTATTGCTTCCGCGCGATTATGCTCTCCTCTCTCTTGCTCGATCCTTAACAGATTGAGAAACTAAGCCATTACAACATCCAAGATACTCAATTGGGAAAATGATATGACTAGATCCCTCACATGTACTCATTGGGGTAAGACTGTAAAATCTCAGCTGAGATGGTAATTTCGCAAGGTATTTGTGCCGAAACTTATATAGTATGTAGTAGTAATTCTCCTATGTCTATTTGGGTTGAAACTGGTACAATTTAAACAATATTTTCCTTCAGTTTAAATGCTTTTCATTATTTTTGGGGCTTGGAGTTTCTTTCTCCCAACCCCCACCTTAGTCTGTAGGGGCACCCTCTGCAACTGTAAAAATGGCAATGGACGATTGTTTCCTCAACACACAAAAGATTAATAATACCAGAACTACTACCACCGGCAACAAGTCTTAAAAAACCATAAAGCTAATGCACCTGCTTCTTAGTGATTACCTCATGATATTGTACCCAAAATGATTTTTTTTTTTTTTTTATTTGATTCGCATCAAAAAATTTATTTGCGAAATGCCCATAAAATTCGTAATTATGAAGCACTAACCACAACGTGAGCCGTTTCTAAGAAAATGTACGTAGGCCAGTTTTTTTTCGAAGGAGAAGTTATATTAAAAGAAAAAGAGGAGAAAACTCCCTCACAAGATTACTGGAGATTACATAGTCATGAGAGAGCTCCAATTACTTCAAATAAGGTTGGAGTCTACATATTTGAAAGTGTCTAGATCAGAGGACCATAGAACTACTAGCATTTTTACATGATCAATAACTTCAGAAGCACATCTTTGTCTAGAGTTAAACACTCTTTTACGTAGGCCAGTTGTTCGTATCATTTGCCACTTAAGAAAGGGAAAGTGATTATATCTTTGATGCCAGCGAACCAGTATGGATGCAATGAAAATAAATAAAAATGAAAAATAAAAGGAGATTCACGGAGGCTAATGGGGAAGCTTTTACTACCTAAGCTTCATAATTTTCTCCCTCAAAAAGCAAAATACACCATGTTCACTTGGGTAAACCATGAAGGAGGAAAAAAATGATGCTTTCTTGATATGATAGACGCGCACTTAAAAAGCATGATATACAATATTGTTTCCAGGAAGCAATTTGGATTGATGCCTCATACTTGTTGGCAGTATAACACAAGATGTGTTTCATTTCAAACGTATATAACCGAGTCTAGAGATGAGTATCTTATTGTAACCGGAATATACCCGAAAGGAATATCGACATGAAAAGAATCCACCAATATGGCAGTGGTAAAGTTATTGGATGATAACACTGTTGCATGATGAGTTCAAAACTAGTTAGTAATAAAAAAAATTATGGATATAAATTAATATGTATGCATTTACCATTATTATGTCAAAATTCATAAAATTATCCGATTGTAACTTGTCCGGTTGATCCTCTAGGCCAAACACCTAGCACAAAGTTTAGGTTAGATACAGCCGATCAAGACAGTATTGTCAGTTATAATAATAAATTTCAGGACGTTCTAAACCGTGCCTCCCTTTTTTATTTTGGTAGAGAAGAAGGAAAAAACCTGGCGTCTTTAGGGGCGACCCCGAAAGAATTAGGGGCGACACAAAACGACAAAAACTGTCATAATCGGTAGGTTATTTCACAATCGGTAGGTTATTTTCGGGGCATTTTTTTTTAATCCCAAACTACCCTTTACAATCGGTACATAACTATACAATCGGTAGTTAATCAACAATCGGGAGTAAATTTGGTTTGTATAACTTCCGAATATAAAGTAAAATCCTTTATCTTTTGAATTTTGACTATCCTATAATCGGTAGTCAAAATAGTTATCTTGACTCCCGATTAAAGTAGACCTTTGGCAAATATCCTACCATAATCGGTAGGGAATTTAGGTTATTTAACTCCCGAATATAGAGTAGCCCCAAAATGAGATTTTGCGAAAATCCTTTTTTTGGAATTTTGGTTGAGCCTATAATCGGTAAGAAAGGAAGAGTTATCATGACTTCCGATTATACAGTGACTCTCTTTACAAATATCCTACCATAATCGGTAGTCAAAATAGTTCATATAACTACCGAATATAGAGTAGCCCCAAAATCAGATTTTGCAAAAATCCTTTTTTTGGAAATTTTGGTTGAGCCTATAATCGGTAGTAAATGAAGTTACCTAACTTCCGATTATCCTTGCTCTCTTTGCAAATATCCAACCATATTCGGTAGTCAAAATAGTTCATATAACTACCGAATATAGAGTAGCCCCAAAATGAGATTTTGCGAAAATCCTTTTTTTTGGAATTTCGGTTGAGCCTATAATCGGTAAGAAAGGAAGAGTTATCATGACTTCCGATTATACAGTGACTCTCTTTGCAAATATCCAACCATATTCGGTAGTCAAAATAGTTCATATAACTACCGAATATAGAGTTGTCCCAAAAATGAGATTTTGCAATCGGTAACTAAAAAAAACCTAAACTACCGATTATGAAGGGGTATACAAGTATTTTCAATCTATTTTGTCTTTTGTGTCGCCCCTAATTCTTTCGGGGTCGCCCCTAAAGACGCCAGGGGAAAAAAAACCCTAAAATCAAACAACAACAGAATAATGGGAGAAACAAGCGGAGGTTCAACAACAGCATCACCACCACCAACATCACGCATTATGATTTTTCCTCTCAATATCTTAATTTCTACCTTACTCGGCTTTGGAATTCATCTAAAATTCCTTTTTTCGGTTTTTTTGATTTGAGCATTTCACCTTTCGGTCTTGAGCTTCATCTGATAGTTGGAGAGAGATACACAAGATCCTCCACTCACTTGTGATTAGATCCTATTTCCCAATCTTTTCATCTCTACTTCTATGACCAAAGACAGCAATTAACACACTCTAACGGGAAGAGCACCGCGACATAATAAAAATTGATAATTCACCAAAGTGATAAAAATGTTGTCACCAAATTTGCCTTGGAATTTCCTCTATACTTAGAAATGGTCGACTTGAGAACCTCCTGACTTCGATGACAAACACGATTAAATTTTTTTTAGAAAAAAAAGCTTATCTATTTTTTTTTTTGTAATCTATCTATTAAAGAAAAGAAAAAAAATGTATATTCGAGAGTCACGGTTTAACTACCAGCTCACCTGATTATGGAATTATAAGTCTGTTTTATTTAGCTCAATGTACCGCTTATATTGTATATGCCCCGTTTCTCATTATGGACTTTTAGCAAGAACCGGCCTACAAGTAATTTGGGGTACACATTATCGTATATAAAAAAAATTAAGTGCATTAATGCACAAAATAAGACCTCATTGCAGTCATATGCAATAATATGTCGACGGGTATTGAAGAATATATGCGCCAGTTCTAAATACTAGCCACCAGGATCATAAAGGTAGCTAATGTGCCTCAGCCAGTGCTTTGATCAGTGACTACTGAATACCTCCCGATACGTCCCCGAAATGAATGAATTATTTTATTTAGGCAGCATCGAAACGCCCAAAGTATATTGCCTTTAAAAAAAAAAAATCCTACCCAAAATTAAAAGTCTTACCATGTGTATGAAGCACAAGCCACGGCCGTAATCCGTCTATAAGACACATGTAGATCAGTTGTTAGTCTAGCTCTCACTCACGACTTGTGAGGGCGAGAGTCGAAGTATCACTTGCATGCCAACAGATCAGTATGGATGCATTGTAAATAAAGAAAAAAGAAAAGAGGTTCATGGAGGCTAACGAGGAGAAGTTTTGCTGCCCTTTCACTCTTACCTAAGCTTATAACTTTCCTCCCTCAAAAAGCAAAATAGACTGCCGTCTTCACTTGGGTTAACCATGAAATGGGGAAACTGATGATTTAGCGCGTAACCGATCTCTATACCCGATACTTGTTGGCAGTATACCATATTATGACTTGTCCCTAGCAGGGACAGAGCCAGAAACTTAGGGGTAGAAAAACGCATAAATGGACTTAACAGCCCACTTTTAAAAAAATATTAGGCTTGGAAGCTGTTGGGTGTTCTCAGTTGGCTCACTGACTCACTGCCCTCTTAGGCCAACCACCTAGTTATAATACTTTCTTAGCCGTTAGATCAATAAATCAACGATACTAAGTTAACCCCAAAATTTACCAAGCCGTATATATAGTTTGCTTCAGGCTAGGGCATCCCAAAATGTGACTTCCTTTTATCAGTGTAGAGTAGGGAAGAAACCCTAAAACAAAAACACCGGAATTCACTCATTTATCTGTGACGGCAACAATAAATTCATGGAGGAAGTAAGTGGTGGTTCAACTACATCACCACCACCACCAACAACAATCATTAGCATTATGATTTCTCCTCTCAATATGTTAATTTTTAGTGTCAAGTAGAGAAGATTTCTACATCTTTCTCTTGTATGAGCATTTAAGCTCGAACCGATTCTGAAAGTAGAGAAGATTATTTATCTTTGAATCCCAGCCTTTTCACCTCTACTTCTCTGACCGAATCAGAGATACATCAGATCTGATTGAGAGGATTATACATCTAGATGTATGTGATTAGGAGATCTATCAGTCTATTTTACTTGTAATAATGAAATTATGAAGATATCCATGGATGAATGTATGTTTATATTGAATTCATCAAGATCTGAAGTTTTTTCTTATCTAGATGTATGTAAACCAATTATCAAAATAAAATGCTTCAAAAATTATGATTTACTTAATTTTCATGTATGTGAACCATTTTATGCTCTATCACTGTTTTGGGCACCTGATCGGCCCACTTTTTAAGTCTAATTAACAGCTCAACAATAAATTTGTGAGCTCCATCATTATTCATAATGGGAGACCTGGAACTGCCGGCGGATACGCAGAGAGCTCGATATGTTACACATAGAGTCCTACTGTCCAAGTATTGTCTGATTATGAAGTTGAAAAAGTATTGTCTGTTCAAGGCGTGATATTACAGTCAAATGACACGACGTTCCCAAACCCATACGCGTACGGTCTTTCAGGAGGCAGATATATTCCAAGTAAGTATGCGATTTGCTTTGTAAAATATTCCAAGTAAGTATGCGAATTGCTTTGTAAAAATTGGATTCTCCTTTAATTGAATGTTCGAATATGCTAATCGGTATAATTGATTCGAAACAGGTCGTCCGCGTCTCGACGTGATACAGATTGGGTTTTGCTGAGCCAACACCTATTCAGTCTCAAGGATGGCCAATGGCTTTAAAGAGTAATAGAGATTTTATTGGGTTTTGCTGAGCCAACATCTATAGTTAGGATTTTACAATCTAATAATCTGCCACTACGGGATATGCAGTGCGATGGTTGTCCAGCTTCCGTGGTCTTCCTTATGTGTGATCCCATAGTATGATATTTGTTCAATTCGTAGCTATGAGATATGGACGGAGACATCTTAGGACTATGCAATCCTATAATCTATGGTTGTTCACCTTCCTTGTTGCGTACATATACTCATGCCAGTGTTTCTAATTCAGTATGTTGCTCTGCTTGTAATATCAGATGCGAACTGATAGACAGACCCTATACTGGAACACAACATGGCCAAAAGAGGTGGAGAAGTTGGCAAAACAGTTTTGGCGTAATCCACAAGGTCTGTGACTCAGTGTGGTTATTTCTTATGATTCATGCATCTCTTTAAGCTTATTCGATAGGATGCTTTACTTGGCATTTTTTGATTTTACAGGTGATTATTGGATCACCGGATTTGAAAAAATATGTCAACAATTTTAGAGCTCAAGTCCTGCAAGAAGCCAAAGGATGTAATCAAGATGTGCTAGACTGGGGTTGAAAAAGTATTATCCATGAATCATGAATCATGAAATTTTCAGCAATTTCCCTTAGGAAATCTGCCAGTTGATAAAACTTCTTTCACATGTTCCGGTGGAGACATATGGTACACAAAGCACACGGTGAGAAAAATGATGTCACCAAATTTTCCTTATAATTTCCTCTAGCGTTAATAGGAATCTCCTAACTTTGATGACACACGGCTAAAAAAAAATGAAAGCTAATATAGGGGCTTCACATTCCAATAGAATAAAGCAATTAGTGCTGGCAGCTCTATTGCAACTGTGGCGGTTTCAGCTAAAGGGCAAACATCAGTTGAGGAAATGAAAGATGGGAACGCGGTTAAAGACTCCAACAACACTGTTGAAGCAAGTGAGGACAGTTCTGGAACTGAGGAGGGTTGGATCACAATATAAAGGAAGAAGAAATGGAATAAGAAACCCCTTGAAGCGAGCCAGAGATATCCCGTAAGAGGGAAGAAGAAATACTTCGCAAGGAACACAAATACAAAAGGTGTTGAACGATCGCGTATGACACCGGTAAATAACAAAGGGGTGGCCAGGATGTTTTTCAAGGCTTGAAAATTGATAGTTGTGTTGAATGGTGTATTCATTGCATCCCAGCTTCACTGGATCCTGCAACTGGATTAAATCATAACCCATGTCTATTTCTCAACCAGATCCCATGATCATATCAATCATATACAAAAGAGAAGATGTAATGAAATTATGATAATATCCGAGGGTGAATGAAATCTTTGAAGAGAGATAGATGTATGTGAACCAATTACCAAACACAATTTTTTTTTCAAATTTTATTTCATTTACTATTATTATTATTTTTTGATGTAATTAGAAGAGATGCAGCATATTTAAAGAGAGATGATTGACCACCCAGCAGATCCCTGCGGCTCCAATTGCAGTAATTCTGTTGCTTCTTACGGCAAATCCCGTGAAATAGTGTTATGATTTACGTAAGTGTGTTTGTTTCCTCTTGTGCTCTTCCACTTCAGTGAAGAGTGAATACTTCGCCGTAATGTCCCCAAAATGACTATTTTATTCAGGCTGCATCAAAATATCCAAAATTCATAATCCTTTTATAAAAATATCCTACCCAGAATTAAAACCCTTACCATGAGTATGAAGCACGAACCACAGCCGAGATCCTGTCTATAGCATACATATACAGGTCAGTTGTTCGTCTCACTTACGACTTGTGAGAGGTAGAGTTGAAGTAGCTGCTTGCATGCCAACAAGTCGGCATGCATGCAATGAAAATAAGGACCATCAATATGGAAAAAGAATACACCAATATGAACATTAGCGGTCGATATCATCATTATAGAGTGGTAAAATTATCAGATAATAACATTACTGATAGAGGGGTTCAATACTAATTAACAAAAAATGAATATAAACGCCTTATTCCATAAAATGGGATGCCCGAAACTAGGTTTTATAATTCGGGGTGGCAGTTTAACTGGATTTTATGGGGGGTGCAGTAAAAATTGCCCCAAATTTTTTAAAACTGTCCTACTATGACTTGTAGGCCAAACATCCAACAGGCTAACACCAGACTCCTCCAGAGTACACATTGACATGAATATGCTGGTCAAAAGGTATAGTAAATTTCATCCGTTAGATCAAAGTTGAAATCAACATTGTTATGCAAACCCTAAACTATATATAAGTAGCATAGTTCTCTTCTAGCTAGGGCATCACTGTGCCTCCTTTTGTATGTGGAATGAAACCCTAAATCAATGGTAGAAGAGGTGGAGGTTCAACAAAAACAACAAGCATGATGGTTTCTCCTCTCAAAATGGTAATTTTGGAATTCCTGTATTCTCATCTGAATTCCTGCATTTCAGCTTTCTGGCTTCATCTGCATCTGACAATTAAAAGTTGTGGGTTGAATCATAAACCCCAATCTTTTCATCTTTATTTCTCAACCAGATCCAATGTATGAAAAAAAATCCATAGATGAATGCTTTATATTGAATTCTAAATCTTCAAGATTATTATTTTTTTTTTTTTTTTGAAGCATATGTTTTGGTATCTAGATGTATGTGAACCAATAAAAAAAAAAAAAAAAAAAAATCTTCAAATTCTTTCTAATGTCCATGATGTAATTTTACAAGATATGCACATACACGGTGATTTTATGAGTTTCCGGTGAAGTATGCCCATCAGATGATGGATTCATGATGCTGATCACTGCATTAGCTTGGATCGACAAAATTAGATTAGTTGGAAACAGGGATGGGTATTATTGTAACCAGCAGCAACTTTTGCTTTTAAAGTAAGGAAGTTGAGGCAGTAACTAAGCTGTAAGCTAATTTTCCAAGACACTTTGGGTTTGGGGCTAATCTTTAGGAGTACAGTAATAACTTTTGAAAGGCATTTGGGGTTTGGAGCCTTGGAGGGATTCTCTGCAGTATGCCTAACCAAATCTCATCAACATTTTATGGCTCTCTTAACTCTAATGTAGCCTAGCTCTCTCTTAAATTCTCCTTCTTTTACTTCGTCCATTTTATTTACTAACTTAACTTGATCAAACTTTCCGTTTTAGGTAACGACATTAATCTAATCAGTCCATAATATCTCAAATTAATAGAGTGGGCAACATGTTGAGACATATACTCCAGAAATAAGCCAAATAGGAAGTGGTGCGGACTTGCATTTGGTTTGAATTCATAAATAAGTATTCATTCTCTATGTTGTCAGAAATCAATAATCTTAAATTTATTATTAAAATCACTTATATGTAGATTTGGATCTGGTGTATTCATAGCTCAGTCTACCTGGAGTTAGCAATAACTAAATGGTTGAGATGATTGCTATCCTTACAGGATTTGAGTGGAAAGCTTTCTGGGTCATGGCTAATAGTTAAAGTATAATAAAACTAACATCGATCCCATATTACTGACCAGATGCGGATCCCAAAAGCATTCATTCTGTCACTGTCTGTGGGAGTTGAACCAACGACCTCACGACTTAAAGTCATGCGCTCTACCAGCTGAGCTAAGACAGCCAAACAGACGATGAGAAAGTACAACATTTCTGAATTATGCTGATTCACACTACTACTTCAACTAATTTTTGACTAAATAGCATGACTTGCTTGATTTTACATCTTACCGAGGATTGATGATCATATGCCTCAAGTCCTGATAAAATATGGATAGTGATCAATGAATCGGATAACATTTGAGAGACATAAGAAAACTTCACTTCATTGTGTTTCGATAAGTTTACAACAAACCTGTGAGAGAAAAAAAATAACAATTTCCTCGTCTTGCATTGAAGGAAAGGGCACACTTCGTAGTACGGAGAAGGCAACATCAATGCAATTAAAGCAATACTTTAACGACTTAGCTTTTCCAGCTCAGAATCGATACGTCCCATCAGATTAAACCATTATGAAATTATCAAAATCAAGTGAGATTTTAGTTTTGATTCAAAAATTGAGAGAAAAGTTTAAAGAACTCGTATGATCAATGCAACACCGAAAAATAAATCATGATGAATAACAGAAACCCTACATGCTAATAATAATACTCCCTCCGTCCCTAATTAGATGAGGTACTTGTAGTTTGCACAAATTTTAAGGCAAAGAGGAAAGTGTAGTATATTTAAGTATTTTTTACAATTATATCCTTATGGGCAATAATTATTAAAATTTAAAAAGCGATTTATCTCTTAAACTATACCACGGTTTTTATAAACTTTATACCGTTGAAAAGCATTTTAAACACCTACGCAGCGAATATAAACATGACTATCAAATTATACATATTTTTATAGAACAAATAATCAATTAAAAGGGTAGTTTTAGAAATATCCCCTTGGTTAGTGAAATAGCTCATCTATTTGTGGACAAAACTAAAAACCAAATAGCTCATCTAATTAGGGACGGAGGGAGTACTTGTGAATAAAATCGCAGAGAAAAAAATAGATTAGTAGGGTTTCAGGTTTACCAACATATGATAGGATTTTGCGGTTTATCCAAAGCAGCAAAAATCGTAGCTACAAAACAACAAATCAAAAAGAGTTAAGAATATGCCAAATAAATGAATAATTTTTGCCAAATAAATGAATAATATTTGCCAAATGATATTTTGTGATTGAATCAAAAAACTTTACCCTAATAAATTACAATCAACATCTAATAACAATCGAAGCTTTTCTCATTCAGTTGATACACACCATTGTATAACAGAAAGGGAAGAGAAAAGATTCAAAGAAGGGAAGAGAATAGAATCAAAGGGCGTGGAGACGTCAACAAAAGAGAATAGAAAAGTTAGAATTAGGTTTTGGTTTTGCGAGTAACTATTATGCCTCTGGTATTTCAAAGAGAGCCGAAAATATTGCAAAACCTTCAAATCTTATTCGTCGGGGCCAGGAGCTCTAGAATTCAAGCTTTTGGCCTAACTTTTAATGTGAGGCAAGCAATTCGTACTCAAATTATATATACAATATGCGCATATACTATGATTTTATGAGTTTCCGGTAAAATATGCCCATCAGATGATGGATTGATGATTCTGCAGTTACCAACAATCAGATGGGTATTACTCCCTCCGTACCACATATATAGGCGGAGAGATAAATCTCTTAGATTAAGAAAACCACATTGGAGTTACAATTTTTTATGTTTTTCCATGTTTTACCCCTTGTCATATTAATGACACAATTATCTATATACCATAAATAAGGGTATCCATGGAAATATTCATCTTGGAAATGGCATTCCATCTATCTAAAGGGACAAGCAAAAATCAAAATTCCGCCTATATAATAGGTACGGAGGGAGTATTGTAAGTGCATCTCCAATGCTAGGGGTGAAGGTCTTAAAAAGACATGACACATAAGATTTAACACTTTCTTAACCAAAAATTAATCTCCAATGCTAAGGTCAAGGTTAATGAAAATCATGACAAGGATGCCATCTCATAAGAAGGGGTAAAGGAGAAGGTCATATCTTCACCTTCTTCATGACCTTACGGTCTATTGACACATCATCAATATTTTATTCCAAAATTAATTTCTTTTAATTATAAAATATTGTTGTTAATTCGATAACTTCAAAGATGTTTTTCCCCATAATTTTAACCCTTTTCAAAATTGATTTAGGGTAAAAGACTTTAGCATTGGAGATGATAATTGAGGTAAAATGTCAAATTTTCATTTGTTTTTGCCACATAGGAATCACCCCCAATAAAAAAATATTAATAAGACCCCCCACATAGGATGACTTCCACCCTTAGCATTGGAGATGCTCTAAGCAGCATCATCTTTTGCTTTTGAAGTAATGTAGTCGAGGTATTAATCTGCAAGCCAATTTTCTAATTCTCAACTTGTTGATGGATTAAGAAAATCAATAGCACTAACCTTCTCGGGTCGTTCAAATTCGCCATATGATGCTTATCCGATAACCTTCCGTGGCCTTGGCCAGCTTGTTATGTTGATTTGCCCAAAGTCGATTTAATAATTCAAAGCACCAAAAATGTACTTAATCATCTCATAAGCCATTGTTATTTAATCACAAACACGTTCAAAGTACCAATAATGTACTTAAAACTCCATATGATAATTACCCAAACACCAAGCAGAGATCGGCATGTTATATCCTCTTGCTCTTCCACCGGCAACAAATGACCTAAGTGTTGGTCTTATAAATCTTCAACCTTTCCCTCACGGGAAAAATC
>JAJJWW010002334.1:0-40977 GCA_023531295.1 Papaver armeniacum | reverse complement strand
ATAACAAATGACGACCCTAGTTGCAAAACAAAAATACTCACTTTCCAAAATATTGATAAGGTCGTCAAATTATTTGTTAGAGTCGTCATATTTTCTATGAGAGTCGTTTTTGTTTTAAATAATATGGTGACGACCCTTGTTATGATAGCATGAAATACTTAACTTATTTGTTCCTTTTTTGTGTATGTACCATTGTAGTAAAAAGAAAGACAAGAAACACATGCCCACTCCTCCTTCCATACCTCCAAGGCACGACAAATACTTGGCAGCCAGTCAATTTCGTGGAAAACGTCCGAGTGAGGTAGCCTTTTCTATCCGCGAACCTAGAAATTAAGGTAATGAGTCGTCGGATTCGTCACCTTCTTCCACCCCTGTTGTATCTGCTTCCGGAAGCGATGAAGAACAAATTAGGGAACAAGAAGAGATTCATGATGATGATGACGATTGTAACGATGGTGGTAATGGTAGTCTTGGTCTAGGTGATGGTGGTGGTGGTGGTGGTGGTGGTGGTGGTGATGATGATGATGATGAGGAGGAGGAGGAGGAGAAGGATGATGAAGGTAATGATGGTAAGGGTGTTGGTGGTGATGATGATGAGGAGGAGGAGAAAGAGGATGATGAAGGTAATGATGGTAAGGGTGTCGGTGGTGTTGGTGGTGATGATGAGGAGAAAGAGTAAGAGTAGGCGAAACCGTCGAGACGGAAGGATGGAAAGCCAGTTACAGAGAGCGCGAGACACATTCCCGCCACACAATTGATGCTGGAATGTCTTCGTGGTGGTAAAGCCATAGGAGAACCTAGAGATGGATGCGAAGTTCTATTTGGATATCCTGGAACGTGGGCTCGTACCATCTACGAAACAATCGTAACAATCTCAACTTTGCTTTTATATTTGATTTGTTGATGTTAAATTTAATTATTTTTTTTATATTTACTTGTTTTTTCTTTTGTTGGATCATAAGAATACCGTACGTATTTTCAGACGGCAATCTTCTTATGTGAAAATATCCTTGTGGGATCTAAAAGATGAATGTGAAAAAGTCAAAGAGATTATTGAAAACTCTGCTCTGTATACTGCCGTTGTGAACTTTGTGATTTCATATGACAAGGTTGCAGTATCAAGATTCTGTGAGAGGTTTTACGGCGAAACCATACATTCCAATTCCCTTTTGGTGAGATGGCATTGACACCCGATGATGCAGATCAGATATTAGGGCTGTCGGTCGAAGGAAAATCCACCAATGACAAGTTCAAGAAAAGGCTTAGTTGGGAAGAAATTTATGCATTCACCGAGAAATTGTTTGGTTGGGATCAAGAGACGACGTATGGCCTTTTCGTGAAGGGAAAGAAATACCCGAAGAAAGAGTTCAAACTCGTTGATATTAGGGAGATGTTTGCTGGAACACTAATCAAATAAAAAGTTAATGGTCTCTCTGATATGGAATGCCGTTATGCGGCGGCTGGGTACTTTTTGTACACACTTGCGTCGGTTATATTTCCCGACAGTAAGGGTAACCGGGTGAGTGTCAACCTTCTTCAAATTTTGGATCCTTTGGAAGATATGAATAAGTACTCTTAGGGACTTCCATGGTAGCACATTTGAATTGTCAGTTATCAATTGCATCTCGGGAACGATCTTCTCAAGTTCATGGCAATACAGCTCTACTCCACGTAATTGGATTGAACAAAGTTGTCTCCTGTATTTATGTTTTTTTGTTCTTTGAATATTTTTATACATATCGGATTGTTTTATTTTATTTTATTGGGTGTCAATATAGGTGTGGATTTATGATCGTTTCCCTTCATCGTTCAAAGAGAATCCCGACGTCACAATCAACCCAGAATGGAACAAAACTAAACCAAGAGAGACTCGATACTTGTACACTGGCTGTCAGGATAAGGAACAAAAGGATGCTTTGTTAGAAATGCGCCAAAAATTGGACAACATCACAGTTGAAAAGGTAATCTTTGATCCTTATAAGAATGATAGGGTGAGCACAATGGAAGATTTCGTGTATTACAATGGCCCTCTCTTTTACCCTTACGGATTTTCAATGTATAATCCTATGAGAATCATGCGTCAGCTTGGGTATATTCAAGATTCACCCGCACGGATTATGAACCGCGATTCAAGCACAAGTTAGACAAATGTGAGTCTCATGACTCGGACTTAGTGGTGTGAACGCCAAATCTCTAGCCTTGGACATGCCTCCAAGCCCTAACTTTGTCCACGGAGTCAAGTCCTAGCTTTGGCCATGCCACAACACCACAGGTGTGTCCATGCCACAACGCCACCATGCCGCATCCATGCCACATGCACTAATTAGGGTTTCGACATGCCAAACCCTAATTTGGGCAAAATTTCTACACCAACCAAGCCAAATAACGTTTCCCAGAGTGTTGGGATCGATGTGGCAACATGGACAATGTTGCCAGAGCCATATTTGGGTCTAACACCAATATGCCAAAATAGCTGCCACAGCTACGCCACTGACATGCCATTATGCCACGGCTACGCCAGGCGCCACTATGCTAATGGCGCCACTTTGCTACACAACAAAGATATGGCCATAATCAACGGCTACCCTTCCTCATGAGATGCAATCTCAGCCATCCAAGTTCATCACTAAACTGACAGACTTGCGGCAAGTTCCAGGCAACCAGCTAGTGGCCATGGCTACGCCAGGCGCCACTTACGCCACTATGCCACCGGCATGCACGAGATATGCCAGTCATGCTGCAATGCCACTGGCGTACACCAAAAACGCCACCGTGACATTACCAGGCGCCAACAGAAGGTAGCCATAATCAACGGCTACCCTTCTTCATGAGATGCAATCTCAGCCATTTAAGTTCGCCACCAAATTGACGGACTTGTGGCAAGTTTTAGGCGGCCGACCAAGGCAAGCTTAATAGCATCACATGCTATTTTCCTATGGCAAGTCTCTTGACTTTGACTTACCACACATAGCAACTTTCTTCACACGTTTTCCACGAAAACACTCGAGACATCAAACATGTCACAAATCGGGGATACTCATCAGGGTATTGGTCTGGCGGTTTACAGCGTGCGACGTGCAATACGCCCGTTATAAGAAAGTGTCATGAAGTGGGACAATTAGTGGTGATGAAAGTAACGATGTAAACTAATTCACTTCCTTCATCATGGAAGCATAATGCCTGACGGTTACACGCTACTCTATTCTTCCACCACTCAATCGTTTCCATTTCCTACGAGACCATGGTACGTTTCAATATGACTTGTATAAATAGGTTTCACCTATTACCACAAAAAAACAAGTTTTTGGTCGGCAATAACACAGTATCTAGAAATCACCTGATAGCTTTCCATTCGGCTAGCTAGTTCCACTTTCAGATACAAGTCATAAACAACCACACCATCAGAATCAACGATTCTGGTCTCAACACTCTCTTCGCTTCCCTCTCTAAGACCAACTCTTCTCCTTCACTTTGTGACCGAAGCAAGCATGGAACAGTGGTAGGCCCGAAGATGTGTCTAAATTGAAGCCTACGGTGATACCGCAAGTGCACGGTGTCTAGTTTATAGACAGTGGCAAATACGGGTCATTCCCACAGGGAACTAGGGTGTGTAATGTAATCCAAGGCTTTACTTGACTGATTCTTTCACTGTGACAGGGATGGTTTGTAGCATAAACAATTTGTTGTCGAAGCGACTAGTTTGAGTGGTGACTGTGACACTGAGCTAAGGAAATAACAAGCAAGGTATTGAAACTAATAGTTGAGAGGTATTAGGGTGATAGAATTCACACTTTAATCCTATGAAACTTGATAGAAATGCTCCCTGTGTTCTAGTGCTTTCCTTTGAAAGCTTCCTATGGATGATTACTTAACTCATCTCCTTTACTAACTCCTAGTATAGTTTGTCTTTTAACAAAGACAAACTATCACAAGCTAGCTCAGATTAAAGATTAAATTCCTATCCTAATCATGTTAGCCCACAAGAACACATTGAGAATTAAATCAAATTGCAATTGAATTTAAGGGTTTCATCTACACCCTAATATAATTGTTTAGAACATGATGCAGAGTTAAAACAATTTCAAAAATTAAAGTTGTTAACTAAAACTAAGAACCCTAAAACCGACCACCCCTCTTTCCTCTCAAAATCTCTATTTTATAACAAACAAACACTCAATAAGACTTTACACGAGTACCCAAACCTGCTACTCACTCCCTTGACGCGTCCTCGACCTCCGAATCGAGCATGCCTCGTGGTTGGTGGTGAAACCCTATTTCCAATCGCCTTAACCCTAGCTTCTAGGGTTGGAGAAGCTATAGGCGAGAAATCATAACTAGGGCATGTAGATGCTTTGCAGGAGCTACCGGTGGAGTTGTTGGTGATGGTGATGATGGAGCTACGCCATGGCGTGGGTGGAGAGAGAAGAGGTAAGGGTTTGCGAGAGGTGAGAGCGACGGGAGAGGAGGAAAGAGAAGATGAAGGGGAGAATAGGTTTGCTCGATGGGGTGTATAGGGTTAGGTAACTTCATTGTGAAGCAGGTGCATCGAGGGAAGAAGGGAAGGTCTCAGCGAGCGTAGGATACATCAGATGGAGATCTGAACGGCCGAGGTTGGTAGGCGGTTTTGGCGTGATCTGGTGTTGAGCGAAGCAAGCAAACTCCGATGCGTGTGGAAACAAGCGAGCGTTGGATACAAAGAAGATGAGATCTCGACGGCTTAGAGTGTACGGGCTCGGATCCGGGTCGCGGGTCGGGTCTAGCTCAAGCCCATGTCTTGTAGATGAGTTGCTACTTGTTGGGTTGCAATCATTTGCGCGCGAGCGTTGGCTATCTCGCTCCATAGATGATCGACTCCAATTCTTCGCTCTTTGGGCTCCTCGGTTTCTTCGGGCTTTATTTAGTACCTAAAAACACAAAATTAATTAGTACAAATATTTATTCTTGAAAACAAAGAAAATACGTAATTTGGGATAATATCTCGATTCTTGAGCACAAAAGATGAGTAAAATGCCAATAAAAAGGTGTATAAATATGCAATATTTGGCACTCATCAAATACCCCCAAACCTGAATTTTACTTGTCCTCAAGTGAAACAAAATGAAGAAATCCTAACTATACCCCTGTCGCAGGTCTCTCGAATGCATTTAGCGTATGCACTAAGCCTTTAAACCCCTAGGTGTCCCTAGTGGACGAGTTGTAGTCTCGTGAGGGTTTACAAGAGGTGTACCCACAAAACCTTCTCCAACTTCGTAGTGTAAAAGAGTCTCAAGCATCCTAGAAGCTATGAGGACATAGAGTTTCGCATGCTAGTAACAAGAAGTTAGAACTATCGAAGAACGCATTCTCATCCTTAAGTGCTTTGAGCGAGAAGTAACCATACCATATGAAAGAATTCGGATTCGATTGTGATCATAAGTCTCAACTTCGCCTCACCATTAGGGTTTTATGATAATTGCACTCAAAAAGATCGCTTTTTAGTCTCTCATGTGTGCAGGCGGGAGTAAAGAGAGAAATCCCGCACACGTTGTAGGTAAGAAGGATAACCTTCCGAAATAAAATCGGAGACTCCACAAAAGTGTGGACAAAAAGAATCTTTTTCTCGATGATCTCTAAGGAAGGAAATCAACCATTAGCAAGGGTGGGAGTACTCACTACCTTTTCACCCGATCGGCAATTAATATCACTCTCTCATAAGAACCATAGAAACGTCTTCAATCTTCGGTCTTCGGTCTTCAAATGTTGATGACGAACTTCTAAACTTCACAAAACTTGACAATTTTTAACTTTTCTACTCAATTTCCTTGTTACTTGGAATTTTCTTCTTTACCATGGTGGTATCAAAACTAAGAAAATAAACTACATTTTTTTTTTTTTTTTTTTTTTTTTTTTTTTTTTTTATTTTTTTTTTTTTTTTTTTTTTTTTTTTTTTTTTTTTTTATATACTTAATATGAAAATTGAAAATAAAAACAATAAAACAACTAACTCCATGGATGAAGGACTATATCACACAATTTCCATAACTTGTATTGTCTTGATTTTACAAACTTCATTAATTCTCATCCTTTTTTTTTTCTTTTCTTTTCTTTGTTGCACGTAACCTTGGACTATATCAACTTTTCTTCAAATATTCTGATGTTGCTCCGCTTGCTGACGATGATGTGTTTCTATGGATCTTGCTGATTGAGAGAGAGAGTGATGTTAATTGCAAATCGATATTTAGAAGGAGTTTTCATCTTTAGACGTCACCCTCATGATTGACGGAATTAGCACTCAAGAGATCAAAAGTAGTCTTTGAAAGTGGTGCGAAGTTGGGTAGCTCACCATTCCTACCCGGAATTGACGTACGGTGACACACACTCTAAAAGCTTTTCTAGAAAGTCACAAAGAGTGAAGGTCGGTACCTCGCTTGATGTAAAATGGGTAGTCTCCACTATGGTTGATCACAATTCTACTACCGAATATCTAAACAAAGACCTAATTAGCCCTCCTGGTATGGTTAAATCCGACTTTAACGCTCTAATCAACTAAGGAACCCGATTGCGTTCTCCAAAGATTCCAAGTTCTTGTTATTTCAGGTCGACTCTCTATGTAAACATAGCTAAAAGCATGCTAGTGACTCTAAAATCTCTAAGAGTTGGAGGTTTTTATTTGCAAAAAGTTTTTACAAATTTTTTTTTTTTTTTTTTTTTTTTTTTTTTTAAGAAAGACTAAAAACTCTACATGCAAATGTATGTACCCCCAAACCTAAATTAAACATTGTCCTCAATGTGTCAACAGATAATAAGAATTTAAAAAGTCACATACCGAGAGAACTATGTTAAATAAAGAAAAGGGAAGAGATTACCTGGATGTACAAGGGTGTTGCTAAACCATAGAAAGATGAATGCTTTGAAAGCAAACAATCACGAGCGCAAGACAAAAAGGTTGGTTAGCACACATCAAAATTATGCAAAAAGAAAAAGAAAAGGGAAAGATGATGGATGTTTAGTCCATAAGTATGTACACAAGTGAACTAGATCACCACATAGATGGGGTCTTCCAAGTCAACGGTCTCAACTTCGTGGAAGATGCTCCAGAAATGGTTTCAATCTCTGACCATTGACTTTGAAAATGTTCTTGTTTGCCGGGTTTTCAACTTCTACAGCTCCATGGGGGAAAACGGTACGTACCACGAATGGTCCAGACCATCGAGAACGTAGCTTCCCTGGAAACAAGTGCAATCTAGTGTTGTACAATAAAACTTTTGACACAGGGTGAAAGACTTGCGCAGAAATGCGCTTGTCGTGAAAACACCTTCATTCTATGTTTGTACGTTTTGCACTATCATATGCATCATTTCTCAATTCTTCTAACTCATTGAGTTGAAGTTTTCTACGGTACCCACTTTATCAAGATCAAAGTTCGGATTTTTCACACCCAAGATGCACGGTGTTCTAACTCAATGAGTTAGATGACATGCTTTTCCGTACACAAGTCTGTAAGGAGACATCCCAATGGGAGTCTTGTATGCAGTCCTATAGGCCCATAAAGCATCATTTAAACGCAAAGACCAATCTTTCCTAGAAGGATTGACGGTCTTCTCAAGAATATGCTTAATTTCCCTATTGGACACTTCCACTTGGCCACTTTGGTTTGAGGATGGTAAGGTGTTGCGACCTTATGAGTGATTCCATACTTGCGCACTAGTGATTCAAAGGGTCTATTGCGAAATGACTACCTCCATCACCGATTATTGCTCTCGGGGTTCCAAAACGGGAGAAAATGTTCTCCTTAAGAAAAGAAAGAACAACTTTATGGTCGTTGGTTTTGGTTGCAATTGCCTCTACCCACTTGGAGACATAATCGACAGCTACAAGGATGTATAACTTACCTTCGAATCGGAAATGGACCCATGAAATCAATGCCCCAAACATCAAACAGTTCAACAATCAATATGGGTTGTAAGGGCATCATGTTTCTCCTAGATATACTTCCTAGTTTCTCGCATCGGTCACAAGCAACACAGAATGCATGGCAATCCTTAAACAAGTGTTGGCAATAGAAACCGCTTTGCAAGATCTTTGCAGCGATTTTCTTGGCACTAAAGTGGCCTCCACATGCATGGTCATGACAGAAAGAGATGACGTCCCTTTGTTCGAATTGGGGACACATCTCCTAATGATTTGGTCTTGCGCGGTACTTAAACAAATATGGGTCATCCCAAAGGAAATGTTTAACTTCAAATTAAGAACTTGGAACGGTCTTGTTTAGACCAATGCGAGGGCATTCTACCCCAGCAAGGTAGTTGACAATATCGACAAACCATGGCATTTCACCACAAGCATCAATTGCTCATCGTGGGAATGATTCCCTAATCAACACGTACTCATCGAAGATTCAACATTCAACCTAGACAAGTGATCGGCAACAACATTCTCTCGACCCTTTCTTATCTCGAATTTCGAGGTTGAACTCTTGTAGCAAGAGTACCCACCGAATTAGACGAGCCTTAGCATCTTTCTTAGAAAGAAGATATCTCAATGCGGCATGATCGAATAAATGATGACCTTAGACCCTATCAAATAAGATCTAAACTTGTCTAATGCAAACACAACACTAGTAACTCCTTCTCGTAGTGGAATAATTCAATTGAGCATCATTAAGGGTTTTACTAGCATAGTAGATCACGTATGGAAGTTTGTCTACTCTTTGGCCTAAAACAGCTCCTACAAAGATAGTCGACGCATCACACATAATCTCAAATGGTAATGACCAATCGGGGTCCGACTATAGGGGCAGATGTAAGGAGAGCCTTCGAGAACTCCCATGATTCCTTACAAGACTCATCAAAGACAAATGCAACATCTTTTGCAAGAAGATTGCATAAAGGTCGTGAAATTTTACTACAGTCTTTGATGAATCGGCGGTAAAAACCCGCATGGCCTAGAAACGATCTAATGTCCCTCACGTAACGAGGTTGAGGCAAACTGTTGAATGAGATCTACTTTGGCTTTGTCTACTTCTATGCCTTTTCCGAGATAATATGCCCTAGAACAATGCCCGAATTAACCATAAATGGCATTTTTCCCAATTCAAGACCAAACTCTTCTCCTTACACCTAACTAGCACACATGTGAGGTGATGCAAACACTCATCAAATGAAGACCCAAACACAGAAAAATCATCCATAAAAATCTCAAGAAACTTATCTACCATGTCGGAAAAAATGCTCATCATGCAACGTTGAAAAGTAGCGGGTGCATTGCACAGCCCAAAAGGCATACGACGATAAGCAAATGTTCCATAAGGACATGTAAATGTGGTCTTTTGTTGGTCTTCGGGTGCTATGTGAATTTGGTTGTAGCCAAAATAGCCATCTAAGAAGCAGTAGTACTTATGTTTGGCTAACCTTTCCAAAGATTTGGTCAATGAAGGGAAGGGGAAAATGGTCTTTCTTGGTTACCGTGTTCGATTTTCTATAATCAATACATACTCGCCACCCGGTGGTCACACGGGTGGGAATGAGCTCATTCAAATCGTTTTGAACAACAAGATAATGCCAGACTTCTTGGGTACTACCCGAATAGGACTGACCCATGGCTATCGGGGACGGGGTAAATGATACCCGCGTCAAGCGCTTTCAGAAATCTCACCCTTGACAACATCTCTCATGTTGGGGTTAAGTCTCCTTTGCATTTCCCTAGATGGTTTGGTGTTCTCCTCAAGGTTTATGTGGTGCATGCAAATTGTGGGACTTATACCCTTAAGATCGGAGATGGTCCAACCTAAGGCTCCTTTATGCTCTTGAAGTACTTCTAGGAGTCTACTTTCCTGTTCCGTGTCTAAACATGATGCAATAATCACAGGTAAAGTCTCAGAAGGACCTAAGAATGCATACTTCAAGGTATCGGGTAAAGGTTTCAAGTCAAGCTTAGGTGGTGTGTCAAGAGGTGGGGCAGATGTGGTATCAGAGAGTGGAAGTGGTTCCACTGCATTCTGCCATTTAGCAATATCCATGGGTGGGACCGATTCAAGCAAAGAGTTAATTTCACCAATGTACTTAGACTCAAAGAGATCTAAGTCAAAGTTATCTAAACAGGCTTGCAAAGGGTCCATTGACAAAATGTCGGGCAACGAGTCTTGGATCGACTCTCGATCATGTTAATCTCATGCAAATCGGATCATCACAATCAATGGGTTGTTGACTAGCGTTAAAAACATTCACTCTACGGTCATGTTACCAAAAGACAATTTCAACACACCATTACGACAGTTGATGATGGCATTGGACGTCGCCAGAAAGGACGTCCTAGATCACGGGAATGTGATTACTTGGGTCTTGCACGGGTTGAGTGTCTAAGACAATGAAGTCTACAGGAAAGAAAAATTTATCAACCTTGATTAACACATCTTCAATAATACCACGGGGGATTCTCACGGATCTGTCCGCTAACTGTAGCGTAACAGGTGTGGGCTTCAGCTCCCCAAGGCCCAATTGCACATACACAGAGTATGGCAATAGATTCACACTGGCTCCTAAGTCTAGTAACGCCTTTTCGACCGTATGGTCGCCTGTTGTTGCATGTAATTGTTGGACAACCTGGGTCTCTAAACTTAGGTGGAATCTTGTTTTGGATTATGGAGCTCACTTGCTCGGTGAGAAAGGCACGTTTGTGCACATGAAGCTTACGCTTTTGTGTGCAAAGGTCCTTCAAAACTTAGCATAGGTGGGTATTTGTCTAATTGCTTCGAGAAATGGAATGTTTATGTTAACCCTCTTGAACATTTCCAAAATCTCATCGTAATGGTTACCCCCTTCGTTGCACCAACCGTTGTGGGAATGGAGCAACGGGAACATGACTCGGCAAAGGAACATCTATATTGGTAGGGCTCTTGGTCTTATCAACGGGTTCGGTTCTATCTCTACATTAGATGTTTTCTGCGGTGTTGTGTGTACTTGGGAGTCTGATGTAGACTCGCTTGATGGTGGTACACCTACATGGTTCTCAACAATCCTACCACTACGGAGAGTGGTGATGGCATTCGCTTGACTATGTGAAGTTTCATTGCAGGTAGAGGAGCCTGCTTGAAACATAGTCTTTGGATTTTGTAGGGGTTGACTAGGGAATTTTCCTTTCTCTCTCTCATTCAATGCATCACAGATTTGTCCCATCTTAAGTTCTAGACTTGTGAAACGTTGGTCGGTGGTTTTCTGCAGTTGGTCGGTGGTTGTCTCAAGTCTGGCAAAATTTTGGGTTAACATGACGACACAGTCCTCAAAACTAGGCTTTTTCTCTACGGTCTTGAGTGGTTGGTCTGTACTTGAGGGTTTCTAGGATATGAGTATCCTTGATTGTTATTTGTTGGTCCCCTTTGTACAGGTCCCTTGGACCATGAGAAGTTAGGGTGATTCCTCCACCCCGGGTTGTAGGTTTGAGAATAAGGGTTGTTCTCTTGCCTATGGTATAATGCATTGGCTTGCTCGGTTTGGGACTCTTGAAATGCATGTAGGTCTGGGCAGTGTCCACTAAGTGGTCGAACTATGGCATGCGGCACAAGTTGCCCTATCAATTTGGTCACGGAGAGTGGGGGTATTAGATTTTTCCTTCTTTTCCAACTCAAGTTCTTCTATTCTCCGGGCCATAGCAGCCATTTTTGCCCTTCCCTCAAAGTCAGACTCGATTCTATGAACATTGTTTGTAGGGGTAGTCCGTTTTGGTTCACGGATGGACTCCCACCGTTGAGTCTTTTCAAATGACTTCGAATAAGAAAGACCAACCGTCATCGGCACTCTTCTCAATAAATACACCATTGCACATTGACTCGATGTGGTTCGGGTTCTAACATCTAGACCTTCATACAAGATTTGCACGAGTCTCCATTTTTCAAAACCATGGTGGGGACATTGGAGTAGTAATTCACTGAATCTCTCCAAGTACCTTGCTAGAGTTTCGTCTTCTAATTGCACAAAACCATTTAGACTTTGGCGAATTGCCGCAGATCTTATGGTTTGGGAAAAACTTTTGAAAAACTCCTTTGTGAGTTCATCCGAGTGTTCTAATGGATTGTGGTTGTAGAGCAAGTAGCCAAGACTTGGCTTTGTCTTTCGAGAAAAAGGGAATGGTCTCAATTTGAGGGACTCATCTGTCATTTGGTTAAAACGCAGAGTCCCACAAATATCCTCAAAGTCTCTCACGTGATGGTAGGGGTTCTCAGCATTGACCCCTCTAAACACGGGTAGCATATTAATGATGCTTGCTTTCAGTTCAAATTGACAAGCATCACCAAGCGGAAACGATGCAAGAGGGCTGGCTTGCCCTAGTTGGGTACATGTAGTCCTTGAGACTACGGGGTTGGTTTGGTTCATCACCCATGGTTTCTGATCCGGATGGGCTTTCTGATGGAATTGGGCTTTCGGTAGAAGAACTGGGTATGCTAACGATTTCGTCCGGGCGGATTCTCACTAATCGATTTGTTTGGTCTCTAAAAGACACAATCATAGCCTAGTACGCATCTAGCATGTTAACATACAAACAAGTTCAACACACAAAAATAAAACTCAAAAATAACCCACAAAAACAAAACTCAAACCCAAAAGATTGGTTATTGGTATTGTAAGGCCCAATGAGGTAGGTTGGTTCCAGCCCAAAAGGTGTGGGTTTGATTGTTTGTTTTTGGCCCAAATTGGGTTGAGAAATGTACGATTTGGGTGAAGTCAGCCCCAAGAGTTGGGTTGATGTGGGCTCGATTGGGTTGAAATCTACAGCCAGTTGATTTGGGTTCGGTTTGGGTCTGTGTTTTGTATAGAGCCCAGATTGGGTGAAATGTACACAGCCCCAGATTGGTTTGATTTTGATTTTTGGTGAAGTGAGCCCAAGTTGATGTGGGCTGAGAATTTAGTGAAATGCAAGCCCGAATGGGTTTTAGCTTAAGCGACCCCCGGAATTTTTGACAGCCCAGCAGAGTTGGGTTGAGAAAGATTTGCAAGCCACGAGTGTCCAATGGTGCGAGATGGCAACTCCAGCGGGTCCGTGTGCATGTGCCTGGTGGTCTTGCACAGATCAGATGGAGCAAGAAAGGCTGGCTTGAGAAACCAACAAGAGTGCAGCACAGCACAGACAAAAAAAAAAAAAAAAAATTTTTTTTGTGAATGGTGCACAGGTAGAGGTTTGTGCTCACTCAATGGTGCAGCACTGGTGCAGGGTTGTGTTGTTTTGAAAAACAAGATAACTAATGCCAAATCTTGACACTTAACAAATCATTCAAACAGCACATGTCACACACAATTTCGTGGTATGCATAAAGATCAAAGAAAGAAATGAAGCTAACACAATTTGATGTAAATCGGGTCGATTGACCTCGGCTTTAAGATCAAGCACACAGTTCACGAGCTATGGTTCAAAGAATACAGAGCTCACAGTTTGCAGCTACAGGGGCTTGCAAGGGTAGCTGGCTCACAGGTTCAAAATCTAGCAATACTCATGCATACACACAGGGTAGAAATGGGTTTTTAGAGAATAATACCACCAGTGCAATACTGGGTTTAGGCACTCCACCCTGGGTTTTTCTCCAGCTGCTCCACAGGTACCTGCTACTCAAAAGGAAATTTAAGTTCTCTATATTGCAGAAATCAAAGCAAAAGAATAATGCTTGCAGTGTGAATAATCAGCCACTGTGCTTGGTTATCTGTTCAGGGCAGACCAAGCTACAGGGCTATGACTGTAAGCTGCAAAGGCTAATGACACAGAGTGTAATGAAATTGTACAAAGATGGATTGAGTTACTTCTCCAATGATGCAGATGACACGGTGTGTAATGAAGATGTACAATTGCATAAATTTAAGCTAAGTTAAGACAAATCAGAGATTCAGAGCAGGATTGTAATGCACATATGTACAAAAATGGGTCGAAAATCAGTAAAGCAAGATGAAGAGCACAAGGCACACGCCAAGTTCCCCGGCAGCGGCGCCAAAAACTTGGTAGGCCCGAAGATGTGTCTAAATTGAAGCCTACGGTGATACCGCAAGTGCACGGTGTCTAGTTTATAGACAGTGGCAAATACGGGTCATTCCCACAGGGAACTAGGGTGTGTAATGTAATCCAAGGCTTTACTTGACTGATTCTTTCACTGTGACAGGGATGGTTTGTAGCATAAACAATTTGTTGTCGAAGCGACTAGTTTGAGTGGTGACTGTGACACTGAGCTAAGGAAATAACAAGCAAGGTATTGAAACTAATAGTTGAGAGGTATTAGGGTGATAGAATTCACACTTTAATCCTATGAAACTTGATAGAAATGCTCCCTGTGTTCTAGTGCTTTCCTTTGAAAGCTTCCTATGGATGATTACTTAACTCATCTCCTTTACTAACTCCTAGTATAGTTTGTCTTTTAACAGTACAAACTATCACAAGCTAGCTCAGATTAAAGATTAAATTCCTATCCTAATCATGTTAGCCCACAAGAACACATTGAGAATTAAATCAAATTGCAATTGAATTTAAGGGTTTCATCTACACCCTAATATAATTGTTTAGAACATGATGCAGAGTTAAAACAATTTCAAAAATTAAAGTTGCAGAACTAAAACTAAGAACCCTAAAAACTGACTACTCTCTTTCCTCTCAAAATCTCTATTTTATAACAAACAAACACTCAATAAGACTTTACACGAGTACCCAAACCTGCTACTCACTCCCTTGACGCGTCCCTGACCTCTGAATCGAGCATGCCTCGTGGTTGGTGGTGAAACCCTATTTCCAACTGCCTTAACCCTAGCTTCTAGGGTTGGAGAAGCTATAGGCTGAGACAGTGCGAACTAGGGCATGTAGATGCTGCAGGAGCTACTGGTGGAGTTGTTGGTGATGGTGATGATGGAGCTCTGCCATGGCGTGGGTGGAGAAGAAGAGGTAAGGGTTTGCAGAGGTGAGAGCGACGGGAGAGGAGGAAAGAGAAGATGAAGGGGAGAATAGGTTTGCTCGATGGGGTGTATAGGGTTAGGTAACTTCATTGTGAAGCAGGTGCATCGAGGGAAGAAGGGAAGGTCTCAGCGAGCGTAGGATACAGCAGATGGAGATCTGAACGGCCGAGGTTGGTAGGCGGTTTTGGCGTGATCTGGTGTTGAGCGGAAGCGCAAACTCCGATGCGTGTGGAAACAACGAGCGTTGGATGTGACAAGATGAGATCTCGACGGCTTAGAGTGTACGGGCTCGGATCCGGGTCGCGGGTCGGGTCTAGCTCAAGCCCATGTCTTGTAGATGAGTTGCTACTTGTTGGGTTGCAACTGTTGCACGCGGGCGTTGGCTATCTGCTCCATAGATGATCGACTCCAATTCTTCGCTCTTTGGGCTCCTCGGTTTCTTCGAGCTTTATTTAGTACCTAAAAACACAAAATTAATTAGTACAAATATTTATTCTTGAAAACAAAGAAAATACGAATTTGGGATAATATCTCGATTCTTGAGCACAAAAGATGAGTAAAATGCCAATAAAAAGGTGTATAAATATGCAATATTTGGCACTCATCAAACAAAGTTTCTTGGTTTAGTCCGAGATTGTACGATTGATCTCTCGAATCAAAAGTACTCCCGTGCAGTATATTGTTTAGGGTTTAGATTCGTTTCTCATCTACACACCCGAAATTACCAAAATCAGCAGAAACGGTTTTCACCCATAAACAATTGGCGACCACAGTGGGAGGTTAATCTCTCGGTTGCAAATTCAACTCTCAATTCCATCATCCTACCAGTGAATACAGTGATATGAAGTGCATCGTCCAAGAAAAGATGGATTCAGGAGAATTACGTCTGGGGACTAGAGATTCTACGCCTTACCGCGGATCGACATGAAGATGTTTCACAGACAATAAAGAATGACTGGGGACTTTTCGCGACAAGGAGGGCGTCACATAAAGACTCTGGATTTACTCCCGAAGATTCGAGTTTTGGTGAAAGGCTCTAAAGTGAGTAAGTTTTGTCAGACAATGTTTACACGATCTACTGTTTGGGTTTTCACATTTGCAATGGAAGCCGATAACCCAATCATCCCAAGATTTCATATATTTCCTTTTCTCATGCAACATTCACGGTTTCACAATTCTCCCGAATGACTTTGCTACCTACATTCGCAATTCAGATTTTGACATATTGATTGATCAAAGGGCCATTATTCCAAAATAATCCAAAAACTCTTATAAGAAACAATCATCTATCAATCAAAAAACCAGAAAACCAAAACATAAACTAGGCGTTTCTTTTGCCTTTCAAAAAAAAAAAAGCCTAAGAAAAGGAAGTTCAGAAAATAAAAACATTCAAGGAAAATTGCCTAACAACGGCTCGTTCTTCTTGGAGAAAATGTCCTTCATGCTTTGAAGAGCCGCCTGTTTCAGCTTCAACTCCTGGGACAACTTCTCAACTTCTGCCTCATGTTGATTAATCAAATCCATTAAGGGCCATCAACCGCTTGACTGCAGCCTTTGGATCTCGGAAAATCCCTCACGGGAACCGGGAGGCATTAAAATCAAAGTTTACACACATATCCCGATGAAATTCCCAGCTTTTGACTATATCTCCAGCAACAGTGTGTCCAGTCACGCCACACATGTCATGGATTGAAGATAAGGTTTCCTCCACGTGCTTAACCAATGCAAAGCGACTATCAACCTTCCTGGTCGTGGCGATGTGCCCATACCTTTTCCATATCTTGGTATATAGCTCCACATACTTCATTGGCACACTGAATCCTCCAATCAACACGTGACCTTCAAAAGGAGCCTCAAATGGATGATCAAAAACAACACATGCGGCTGGATGTGCGACTAGCAAAGGCTCTTTGGGAGCAATCACGCTCGTCGTCACGACAACGTTTTCCGCCATGGGAGATACAACAACATCTTCATGATGATCAACCTCCATCTCCAGATCACCAGCGGGTACAGTTTCCATGACTGGAGACACTGTTACACCTTCATTGTTGTGGATCTCCATCTCAGAGTTATTTTCAGAAGCATCCTCTTCCTATAAATATCACCAATTAAACATTTATTCGGTATAAAATAAATAATCCAAGAGAAAGGTGTGGAAAACTTACCGACTCATTTATGGGCCCACTGGAAGAAGACTCGCTGTTATATTCATAAGTGCTCCTCTCGTCACCAGATCTCGAGCTTTCTTCCTCTTCGGATTCTTCTTCAAGAGACTCAGTCTCATCGCCTCCTTTCTCATGAGGCGCCGTCTTTTGGCCGTGG
This sequence comes from Papaver armeniacum, assembly GCA_023531295.1. Taxonomy (NCBI): domain Eukaryota; kingdom Viridiplantae; phylum Streptophyta; class Magnoliopsida; order Ranunculales; family Papaveraceae; genus Papaver; species Papaver armeniacum. The sequence goes on along the minus strand of JAJJWW010002334.1, from coordinate 23,755 downwards.
GCAAGTCTGGCAAAGATATTCGAGTTTTCAAGACCCCGAGCCAAAAAAAAAAGAGGAGTCGGTGACGAAATGGAAAATTTGTGTAATTCAGCCAAGTCAGTGAGGAAACCATACACACCTGTGTGTTGAAAGAACTGAAAGTCACAAGAGCCGTCGAATCCGATTGAAAGCCATGTACACGATTTTTCGACCTTTGCTCCTTTTTCTGGGGACTGTCTACATCCGGGCTAGAGGATTTTCGCTTGCCCGAAGGAAGCTGTTTCAACAATTTATGCTTTTCTAGAACCGCAGAGGAAGGTTTTCCACGTGGCTTTGTCACAACATCTTGCACGAACTGATGAATGGCGAGGAACTCATCTTGCCAGAAGATGTTATATTTGGGAGTTGTCACGGGTTTTCATTATGAGAGCAAGAAGGGAAGACTTTTATCCGATGCAAAGATGATGTAATCAAGAATAGCGGGTAACGATTCATCTGGAGCTGTCAGCGGGCGACGGAATGGGACTCCCTGATCAAAGCCCATATGTCTAGAAGCCCTGTCAATGTTGTAAGAGATTACTCCACAAGATCCTCTGAAAAAAGATGGCACATACCCAGGTATGCAGCTTCGCAAGAACACAGTTTCTCCAATGCTCATATTCCCGTCAGCAGAATGCAATATCACCTTCGGCGCGGAAGCAAAAGTGTCTGGTTGAACTATAGAGGCGTGGACCGGAGCCCAGGGACGAAAGTTAACTGCATGAGCGTTGTCAAGAAAATCAATGAGCTTTGAGCCAGGCCTTGGACGCATATCCAACCAACGAAGTATCCTAGAGCCACCATATGTATCTGGAAATGAGGTTTTCGGGTTAGGAGCGTAATGCTTGAAATGCTCCCACAACCATGCTTGGAGAAAGGCGACATTGATGTACGAGTCTACTTTTATGTACCCATTGGAGACGTACATGTCCGCCACTAAACGATCCAGATGGGTGTACAAAGAGCCAAGAAACAAACTGCCGATGGGAAGGGCAACGCCTTTCGCTAGTTTGATAGCACATTTGATGAGCTTCTGCCTTATATCTTTCTTGCCGGAACCATCATCAAAAATGTCTCTGGATAACCATAGAACTAAGAATGCAGCAACATGAAGTGTATCATCCAACACTTGATCCAACTCCGGCTCATCAGGGAACCACTCAGACACCCACCAGTTATAGAAGCACTTTTCCTCATAATTCTTTCGAACATATCCCGCTGCTTTTGTGACCAAAGTGGCATGTATTTCTTCTTCTTTCTCAGACAAGACAACATCAAGTTTCCCAATTATTGGAAGACTCAACAGAACGGCTACGCTTTCCAAAGAAATAGTCATCTCACCCCATCTACATATAGCCGTGTGAGTTTCCGGACACCATATGGAGATGAAAGTGATCAAGCCCGCAACATCTTTTCTGATTTGAAGTGTCGCAGACCCCATGATAGCATGTATGATTTGCGCCTCAATTAAGTTGTCCTTTACATGGTCGCGTCTCATCATAAATTTCATCCACTTATCATAAGAGCGCAATGAACTGTGACAGATTTTGAAATCAATTGGAGAAGCTGAGTACTCTTTCTTCTGAAGATAAAATCTCATTATACGCCCTGGACAGACAGATTGGACTTCTTCATCATTCTCTGAATCGATCGGAAGAGTCGCCATGAATTTGGGATGAGTCCTTGTAACCGTAGCAGACTTCGTAAAGAACTCATCATCCGTGTTCGGCTTGGAGTTGTTAGCACTTCTCGATGCGGCGGCAGAACTACTTTCAGGTGACATCTTAACAACATTCCTTATGCTTTTGAAGTAACTACAACGAAGCAAAACAGAAAAGTTACTACTTTGGGGGAAACCATACATGAAGATTTTGTCGAAAATTGGGTACAATAATTAAGGGCCTGGTAGGCTGGAAAGATGTTTATATTAATGCCTACGAGTGATAACCGCAAGTGCACGGCGTCCATCGGAGACGTGGCAAGTACGGGTCGAACCACAGAGACTTGTGGTGCTCTGATTGATCTAAAGGCTTACTACTTACGATTTCGGGTGACGGTAACACAATTATGGTTTGTTGTCGGGCGACTGAGATGAAATGAAGTGACTCTAAACTAAGGTATAAGATAGTGACAAAGGGATACTAGGGTCTTCAAATCCACCACTAACTCCTATTATGAGTTCAACTCGGTTGAGCTTTCTTGTCCTGTGACCGATAAGGGCGGGTGTCAATTCCACCACCTATCTAAGGGGTTTCTCCATGTAAAGCTTCAAATAACGACTAAAGTACTAACCCGCAGTATTAGTTGTCTAATTAAGCACAACTAATCAAGGGAATTAGCAATTGTATCTAAGGTTTGAGCTGCAATACACTCAACACAGTTGTGACCTAACTACAATGGATACAAGGCATCCATTGTGAGAGAAAAGCATTGGGTATTTATAATTGAAGATGTCTGATAATTTAAGCACTCAAAAACATCTCAAACAAGATTGAAATCAAAACAGGGAATTAGGGTTTCAGTGAAACCCTAGCACTCTAAATTAAAACATCAAAAACACAATTAAACTACAATTAAACCTAATTGGTGCTCTGCTAGCCCAGGCATGAAGTTTTTCACACACAACTTCATCTTATTTATACATGAAAACATTCAAACCCTAATTCTCAAAACAACAATTAAAGTCATACCCTCTCGCCCATACTGCTTGAATCGTACTCCTCTCTTGTCTATTCGGCTCTGCAACTCCATGCATGGTTGTTGAGAAACCCTAGCTTTAGTTATCTCTAGCCTAGCTTCTAGTGGGAGAAGCTATGTGATAGAGATGACTCAAGAAAGGGTGGTTGAGCTGGCCCGATGATGTTGGTGTCGGGGAAAGGAGATGGTGGTGAGGTGGTAGCTCTGCAACAAGTATGGGAAGAGAAGAAGAGGATGGGTTCTGGCAGAGCTAGGGAAGAAGAAAGAGAAGATGGAGGAGAAAATGTGGTTAGGTCGAATAGGTATAGGGTTAGGCGGATTTGCTGTGGAGCGGGCGCATCGATGTTTGATGGGGAAGCTGCAGCGAGTGTTGGATTTCGCTGAGGAATATCTGAACGGCTCTGGGTGACTCGGAGTGATCGGGTGTTGAGCGGGAGCGACAAAGTGTGATGTGCATGAAGGAGCGACCGTTGGATGTAGGCGAGGAGATCTCAACGGCTCGAAATGATGGGCTTGGATCCGGGTCGTGGGTCGGAGATGGATAGCTCGAGCCCATGTCTTGTAGATGAGTTGCTACTTGTTGGGTTGCAAGCTCGTTGCGCGTGAGGGCTTTGGCTTTCTGCTCCATAGATGCTTGACTCCAATTCTTTGCTCCTTTGGCTCCTCAGATTCTCCGAGCTTTATTTATTGCCTAAAAACACAAAATTAATTAATACAAATATTTATTCTTGAAAACAAGGAAAACACGAATATGGGATAATATCTCGATTTATGAACACAAAAGATGAGTTAAATGCCAATAAATAGATGTATAAATATGCAATATTTGGCACTCATCAAATACCCCCAAACCTGAATTTTACTTGTCCTCAAGTGAAACAGAAATTAAGAAATCCTAACTATACCCTGTCGCAGTCTCTCGAATGCATTTAGCGTATGCACTAAGCCTTTAAACCCCCTAGGTGTCCCTAGTGGACGAGTTGTAGTCTCGTGAGGGTTTACCAGAGGTGTACCCACAAAACCTTCTCCAACTTCGCAGTATAAAAAGAGTCTCAAGCATCCAAGAAGCTATGAGGACATAGAGTTTCGCATGCTAGTAACATGAAGTTAGAACTACCAAAGAACGCATTCTCATCCTTAAGTGCCTGAGCGAGAAGTAACCATACCATATGAAAGAATTGGATTCGATTGTGATCATAAGCCTCGACTTCTGCCTCACCATTAGGGTTTTATGATAATTGCACTCAAAAAGATCGCTTTTTAGTCTCTCATGCGTGCGAGCGGAATAAAGAGAGAAATCCCGCACACGTTGTAGGTAAGAAGGATAACCTTCCGAAATAATTTACTGGAGACTCCACAAGAGTGTGGACAAAAAGAATCTTTTTCTGATGATCTCTAAGAAAGGAAATCAACCATTAGCAAGGGTGGGAGTACTCACTTACCTTCTCACCCGATCGGCAATTAAAATCACTCTCTCATAAGAAACCATAGAAACGTCTTCAATCTTCGGTCTTCGGTCTTCAAATGTTGATGACGAACTTCTGAACTTCACAAAAACTTGACAACACATTTTATTTTATTTTATTTTTTATTTTTATTTTTATTTTATTTTTTAAGTACATGAAATGAAAATAATACAACTCAAAATAATAATACAACTCAATTTTTCAATTTTTCAATTTTTTTTTTTTTTTTTTTACACTTGTCTTGATTTCACAAACTTCATTAATTCTCATCTTCTTTTCTTTTCTTTCCTTTGGTGCACATAAACCTTGGACTATATCAACTTTTCTTCAAATATTCTGATGTTGCTCCGCTTGCTGACGATGATGTGTTTCTATGGGTCTGTTGATTGAGAGAGAGAGTGATGCTAACTGCAAATCGGTATTTAGAAGAAGTTTTCATCTTTAGACGTCACCCTCATGATTGACAAAAACTAGCACTCAAGAGATCAAAAGTAGTGCTTAAATTGGTGCGAAGTTGGGTAGCTCACCATTCCTACCCGGAATTGACGTACGGTGACACACACTCTAACACTTTTCTGAAAGTTGCAAAAATTGAAGGTTGATGCCTCACTTGATGTAAAATGGGTAGTCTCCACTATGGGTGATCACAATTCTACTACCGAATATCTAAACAAGACCTAATTCGCTCTCCCGGTATAGTTAAATCCAACTTTAACGCTCTAATCAACTAAGAAACCCGATTGTGTTCTCCCGGTACTTCCAAATTCCGTTATTTCGATCGGACTCTCTATGTAAACATAGCTAGAAGCATGCTAGTGACTCTAAAATCTCTAAAAGTTGGAGGTTTTTATTTGCAAAAAGTTTTGATTTTTTTTTTTTTTTTTTTTTTGAAAATAAAAGACTAAAAACTCTATATGCAAATATACCCCAAACCTAAATCAAACATTGTCCTCAATGTGTCAACGAGATGATAAAATTTTAAACAATCACATACCAAGAGAACTATTTGAATAGAGAAAAGGGAAGAGATTACAGGTATGTCGGCGGGAGCAAGGTTAGAGCTTCATTAGTCAAAGCTAGAATCCAACATTCTCGGCGGAGATCATATCGGATTAGCACAATATATGTACAAGAAAACTCAACCGATTCAAGAAAAGAAAATTTTAACAAGTCCTACTTGGATTATATACAAAAATTCACCATATACCAACAAATAAAAGAGTTGAGGATCAACCCAATAGAAAATATGTACAAACATCAACAGCCTTACACAAATATAATATGAGAGTGCAAGTAAGACTGTGTATGTGAATGAGTTTCCCAAACCTAAACTTGTGAACAGTGTGTTTGTGAGAACAAAATCTTACAATTTTAAAGGTACATCATGCAAAAGGTCTAACTCAAAATGAGTTTTGCTAAGAACAATGGACATACATATTCCGAATTTGTGGTTCCCTAAAGGTGTTATACTTTGATGCAAAATAGTCCAAGAGGACTTGGGAAGCACAAAGCTCTAGGCCTAAGTTAGGCATTTTCGGAAAAAGTTGGTTTTGCAATTTTGTGACAAACTACACCTAGGTTTGGTGGAGGAGTTTCAATCATGACTTAGGAGAGAGATTAGGTACATCTAAGTTGTTTTCATGTATAGAATCATTTGTACCATCACACATTTTCCTAAGGTCGAAGAGGGTAAATCATGTTCACACATAGAACAATTCATCAATCTCCATGTCATAATCATCATCAGTCTCACGCACAAAATAACCAGGAGAAATATCATGCTGTAACCTCGGCATGGAATTAGGCTCATGCATTGAATCATCTGTGTCAACAGACAATTCAGCTATTCCTAGGTCATAAACAGGTTGTGTAGCATGCTCATTTTCAGACCCCAAATCAGCATCACATGCATGAATATTAGAAGAAGCATCATTCATAGGGTTCACAGAAGAGACGCCTAACGTCTCTGAACCAAAAGATTCTACTACATTTTCAAAGATACACATGCTCTTCTAACATATCATAATCATCATCATCATAACAAAAATGTATTTCCCTATTCAAATTTGTAGCATTTCTAGTGCACTCATTTACCTCTAGATTAGGTTCATATTCAAAGTGTTAGTTACATGAGTAGGAAGATAAACACTATTTTCAAAATTTTCTTTATTAGGGACAACAAACATTTTATCAGGGAGATTCCTTCCATTCTTCATTTTCCAAATGAATCGGGTTCATTTTTAAGAACATGTAACATTGTTCAATGGAAGGAGAGTCTTCACTAGTGGGTATCCTTGTTTCATATGAATGATCACCTGCATGGTTGTGCACAGGGTTCACTAGAGAAGGGATACTCGTCAATGCTTTCCATCCAAGTATATCATTGTTTTGCTCTATGCGCTCTTCCATTAGTGATTGCATACAAGGAGTTGGGGAGTATAACATTGTTCAACTTCCCACTGTGATGGATGATGCATGTGTGCATGGTTATCATGGCTCTCCCTAGACTGCCTAAACTCATGTAAAATGTAGCAGATTCTCGGCGGGGTGGTCTAAGCTACCACATAAGGTACAAACATACATTTCGGATTGCCTAGGGGATTAGATTCGACAGTTGCTCATGTAATTGCCTTTCAAAGCGTATACTTGAGCTTCTAATTGATCGAGAAGTGATGACTGGGTATGAGAAAATTGTTCATTTTCAACTTGTGGTGAATGATACATGTGCTCATAATGATTAGGGTATGTGAAGTCAAGGCCCTGAGAAGGCTCATAATATTCCCTAAAATCATTATGGTATGTGGGGAGTTCATATTGTGAAGCATGCCCGTAAGCAAGCTCTCTAATGGATTTGTTTCCATCCCAGATTCTGGACCAAAATCCCGACATGATTTAGCACTCAAATTGAACTCAAAACCCGATTGTAGTGGACTCGGTTTGGTTTATTGGGTTTCATTTGGTTTATGTGGGCTTTGGTGTAAGTGGGATTTGGTTTGTTTGAAATGTACGGCCCGAGAGGTTATGCAAAGCCTAGTGCACAATGGGCTTAAGATTTGGTTTAAATGGGTTTATGTTTGGTTTTGTGGGCTGGTTTGGTTTGTTTGGAATGTACAGCCTGGTGGAACTGTGGCTCGATTATGTTGCAGAGCCCAGGTTGTGTAAAAATGCAAAGTTCAGTGGCTCTGCAAAGCCCAGTTTATATGGAGGTTGGGCTTGGCAGTTCAGAATGCTAAGCCCAGTAAGTGGGCTTCAGCTTATGCAGCCCAGCTGCTCAGTTTGGTTCATTATGGGCTGGTTTGGTTTATTGTGGGCTGGCTTGGGTCTGAGCCCAGTTGTTGTGGGAGGGATAACAGCCCGGTTTGAGTTCTTGTGGGCTCGATTTGGTGTAAGCCCAAGCTATAAAACTCGGTGGTTTGCACTGGATGCATTGTCAAACACCCTCAAACAGACTTGTGCGGGCGGTTTAAGTTCAGCACAGTTTGGCGGTTAATGTGTAGCTAAGGTTGATTGCAAAGCCTAGGGTGTGTGTAGAGGTTGGTTCATGCACGGGTTGTGTGCGGGCTTCGACTATAAGTGCGGCACAAACTCACAAGATTGACACAAACTCAACACTCACACAAGGTCAAGTATGCAAACTTGAAAACCTCGATTGTAGCTCAAACTCACAAATTAATGGATTTGAGCACGTGGTAATGCAAGATATGGCTTAACAAAGATAGGGCATAGAATAACAATACACGGTCTCACACAAGGCACAAGGCGAGCTCGGGGTATGCTCGGGTGATTTATGCAATAAAAGTAACTCGGGTGTGCTCAAGGTTATGCAAGGTTCATCAATCAGTGATTCAACGGTGGAAACAAAGTATAGCACGGTTGGGAAACACCTGTGTCTTACACAGTGCACGCTTGATGTTTGCGGGGCCGATTGACGGGGTTTCAATGGGCTTGCGAGCTTAACTGATCAATATGGGCAAAGGTTTAGTGCAACCTGCCCAGTTGATGTCACTATGGCTAAAGGCTAACTTGGTTAGCTAGGTTGCGGCGAGGCTCGGCAAATTGCAGTGGGCCGGAGCTCGGCTTAGAGCAGATAGAAGCTAATGGTCACGAGATATCACAAACCAAGTATGGTTTATCATGCATTCATGTGAGTAATGACTCAAAGGTGCACCAAGTAAGTCACTCAAAGACAAATTCGAGCATGCATAGGTCAAAGACAGTTAGTTAACCTCAACTTCACGGCTCATACACAAGGATCCCAAATCTCGGCAAGCATACAATCAATTCTCGGCAATTCAGGTTTTGTGAAGCATACACATGGAGCTAATAATCTCAGCAGTAGAAAGCTATTACTCGATGTCACAGGTCATTCAACGAGCTCGAGATAGGGCGGATGTCAACCGGGTCGATTGATATCAACTTCCTCGATTGACTTCACTAGGGTTTGCAGTATCTTTGCTAACCAATGTTCACGAACAATACAAGTGTTTGGTAGGCTTACCTCAAGTTCGGGTTTTCCTTGGTTTCCTTGGGTTGGCTCGGTGCTCGGACAAGAAGAAGACAGTACCTCCAAATCGCGGCTCGGGCGCATTCGCGACGGGCGGCGGTTGCAATTACAAGATGGCTATGTTGATCCTTGTCATCCCTTCCTTTGGCCTTTGTAGCATGCACTGTGAGCTCAACGAGATCAAACTCAGTTCTCAATGTTATACAATAAGCAACGGAGCTATAGTGCTACAATGACGAGCTCGGTATTATGCTCAAGGTAAGAATCAAGCTACAGGATATGCACTGAGAGTATCTTGGACTGATTAGGACTAAGATTTACAAGTAGCACTAACATGCAAGGCAATGATACTTATGAAGTTATAGCTAAAAACTACAAGGCTAAGATGAAGTTTATATGATCGGATGGGTGGCTAAGCTACGGATTATAGATGCAATCTAATTTAAAGTAAAGATGCGAGGATGTACGGGGGTGATAAAGGGTTACTGACTAAGATGCGAGTTACTATAATGCAAGCTAATGCAAGTGAACAAGAATTCAAAAGTATGGCTATAGATAAATATGAGACTACAAGCTGGAGATAACACTAAAGGGCGCTTCGGGGCGTTGATGCGGGCGGCCTGTTAACAATAAAGAGTGCAGAAATGAAGAAAAATTATGGCTAAGTTACGCTAAGACAGGGAAGGAATGAAACTAATATGCAATGAACAAGATGTAATAGAAGATGCAGAATGCAAAAATGCAGAAAAAATGACAGTTAAGTTATATTAATACAGGCTAAAAACAACTATAGATAGAAAATATATACAAGGTTAAGTTAGCATTCAGTGAAGCAAGGCCAATAATCAGCAGGGCACACGCCAAGTCCCCGGCAACGGCGCCAAAAACTTGGTAGGCTGGAAAGATGTTTATATTAATTCCTACGAGTGATAACCGCAAGTGCACGGCGTCCATCGGAGACGTGGCAAGTACGGGTCGAACCACGAGACTTGTGGTGCTCGATTGATCTAAAGGCTTACTACTTACCGATTTCGGGTGACGGTAACACAATTATGGTTTGTTGTCGAAGCGACGAGATGAAATGAAGTGACTCTAAACTAAGGTATAAGATAGTGACAAAAATGGGGGATACTAGGGTCTTAAAATCCACCACTAACTCCTATTATGAGTTCAACTCACGGTTGAGCTTTCTTGTCCTGTGACCGATAAGGGCGGGGTATCAATTCCACCACCTATCTAAGGGGTTTCTCCATGTAAAGCTTCAAATAACAAAATAAAGTACTAACCCGCAGTATTAGTTGTCTAATTAAGCACAACTAATCAAGGGAATTAGCAATTGTATCTAAGGTTTGAGCTGCAATACACTCAACACAGTTGTGACCTAATTACAATGGATACAAGGCATCCATTGTGAGAGAGAAAAGCATTGGGTATTTATAATTGAAGATGTCGATAATTTAAGCACTCAAAAACATCTCAAACAATATTGAAATCAAAACAGGAATTAGGGTTTCAAGAAACCCTAGCACTCTAAATTAAAACATCAAAAACACAATTAAACTACAATTAAACCTAATTGGTGCTCCAGCTAGCCTGTGCATGAAGTTTTTCACACACAACTTCATCTTATTTATACATGAAAACATTCAAACCCTAATTCTCAAAACAGCAATTAAAGTCATACCCTCTCGCCCATACTGCTTGAATCGTACTCCTCTCTTGTCTATTCGGCTCTGCAACTCCATGCATGGTTGTTGAGTGATAGAGATGACTCAAGAAAGGGTGGTTGAGCTGAGCGATGATGTTGGTGTCGGGGGAAAGGAGATGGTGGTGAGGTGGTAGCTCAAGCAACAAGTATGGGAAGATAAGAAGAGGGATGGGTTACGCAGAGCTAGGGAAGAAGAAAGAGAAGATGGAGGAGAAAATGTGGTTAGGTCGAATGGGTATAGGGTCAGGCGGATTTGTTGTGGAGCGGGCGCATCGATGTTTGATGGGAAGGCTGCAGCGAGCGTTGGATTTCGCTGAGGAAGATCTGAACGGCTCTGGGTGACTCGGAGTGATCTGGTGTTGAGCGGGAGCAGCAAAGTGTGATGTGCATGAAGGAGCGACCGTTGGATGTAGGCGAGGAGATCTCAACGGCTCGAAAATGATGGGCTTGGATCCGGGTCGTGGGTCGGAGATGGATAGCTCGAGCCCATGTCTTGTAGATGAGTTGCTACTTGTTGGGTTGCAACTGTTGCGCGTGCGGGCTTTGGCTTTCTGCTGCATAGACGCTTGACTCCAATTCTTTGCTCCTTTGGCTCCTCGGATTCTCCGAGCTTTATTTATTACCTAAAAACACAAAATTAATTAATACAAATATTTATTCTTGAAAACAAGGAAAACACAGAATATGGGATAATATCTGATTTATGAACACAAAAGATGAGTTAAATGCCAATAAATAGATGTATAAATATGCAATATTTGGCACTCATCGTAATGACAACAAATTTTCTACGGGAAGTATTCTTTGGCCACATATCATGACGTTTGCGGCCAAAAAAGAATGGCACTAACGCCCGCTCCAACAAATACATGTGATGTCGCGGAAATTGTGTTCGTGGCCAAAACCTAAGGCTAAGTTTTACGGAAGGAAGAGCAAACAGTGGTCATTCATATATAGATTTCTCCCGCCTTACTAGAAACGCTAACGGTACTGGGTTCATTATCATTAATGTCATTGTTGATGTCACTATGGTGCTGCTAGCGTGTGGTAAGTTTTGCAAGTCCAAGGAAACCGCTGGTTAGGGTTTCATGCCGACAAGGAATAATAAGCAAGTTCCAGAGGAAAAGAAGAGACGTTGAACTACATACATGAGTTACACCCGAGCTCTCGTACTGTTTCTATCACTCCTACTGGTGGGTTCTTAATCGATACACCTTCACTGTTAGAAGTTGTGGAAACGAAACCAAAGCCAAAAAATACAAAAAAAGAAAGAAATATGGGAGCGTATTTTATATATAGCGTTTTGGAGTTCGAGTAGAAGAAGGTTTTCTTTTTGGGCCATGAGCATAAGAAGGAAACTTGGCACGTGGCGCCATAATGCTCCGAATGCCAACACTTCAAGCGCCAACCTTTGCAGCCCAGCTGAACCAGCGTCAATGCCTCGCGCTATTAGCACCGTGGCCAAAGCACCATGCCAAACGCTCCGCGCCAATCCTTACGACCAAGCCAGCACCATGCTCTACGCCATATCCACCATTCCAAGGTAGCCGCGCCATCCATCATTCCAAGGTAACCGCGCCATCCACCATTCCAAGGTAGCAGCGCCATCATCACCACTCCGTGGCAGCATCAACCCCATGGCCCAAGTCGGCTGATAGGTGTAGAATACACCGTATTTAATATCTAGTATTTATGCTTTCTTTGCGAATTTTCGTGTGAATTATGTATCTTATGTTTACTTTTGAGTTTATTAGGTGCAATGGAGTCATTTGGAGCAAAAAGACCCAGTGGAACTCGTTCAAATACAAGATTTCTACTTTTCATTGTGTAGAGGACGAGAAGATGAAGACAATGGCGAAAGAACGGAGTCATTCTGAGTTCGTATGGAGAAGTTACAAGCAAAACGAGAATTTGAAGGCTAAAAGAGCAAAATGGTCGGACAAGTGCTATTGGCAACCCACTGTACGTTAAGGGGTAGCCATTCTGTTAAGGGGTGAATTGTTCCAAAGGGACTACTACTGGGAGCTCATCCACATGTTAAGGGGTAGCCATATGAGAGACGTTAAAGACAGATTGTTCTTCGTTAAGGGGCATCTCCTCTTTTATAACTCAGAAACTAGGTCGAGAAAGCCATTTCTTCCCCAATTCTTCTTCTTCTTATCTTTATCTCTCTCATCGTTACAAATCGATGAAGGAGGCAACTTCAAATTGAGAGAGTTTGGGAGAAATCAAGTTGTTTGTATTTGCTCGAATTCATGAGAGAGGACAAATTGAAGAAAAGGGATTAAGTTCACGTCGATTTTGAGGATGAATTAGAGATGGAATTAGAAGATGGATTACTGGATTGAAACTAAGACTGAGAAGGTATGTGGTTGTTCAATTGGTGGTCTGAGGGAGAATGGGTTCGATTTGTGAAAGTTCTTGAGATTGAAAAGGGATTGATGGACGTTGATGTTCATGGGTTGTCTGGTGGTTGCTATGAAACTGAAATTAGGGTTCTCTCTTTCCCATTTCTGAGCTCGCGAATCAAGATAGGTAGTATGAAGTTCGGAGCAATGGAGCAAGACAATGTGTTGGTGGTGGCTACTGGAAGTTGATGTGAGAAGAAGCTAGCTCGGGTTTTACAGGAATTGAAGGCTAAATCGACAAAGATCGAGAATAGTGATGGGTTTGTATTCATTCAAGCAAAGGAGAAGACCCGAGTTGATGGTGGAGTTTCTAGTGCAGATTGAGCTAATGGGTCAAAATTGGTGTTGAGGAATTGGTCTGTGATGAAGCTGGATGTATGAATTGCTGCAATGGGTTTAAGTGGCATGCTCAAGTGAGACGCAATGATTGCAGGCAGAGAGAATGGAGTCGGCCCGAGATGTGGCTGACACGGAGGAACTGGTGTTGGGTGTGATGCTTATAGGTGAATACCAGTGCAGTGAGGTGAAAGAGCAGGTGTAAGAGCTGTTAATCGAGCTTAAGGTAATGGGTCTTCGATGGAGCTGAAAATGCGTATTGTGACACAAAGGCTCGAGTTAAGAGAACGGAGAAAGTGCAAGTCTGCTGGGGTGGAGTTTTTTGAGGCATTGCGGAGCCGTAGCCGCAATTACTTGTGATGAATGTGTTGTGCGAGGTGTGGAAGAGTAATGTTAGTGCCATGGCAAAGTGAGTCAAGGTTACATGACCGACGATGGATAGTGCAACATGAAATGATGGCTGAGCTAATGCATATTGCGGTGGAGTCATGGATGAGCCCAGTGAAGTCAGAGTGTGGGAGAGCAATGGAGTCGTGACAGTGATGATTTAATGACAAGAAGGTGGAGCCATTGATGTGGCAGTGGCAATGAAACTCAAATGGAGTTATCTTTGGGAGTCGGGTGAAGTGCGGGTGGTGGAATGATTAGGTTTGCTTTGTGAGAGGATTCAAAAGAAATTGCGTAAGTGGGCAGCTATGATGCAAGGATCTCGAAGATGGTGTTTAAGCCGTCATGGCGGGTGGTGTCGGTGCAGGCGGGAGATTGGGATGAAATTGGTGAAAGAGTCATACATGGAATGTGCGGCAATGAATTGGCACTTTTGGTTGCCCCGAGCTGTGATCGAGTGTCTTTGAAATGTTTGTGAAGAAATAGCCATCATGGTCACATGCGAGAAGAGCCGTAATGGCCGGAATTTGCTTGGATGAAGCACCATCCCGGTGCATGACTCGATTTCAAAGATATGCATTGGCTGAGCCAAGGCCAAGTCACTCAATCACTCCGGGCAGTGACTAACTCACAACTGACCGAGCCGACTCTGTGACTCTCCCGACTGATCGGGACCGAGTTAACTCGCTGACCTTGACCCGAGTTGACCGCCGGTCCCGACCGTTGACCCTATGGGTCGGTTTGACTTTGCCGGTCACCCAAATATTTTCCGTCGACTTTTCCCGGCGGATTCCGCCACAATCCCGCTTTCCTAGCGAGCGTTTTTGGGACAATTCTACACGGTTTCTCTCCATGGTGGGCGGGTGAATTTCTAACTAATGGACTTTGAAGACAAAACCTAATTTTGGAAGGAGTGGAGCTATAAAAGAGAGGACTTTTACCTAATTGAGGATATCTTTTCTAATTCTTTTTCCTCTACTTGTTTTCTAGGGTTGAGAACCATGAAGTCTTTTCTCTTTCTTCTTGTTATGAACTCCATGAATATGAACTAAGTTTTTATTATTGGTTAAAGACGTAGTTGGATATTGCAACCAAGTTATGATTTTTATGAATTAGTTTTCTCTCAATATTATCGTTTGATTTCTACGGGTTGCAATAATTGCATGATTGATGGATTGCAATATGATTGAATGTTTGTTTAGTCGAGTCTAGAATTGATTGAACTCACATCCATATCTATAGCTATTTTAGGGTTTTCATCGAGCGATAACCTTGAATACTAGTAGCATGATATGATTAGGGTTTGTAGTGATACATCCTCATAGTCATATGTAGAAATTGACCTTTGTTCGAATTGTTTGCGCAATGTATTTCAATTGCATTGATTAGCCTATTTCTGAAACTTAATGCTCCTAGGAATTGAACTTGATTAGCGCAAGGCGTTAGGTTATTCTTTAGGTAGATTTCACATACGCAGCCCTAATGTGTGTGTTGATAACGTTGGAAATTTACGGAGTATTCTTGCAATAAGGTATTCTATGGCTTTTGGTGATAGCGAGATTAAATACGAATTCTATTCATATATTCATAAACTTGTTTACAATTGAAGATGAAACCTTTATCCAATATTTTCACATCCTTGATTTGCGTATTTTATTTGCTTTTTGTTTATTTTTATTTACACAATCAGAAAATCCTCGGTGTTTTATATAGGAAACCATAACAATTTGACAACCTAGACCTCTCTGTGGGATCGATCCTTTCTTGCCCTTTCTATATTTATATTTTGAGTAGTAATAAAGTGTAATTATATTTGTGTCGCTTCGACAATCAAATTTTGGCGCCGTTGCCGAGGAGGCAACGGTTGTCAATTGTTTTTGGTTTCTTATTTTTGTATTTAGTTTTTGTTCTATTTTTATTTTTTATTTTTTTTCTTATTTTCTGGGTTTTAACCTTGGTTTGGGAATTATTTCAGGTGCTTATTTCTATGGAATGAGCATATTGGAGCAATGGATATGATTTTCAACCTCCTCAACACTATGAAAATTGCCCACCATCTATGGGATGCAATCAAAACCAATTTATTGGCTATGATGCATATCCTAGAGAACCTTATGGTGATTTTCATACATACCAACAACAACCTTGTAGTGGGTATGTAAGTCAAGCACCTAGGTGGGATAATTCTACATCTAATTGGCTTTATTCGAGTTGTATGCAGATTTTGAATGGATTACAAGACATGCAACAAAGGCTAGACCAACTTGACCGTGATAGAGAGAACGTCGCACAAAACAATTTTTGGAATATTTCTTCTTACCCGACTTCGGATCGTAGTTATGATCATTTACCCATTCAAAGGGAAGAGTCATGGGAAAGAGAACATATTGTAGTCAATGGTGGTAAGCGTGTGAACGTCGGAAACTTACGCAAAATTATACAAGTTGGAAGATGATGGCGCCTCGGAAGAGCTAGTCGATGAAATTAGTAGGACCATTCATATGGAACTTAAACGACGTCGTGATAAGGGTTGGGAAACCGACGACGATTCTTATTATGGTGAGTCCGAAGATGAAGACGAAGATGAATGTGTTAAAAAGGACCAACCTTTGGAGATATTTGATGACATTAGTGTAGTTGACTCAATTATTGATCTTTATAATGATCAACCACCTATTCAAAAGGTAATTGAGTATGATGAAACTAGTGTGTTACACAACTTCTTTGCAACAAGGTGTGAGTCTAATAAAGAGGAGTATGTTGAGAATGAGACCGTTATGACCAATATTATGGAAGACCCAATTGAAATTGTGCATGATTGTAATGATAATGTTTATGTCGAGACTTTGGTTAAGGCAGAAACGGACGAAGAATGGTTGCAAGGTTTAATAGAGGACCATGATATAAAAGAGGTGAATAATTCACTTGAGTTTTTCAAGGATGAAGAGGATTCCATAATACAAGAGATTGTGAAAGGTTTATCTAACCCTTTGCCTATTATTTCTTCTCCTTTACCTCTTATTGGTTTAAATGTATGTGCTTCGAGAATATTGTTGACTGACTTTGTTTCTCGTTTTCCGCCATTAGAGACACTTGATTCTCATACTATGCAGGTTATGGAACCAGAAACCGTGGAAGTACCCGATGTCTATATTCTTTATACGCTTCCAAGTGTGGACAAGAATAAGTGTGGGGGAAGCTTTTATCGGTTCATAGCTTCACTTTTGCTTTATATTACTAATATTTGTGTGAAGCTAGTGTTTGCAAAACAGGTTCTATGGACGGATCCCCAACTTTTCAGATTGTTGGTGTATGGGGAATGAATCTTACAAGAAGCTAGGTCGGGCCGTCGACTTTAAAACAAGCGCTTAGTGGGAGGCAACCCACCGGTTTTGTATTTCTTATCCTTTTGCATTTTATTTTTGTTTCGTTTATTTATTTTTTACTGTTTTCATATCATATTTGCATCCCTATGTTTAATTTCATTGAGTCCGTAATCTATCTTAGAAGAGAATTATGACGAATACCTTTTCGTCAGAAAATTTCAGACTGCGCGTAGTTCAGTCCAGAGACCATAACTGTCAGACCGTTGATCAAAACACTGTGAAATTTTGACACTGTGTAGAAAACACGTAGGTGAACAACTTTTGTGAAATGGAGTTTTTCCAAATTCCTTACCAATTTGCACAGTTTTTGCGTTTTATCTGCTGTTACGTCAGAATTCAGAACTTTCGGTTTTACACATTGAGGACAATGTGAAGTTTAAGTGTGGGGAGCATTTATATGTTTGTTTTTGACACAATTAGTGGATGGAACCATTTTGAATGCAGGAGTTGAGTAACCAATTAACTAAAAGGGAATAATATAGCTCGAAATCACAACTTAACATGATAGTTGTTACCATATCTCGGAATATCACCATATCACATTCTATTTTTATTTTTCCATATTTATCTATTGTTCTCTAAGTGCTTTGGTGGGTCACTAAACATCGACGTGTTATTACTGCTAGGATGAAATAGAGTGGTTGAGTTACTAGAAAAAAAAAAAAATTGATAAAAAAAAAAAAATGAAAAAAAAAAAAAATATATATATAAAAAAAAAAAAAAAGGGACCGATCAATTAGACCAAAACGGAATAAAAAGACACTTGGGAATAGCAAAGATGTGTGAAACGTAGTCCCCGTCTCCGTCGCCTAAACAAGCGTGGAATGCAGATCCAAGGCAACTATCATGTACTTGCTGACAAGAAGCATGCGCTTGGATCCAAAAGATCTAATCATGCCGTCTAAAAAATTGGATCCAGTTTGATCCAATCATATAAAAAAAAAAAAAAAAAATTATTATTGTGTTGAATAAAGTCACTTCGGTTCCCTTTGTATATGCCAGGTGAGTTGATGTAGCATTCAAGACTAAGTAGCTCAATCCAATAGGATTAGGTTCATCTTAGCAAAGGACCTTCAGACAGATATGGGAAACATCGAACACTTGTGAACATTCGCCAACATCTACATCTATATCCATCTTCTTTATCTTTTCATTGTGATTGTGGTTTGTTAGTTTCCGAGTATTGTGGCTTGTTCGACTATCTAATTAGAGTTTATTTACTAATAATTGAATTGAATTTGCAAGGTACCTCCTCATGTAGTCAATTTGGATTCGTTCATTGATTTGTCACAAATAGACGGAGTTTGAAATATAGGTTTTGTAGGTATATCTCTAGTAAACCTTCACGAGACTATAACTCGTCCACTAGGGACACTTAGTGGTTTAAAGGCTTGTTATTTATGCTAAAATTAACCGTAGCCTCGACGTCACGGAGTTGTTGTATTTTATTATTTTGTTTGATTTGCTCGAGGACTAGCAAAGTCTAAGTGTGGGGGAATTTGATAGGTGTAGAATACACCGTATTTAATATCTAGTATTTATGCTTTCTTTGCGAATTTTCGTGTGAATTATGTATCTTATGTTTACTTTTGAGTTTATTAGGTGCAATGGAGTCATTTGGAGCAAAAAGACCCAGTGGAACTCGTTCAAATACAAGATTTCTACTTTTCATTGTGTAGAGGACGAGAAGATGAAGACAATGGCGAAAGAACGGAGTCATTCGAGTTCGTATGGAGAAGTTACAAGTAAAACGAGAATTTGAAGGCTAAAAGAGCAAAATGGTCGGACAAGTGCTATTGGCAACCCACTCGTACGTTAAGGGGTAGCCATTCTTTAAGGGGTGAATTGTTCCAAAGGGACTACTACTGGGAGCTCATCCACATGTTAAGGGGTAGCCATATGAGAGACGTTAAAGACAGATTGTTCTTCGTTAAGGGGCATCTCCTCTTTTATAACTCGAAACTAGGTCGAAAGCCATTTCTTCCCAATTCTTCTTCTTCTTATCTTTATCTCTCTCGCCATCATTACAAATCGATGAAGGAGGCAGCTTCAAATTGAGAGAGTTTGGGAGAAATCAAGTTGTTTGTATTTGCTCGAATTCATGAGAGAGGACAAATTGAAGAAAAGGGGATTAAGTTCGCGTCGATTTTGAGGATGAATTAGAGATGGAATTAGAAGATGGATTACTGGATTGAAACTAAGACTGAGAAGGTATGTGGTTGTTCAATTGGTGGTCTGAGGGAGAATGGGTTCGATTTGTGAAAGTTCTTGAGATTGAAAAGGGATTGATGGACGTTGATGTTCATGGGTTGTCCGGTGGTTGCTATGAAACCTGAAATTAGGGTTCTCTCTTTCCCATTTCGAGCTCGCGAATCAAGATAGGTAGTATGAAGTTCAGGCAATGGAGCAAGACAATGTGTTGGTGGTGGCTACTGGAAGTTGATGTGAGAAGAAGCTAGCTCAGGTTTTCTGTGAATTGAAGGCTAAATCTGACAAAGATCGAGAATAGTGATGGGTTTGTATTCATTCAAGCAAAGGAGAAGACTGAGTTGATGGTGGAGTTTCTAGTGCGATTGAGCTAATGGGTCGAATTGGTGTTGAGGAATTGGTCTGTGATGAAGCTGGATGTATGAATTGCTGCAATGGGTTTAAGTGGCATGCTCAAGTGAGACGCAATGATTGCAGCAGAGAATGGAGCTGGCCCGAGATGTGGTGACACGGGAGGAACTCGGTGTTGGCTGTGATGCTTATAGGTGAATACCAGTGCAGGTGAGGTGAAAGAGCAGTGGTGTAAGAGCCGTTACTCGAGCTTAAGGTAATGGGTCTTCGATGGAGCCGAAATGCGATTGTGACACAAAGGCTCGAGTTAAGAGAACGGAGAAAGTGCAAGTCTGCTATGCGGTGGAGTTTTTGAGGCATTGCAGAGTCAGAGCTGCAATTACTGTGATGAATGTGTTGTGCGGGGTGTGGAAGAGTAATGTTAGTGCCATGGCGGTGAGTCAAGGTTACAGGATCGACGATGGATAGTGCAAAATGTGAAATGATGGCCGAGCTAATGCATATTGCGAGTGGAGTCATGGCTGAGCCTCGTGAAGTCAGAGTGGGAGAGCAATGGAGTCGTGACAGTGATGATTTAATGACAAGAAGGTGGAGCCATTGATGTGGCAAAGGGCAATGAAACTCAAATGGAGTTATCTTTGGTCAGGTCAAGTGCAGTGGTGGAATGATTAGGTTTGTCATTGTGAGAGGATTCAAAAGAAATTGCGTAAGTGGGCAACTATGATGCAAGGATCTCGAAGATGGTGTTTAAGCCGTCATGGCGGGTGGTGTCTGCTTGGTGAGATTGGGATGAAATTGGTGAAAGAGTCATACATGGAATGTGCGAGCAATGAATTGGCACTTTTGGTTGCCGGAGTCGCGTGATCGAGTGTGCTTTAAATGTCAGAAGAAATAGCCATCATGGTCTGTTTTGAGGAAGAGCCGAATGGCTGGAATTTGTTGGATGAAGCACCATCCCGGTGCATGATCGATTTCAAAGATATGCATTGCCTGAGCCAAGGCCAAGTCACCAATCGCCTCAGGCGTGGACTAACTCACAACTGACCGAGCCGACTCTCCGTGACTCTCCCGACTCGGTAGATCGGACTGAGTTAACTCGCTGACCTTGACCCGAGTTGACCCGGGCCGGTCCCGACCCGTCGACCCTGTGTCGGCTTGACTTTGCTTGGTCACACTGAAATATTTTCCGTCGACTTTTCCGGCGGGATTCCGCCACAATCCCAGTTTTCCTAAGAGCGTTTTGGGACAATTCTACACTGTTTCTCTCCATGGTGGGCCGGGTGAATTTCTAACTAATGGACTTTGAAGACAAAACCTAATTTTGGAAGGAGTGGAGCTATAAAAGAGAGGACTTTTACCTAATTGAGGATATCTTTTCTAATTCTTTTTCCTCTACTTGTTTTCTAGGGTTGAGAACCATGAAGTCTTTTCTCTTTCTTCTTGTTATGAACTCCTTGAATATGAACTAAGTTTTTATTATTGGTTAAAGACGTAGTTGGATATTGCAAACCAAGTTATGATTTTTATGAATCGTTTTCTCTCAATATTATCGTTTGATTTCTACGGGTTGCAATAATTGCATGATTGATGGATTGCAATATGATTGAATGTTTGTTTAGTCGAGTCTAGAATTGATTGAACTCACATCCATATCTATAGCTATTTTAGGGTTTTCATCGAGCGATAACCTTGAATACTAGTAGCATGATATGATTAGGGTTTGTAGTGATACATCCTCATAGTCATATGTAGAAATTGACCTTTGTTCGAATTGTTTGCGCAATGTATTTCAATTGCATTGATTAGCCTATTTCTGAAACTTAATGCTCCTAGGAATTGAACTTGATTAGCGCAAGGCGTTAGGTTATTCTTTAGGTAGATTTCACATCGTGACCCTAATGTGTGTGATAACGTTGGAAATTTACTTTAGTATTCTTGCAATAAGGTATTCTATGGCTTTTGGTGATAGCGAGATTAAATACGAATTCTATTCATATATTCATAAACTTGTTTACAATTGAAGATGAAGCCTTTATCCAATATTTTCACATCCTTGATTTGCGTATTTTATTTGCTTTTTGTTTATTTTTATTTACACAATCGAAAAATCCTCTGTTTTATATAGGAAACCATAACAATTTGACAACCTAGACCTCTCGTGGATCGATCCTTTCTTGCCCTTGCTATATTTATATTTTGAGTAGTAAGAAAGTGTAATTATATTTGTGTCGCTACGACAATGTCATTGGCACCATGTTAGGAAGCAAAGCTCTACGCCAACACCCCATGGCCAAGCCAAATTTGTATAAAGTCGCTTGATGAAAGGATCACGATTCCTCATGCCTCCCGACAAAGGTTAGCCAAATCTTCTTGACAATCTCTTCATGACTTGCCGTTTCGATTTTATCCTTCTCTGTCACCATCTCATGCTTACCCCGCAATAATGTTACTGTTACGTGCTAAGCAGGGTACTTAATGTTGATGGTGGTTTTAGGGTTAAAATTGTAAAACCTTGCATCTGATGTGACGTCACTCTGCGAGGAAACGGAACCGTGAGTGTTAACTTCTCCACTGGCATATTTATTGAGCCATTTAATATATTTACATGAAATTTATCCAGACTAGTGCATGTAACAACCATCCCAGATGTTCTGTAAATTTCGGCGCCTTGCCTATACTCACTCAATATAAGTTTCTTTGAATACTTTCTATGCTATGTTCCCTAACTGAACCCTTAAGGTTGGTATGGCATGACAATTTGTGTTCACTCTCTCAGTGAGTAGCACAATTTCCAAATATCAAGGATAAGGTCTTTGCATAAGGTATTCAATCGTAAATCATGTTTCTCTCTGAAATGAACTTAAAGGAACTTTGTGTCAACATATAGAATTCAATCGACACTCCGCTAACTTGCAAAAGTTAGGGTTTTGCACCTTGCGCAGTATATCAGACCTTGCTTGTCGAAATTTAAGCCTAGGCAAACTAGGTAATTAATCCACCATGGATTAGTAGATGCAAAATCTTGCCTAGAATCAGAAAACAGGGAGCCGCAGGATAGGAGCAGCAGAAATGGAGGCGTGGCCATGCCTTAGGCCAGCCGGCGCCATTTGCCATTGGCCACGCCCCATCCTAAACCAGCCTTATTTCCCTGACCAATCAAAGTCGCCTTAAACTCCGCCACGCACATAAGTTGTGGTTAGGCCCATACTTGCCGATCCCTTTTTCCATCGACCAATCGAGTCGCTCTAAAGCCGCCACACTCACACTGAAGTGTAGCCACGCCCATGCTTGGCCGGCCCTCTCCTTCCTACCGACCAATTAGGTCACTATAAATGCGCCACGAGCACTAGAGGTGCGGCCGCGCCTCATGTTTGGCCGGCCCCTTTTATTGACCAATCAAGTCGCTCTAAACTCACCACCATACATTAAAGGCCAAACACACCCTGCCGCGCCACCATACTAACTGGAAAGCCAAACGCGCCCTACCACAACAACATATTAATTGACATGCCAACATGCCACTCTGCCGCAGTAACATGCCACGAGACACTTTAGCCTTGGCCACGCCTCCAAGCCCTAACTTTGGCCACAGTGCCAAATCCTAGCCTTGGCCATGCCGCCAAGCCCTAACTTTGGACACGGCGCCAAATCCTAGCCTTGGCCACGCCGCCAAGCCCTAACTTTGGCCACGACGCCAAATCCTAGCCTTGGCCATGCCGCCAAGCCCTAACTTTGGCCACGACGCCAAATCCTAGCCTTGGCCATGCCTCCAAGCCCTAACTTTGGCTACGGCGCCAAATACTAGCCTCGCCACGTCTCAAGCCTAACTTTGATACGGCGCCAAATCCCAGCCTTGGCCACGCCGCTAAGCCCTAACTTTGGCCACGACGCCAAATCCTAGCCTTGGCCACGCCCGCCAAGCCCTAACTTTGGCCACGTCGCAAATCCTAGCCTTGGCCACGCCGCTAAGACCTAACTTTGGCCACGACGCCAAATCCTAACCTTGGCCATGCCGCCAAGCCCTAACTTTGGCCACGGAGTCAAGTCCTAGCTTTGGCCATGCCACAATGCCAAAGGTGTGGCCATGCCACAACGCTACCATGCCGCAGCCATGCCACACGCACTAATTAAGGTTTCGACATGCCAAACCCTAATTTGGGCAAAATTGCTACGCCAACCAAGCCAAATAACGTTCCCCGGAGCTGCTGGGATCGATGTGGCAACAGGCCAATGTTGCCCGGAGCCATATTTGGGTCTAACACCAATATGCCAAAACAGCCTACCAC
>JAJJWW010002332.1:0-28063 GCA_023531295.1 Papaver armeniacum | reverse complement strand
TTGTAATACATAAAAACTTCAACAACACATTAACAGAAACAATATACATACAACTTCTTATTACATATATTATTATATATCTTAAAATGTTCATTTTCTCTATACGCATTCGTGGCGCTTTACAATTTAGTGTGAGAGCTCTTCGCTCCACGTTTTCGCTTCTTAAAACCTTGAGCGAATGATTTCAATTAGTAGGGGTTATATGCATATAATTGAAGTGTTTGTGTCGCAATATCTAGTATCATCTGGATTTTGATTTTGGATTTTGATGGAAACCACAATAACAGAAAAACCCATGGACCTCATCCAAATTTGAACACCACACTTATTAAGCCATTGCAGACACTAGCCTACTATAAGGCTTATGACTGGAATGTATTTGAGATCGCATCCACCCACCAAACGATTCAGTTACAATAGCGCTCATTACGTATCCTGAACCCTGCAAGGCTCTACGCAATTGATTCCCTTAGCTGACGTCCTTTACAGCCTAAGAGTTGCTTCAAATTAAGTGAAGACTTTTCATACCAATCTGCCTCTAACAAATAAGCCTATTTGATTTCCCTTTAGATCAAAGATCAAGGCTTGGAAATCTGTTTGCTATAGGCAAAGCTTGCAAACCTCATAAAGCTGGAACACTTATACTCAGTTAGCTGGGAAACCTGGTTTCTTAACCACCCCTCAAGAACAATTTTCAACTTATCAATTAAGAATAGTCCAAGATGAAAAGAACTTTGTGATTTCTATCTATCTTGCTTGAAAGAGATTACGAAAACCTAGACAACATAAAAGCAATATCAAGATACACGAACTATCAATGTAAAAGATAGTTGGACCTGGCTTCACGAATCCCCAAGTGAAGTATTTTAGTCGTAAACCTAATTATGTTTCTCAGAGGAAACCTAGGTCAATAAAGGACTACTCTATCTATCAATTAGGACACAAAGTGTCACGGATTGAATTTCCAAGTTGAAAGAGCATCTCTATTTATAGATGTTCAAGACTAAGGGTTGCTTAGAATTCAAGCTAAGATAACTTGAGATTCAAGCAAAGACTTTATCTGTTTAGATGAAACTCTGATTAGGCTTTCAAGTAAGCATGTAAGAATTTCTTCTTGAAATCACACAGAAGAATATACACGGTGGTCCAGGTACGTGAACCGTGTATAATGATAGTTCTTGGAAAATATGCCTTAGGAACAATTTCATGTTCATTTAAACACTTAAGAATTTAATCATGATGCACATATACAAGTGTTTTAGTGATCAATGATGTCTTAGAGGTGTTTATGAGAGTCATATCAATGTTAAACATATTTAAAAAAATAAATCTTTAAGCATCTGCTAAAGTTTTAATGGGGCCGTCGGTGAACCTGTTTGTGAACCGTAAGACAGTTCACTAGTTAGGATGTTACGGTTCGTGAACCGGTTCGCCAACTATTATGTGACTAGTGAACTCAGATGATAACAGTTTGTGAACTGGGTTCGCCAACCATTAGCCTTTTCACCAATATAAACATTCAGATCACCACAGTTCGTGAACCAGATTCGTGAATTGTCCTTTTTGGAACTTAAGCTTTGTGAGATGGTTCGCCAACCTTCCTCGTATTCAAGAAAATTAGATATCCATGGTTTGCGGACTGGTTCACCAACCCTTAGTCGAAATTAGAGAAGTTTTGAATTTCTCTCTTTGATGTTTGAAACATTCCCAAATTATAAAATCATTGCTTGGGCAATTTTCAAATGATCAACAAGATTAATTCTTGAACAATAAATTGTTTCAAACTAGTAAAATCATTGTTAAGGACCTTTGAACATCCAATGCTTGAATCATTTTTTGAGATGTTTAACAAGACAAGCTTGACTCAATATTTCTCTTTTGTAATACATCTATCATCATACAACATAGTCTCATAAATAAATAATGGTAAGATATTGAGTAAAATAGAATGGTTTCGTCTTCACATACCTTGTTGATTAAGTTCTCCAAATGTCTTCATTGATCTTCAGTTTTCGAGGGTGATGTGACTGATATTTGATACTCGACTACCAAATTCTATACCTAGCCTGAGACGTGACTTAGTAGACTAGAAATCAAGATATAGCTTTGTTCATCTAACATTGACAACAAGCTTGAGATAGCAAAAGTTGTAGGTCAACCGAGTAGTGCTCTAACAATAAGATTTGATTATAGGCTCGCCTGAGTCATATTAATAAATTTAGTATTGATGGGCTAAGATAGTGCATGGCGAAATGTTATTTACATCACTGGTTAGAAATTTAAGTCAAAATTAAGTCAAAAAATAAGTAAGGGAGTCCATTCTTAACATAAAATACCTTACCTCTATCTTTATATATTCCCTATAGTTCAGTATCTACATTTAGTATGTTTCGTCTAAAGTTATCCATTTTTTTTTCCAGAGTATGCCTACTAAAGAGTCCCCGTATTTATCGTGGCTGAGGAGGTCCAGTTAAAAGGCTACAACCACCACGTATTTTTGGATCAGAAGAACCCTAGAACTTAATTTTAGGTCTCAATTATTATTATGAAATATTCTTAATTAGATCCAAGTTTTTGCATTGGGACATTACATATGAAAGGGTTCAAAGAAAAAACTATAAAGGCAGAAGATTTGAATGGAGATAACCTGTTTTAGAAATTAATATTGATGCTTCATGCAAGATCAAGAACATAATTGAAGATTTTAAATACAAATATTTGATATATGAAGTAGTTGTGTTTAGAGATCTATGTTAACTTTGATTCTCCATAAGTACGCAATATAACAGAAAAAAATCAATTATTGTTCTTCTCAATGAGTTATCTGCTATTTCTATGGGTTTATATTTCTGGATTAAAGATATATCGAAGTTCGGTCAATGTGTACTTTTAATAAAAACTCAATTTCAGAAACTTATTCAACAATAAAAAATAAAAAAGGAAATCGATGACCAGACCTGTATACATAATATTGCCATAGAGATTGCCCTCAAACTGAATCTCAATATGGACTGAATTTTTCTCTCGTGATTTCATTTTAGAGAGAGATCCATTGTGTAACATCTCACCGTATTTTTCAAATAGAGTTTGTTCTTCTTCTTTTGTCCGTTTCTTTTTTCTTGGAGTTGGAAGAATCATGTGTACTATCCATTGATAGTTATGGAAGCGGAGTTCTCATTTAACTAGATAAATTGATGATATTAGTTTATTGTACGCATGAGTTATCTTTGAAAGTGATGCATGAGTTTTAAGACGACTGAGATTATTTGCATTGGAAAATATTGATTCAAGAAACACGTTATTAAAAAAAAAAACTATCACATGTTAATACATACTCCCTCCGTCCCTATTATAAAGGCGGAGTTTAAAATTTTAGTAGTCCCATTATTGGCGGAGTACCAATTCCAAGGTTATTTTTCCACAAACATCATTATTTATGATGCATGAGTATCATACAATTAAGTCTAATATTAGATTGAGATATATACATTAATATTTTGTATTGGAATTAGGTAAGGGTAATTAGGAAAGTAAGAAGAAATTTATGAAAACTAGATGTTTGGCAAACTCTTTGGATGTGCTTATAAATCTTCCTAGAAGAATAGATTATGTAAAGGGAAAATGTTAACCTCTGCATATATGCAAAGGTTAAGGGGCAGTTAATGCCCACCTACTGTTTTGGTGTTTGAGAAACTTTATAACTAATTAACACTTTTATTATCTAAACCTATAATGTTCCATTATTTCCCTTGCAGTTAACACCTTTTGTTTTTATTTCTCTCTCTAAACATTTCCTTTTATTCTCTTTGAAACCGA
The DNA here is from genome assembly GCA_023531295.1 of Papaver armeniacum. Lineage (NCBI taxonomy): Eukaryota > Viridiplantae > Streptophyta > Magnoliopsida > Ranunculales > Papaveraceae > Papaver > Papaver armeniacum. The sequence goes on along the minus strand of JAJJWW010002332.1, from coordinate 24,247 downwards.
AATTTTGTTTTTCTCTAAAATCTCCATCCGTATCTCTTTGAAATAGGTAGAACTATACTACAATCTATAATTACATTCCATGATTTTTGGACCTCTGTCAATATCCTTTTAAACCCTATATACTCTAATGTTAATTTTCGTCTTCGTTAGATGAAGAAGAAAACTGATTCAACATTTTTACTCTGTTTTAAAATCAAAATATGAGAAGAATTGGATTAAAGCGTAGTTTCCTTGGATTAAAGAGAATACCAAAGACATGACGTGGATATGAAATTTGTTGTTAATCTCTACAATGGTTGATTAAAGTGGTTTCTTTGGGATTTTCTGGAGAAGAAAAATTAAATGGGAAAGTAGTTAAGATTTAAATGGTTTGCATAGAGAGATTTTTACTAAAAGAAAAACATCAAACAGTTTCAAAATTGAAAAAGAAAAAAGATTTAAAAAAACTTATATGACAATTAGACTTGTTTGTGACTCAGAAATTCTGAATTGAATTAGGAAGACGAAGAAATAAGACAAAAAGTTACTAGGGAACATGTTTTTATAGTATAAAGGTAGGAATGGGATATGTTTATTTATAAAACCAAAACTTGGTTTGTTCGTATTCCAATATAAACTCTACGGAATTCTATGTGTAAAATATAATTAATAATTAGGTCATATCATATGAGTGGGTGCATATAGGATAACATGATCCTATGTAAAGAAAATATTAATAAAACAAAAAGAAGCAATAAATTTGATTATTTGACCTTTTGAATACGACATGTTATAGAAGTGTATTGGCCTCAATTTGTAGCAAAACAATATTTTGATGATTTGAATACAACATGTTATAAAACAGACTGATGATTACGATGTCAGTTGATTCACACGAGTGAAAGTGATTTATTATTTTTTGACAGTTGAGATTTTTCTGGACTTGGAGCAGTCAAAGACCTGTTTCAATTGACTTTTTTTACATTGGATTTTAAGAAGAACCCCAAAATTTATTTTTGAGTCTCCAATATTATTTGCCTGGAATTTTAGATCCAAGTTTTTGGAACATTGAAGATGGGAGTGTTCTTGTAAAAAACCACGATGATAAAAGATTTGATTGGCGACAACCTATTGCAAACACTACAAAAAATAATAATGAAGTTTCATGCAAGATCAACAAAATATTACCCATAAATATGTATTGTAAAAAAAGTCAACCATTTGTGCTTTTCAACGAGTTATCTGCTGTTTCTTTGGGTTTAGATTACATTCAAGATATATTAAAGTTCAGCCACATTGAGCTATCTATCGATAGCTACCATGGTGTTCTTCTAGTAAATGCTCAATATTAAAACCTTATTCAACGAGAAGATCTAGATTAGAGAACTTTATGGAAAAAAATTGATAATCCAACATGTATACATAATATTGCTAAAAATATTGCCCTCATGTTTTAGAGTAAGAAAAAAAAGAGAGAGAAGAAGATTTCATTAACCAGAGAAGAGAACCCAATTACATAGGTGTAGTATTCTATTTATACAAGAGTAGAAGGGAAAACCCTAGTGGCCTAGTGGACCGCACATCCATGGGCCATAGGCCCTATAACACTCCCCCTTGTGCGGTTCAAAAGCGGAACTTCAAATGTGTTGCCTCATTAAAACCTTGACAAGGAAAACCCAATGGGACAAAACCTTGACGAAGGGAAAAGAGTACAACGTGTTGATAAAGCTGGCCATTTCTCTTCAGAAAAACCTAAAATATAAAAACCCTGTGGGAAAAAGATAATTTCAATAGGAGAGTCATAAACCTAGTGTTGTTGTTGTCTCATTAAAAACCTTGCCGAGTAACAAAAAACCCAATGGGACAAAATAAAACTCGGTGAAGGGAAAAAGAGTTCAACAGACACTCGCTCCCCCTGATGTCGACATCATATCATTAGATACTCCCCCTGATGTCGCCATCTCCCCTGATTTCAATCAAGGGAGTTCAGACAATTTCCTTAGTCCAATACTCTTTACGTGCTTTTCAAATAAGGATTTAGGAAGTGACTTAGTAAATAAGTCTGCCACATTCTCATCAGACGGTACTTTGTTGACTTGAATGTTAAAGAGACACTGTTGTTGCTGATTGTAAAAGAACTTTGGTGAAATATGTTTTGTATTATCACCCTTGATATATCCTTGCTTCATCTGTTCGATACAAGCTGCATTATCTTCATAAATGCATGTTGGCTCTTCAGTGGTAGAATTCAAGCTCGAATATGTGTAATGATAGATCTTAACCATATACACTCACGAACCGCTTCATGTAGGGCAATGATCTCCGAGTGGTTCGTGGAGGTAGCTACAAGAGTTTGCTTGGTCGATCTCCAGGATATCGCTATGTTCCCTATGGTGAATATATAACCAGTTTGGGATCGAGCTTTATGTGGGTCAGAGAGGTACCCAAGATCGGAAAAACCAACCAAAACATTATTTGGGGTTTCAGTGTAGGGGGTTGCTTTAGCAATCTTCCTTTCGTCCTCATAGGGATAAAATAGACCCATGTCAATGGTTCCTTTAAGGTATCTGAATACATTCTTTATACCATTCCAATGACGCTGCGTTGGCGCTGAGCTATATCTAGCTAACAAGTTCACTGAGAATGATATATCAGGTCGAGTACATTGTGCTAAGTATAATAATGCGCCTATTGCACTTAGGTAGGGAATTTCAGCTCCCAATACCTCTTCGCCATCTTCCTTTGGACGAAATGGATCCTTTTGTACATCTAAACTTCGACCAATCATGGGAGTGCTAGCAGGATGCACCTTGTCCATATTGAATTGCCTGAGTATCTTATGGACATATGCAGACTGGTGGATTAGTATTCCACAGGCTCGGTGTTCTAGCTCAAGTCCTAGACAAAACCGAGTTTCCCCAAGATCTTTCATCTCAAATTCAGATTTCAAGTAGCTTGCGGTTTCTCTTATTTCATCAAGAGTACCTATTATGTTCATATCATCAACATAAACAGAAATAATTGCAAATCCGGAACTCGTTTTCTTTATAAATACGCAGGGGCATAACTCATTATTTTTATATCCCTTCCCAATCAAATAATCACTTAGACGTGTATACCACATCCGCCCGGATTGCTTTAATCCGTAAAGTTAGCGTTTCAACTTAATCGAAAACGCACTCCGTGGTTTAGAGTTACTTGATTCGGGCAATGGAAGGCCATCAAGCACTTTCATGTATATCTATGAATCTAGATCCCCATAGAGATATGTTGTAACCACATCCATAAGCTGCATTTCAAGTCATTCTAAAACTACCAAGCTAGCTAAGTAGCGAAACGTTATGACGTCCATTACGGGAGAGTATGTTTCCTCATAATCAATTCCAGGGCGTTGTGAGAAACCTTGCGCCACAAGGCGAGCCTTATACCTCAAGACTTCATTCTTCTCATTACGCTTTCTTACAAATTCCCATTTATGTCCTACGGGCTTTACACCTAGTGGGGTTAGCACTACCGCACCAAATACCCATCTTTTTGCCAGTGAATTTAATCTTTCTGGATTGCAACTTCCCATTTAGGCCAGTCTGCTCTTTTTTTGACATTCTGCAATAGAGCGTGGTTCGATGTCATCGTGCTCAATGATCTCTTGAGCAACAGTGTATGCAAATGCATCATCAATCTGCGTGGAGGATCTTTCCATCAACACATATGCACTCTCATAATCCATAGAGATTTCTTTGTTCTACGGAATCATTTCAAACATCGGAGCGTCCTTCAGTATTGATTCATGGACATAACTATAATCAGAGACAATTTCATGAGAGGGATTATCTGTATCGATGATGAATGGATCAGATTGTGCCTTACTCACTCTTTTCTTCCTTGGGTGAGTATCCATCGAACCAGGTGGTCTTCCCCTCTTCCTTTTGGGGGCCACGACCTCAGCTACACTTCCACCAAGTGTAGGTTTGACACCTCTATATAAGGTACCTTTTCCCGTATTAGGGACTTCTAACCTTGCAGGCACGTTTGCAGCTGGTATGTGTGATCTCGTCACTTTAGCAATATCAGTGAATGCATCAGGTATTGAGTTTGCCACATTCTGAAGATCAATAATTTTTTGCACTTCACTTTCACATTGTGAGGTGCGGGGATCAAGATGAGACAAAGTGGGGACACACCACGACAATTCCTGTCGTTCACTTAGGAAATCCTTTTCCATACCTCCCCCTAACGACGGGAAGGTTGTCTCATCAAAGTGACAATCCATAAAATCTAGCGGTAAAGAGATCGCCTTTTAAAGGTTCCAAATAGCGGATAATTGTTGGGGATTCATATCCAACATAAATACTTAATCTTCTTTGGGGACCCATCTTAGTACGCTGTGGGGGCGTAATAGGCACGTATACAACACAACCAAAAATGCGTAAATGTGAAATATCGGGCTCATATCCAGATTACCAAGCGGCCGTAGAAAATGGTTGGCTAATAGTGGATCTAAAGCGAATAAGTAATGCTGCATGCAATATGGCGTACCCCCAGGCAGTAATAGGCAGGTTGGAACGCATAACCAATGCCCTAGCTATCATCTGTAACCTTTTTATGGTAGCTTCACGAGACCATTTTGAGTGTGTACGTGGGGTACAGGGTGCTCTACGTCAATTCCGATAGACATACAAAAATCATCAAATCCTTTAGATGTAAATTCTCCAGCATTATCAAGTCTGATAGACTTGATTGGATAATCAGGGTGGTGAGCCCTCAAACATATAATTTGTGCTAGGAGATTTGCAAAGGCAGCATTTCTTGTGGACAGTAATGCAACGTGTGACCAACGAGTCGAAGCATCTACCAGAACCATAAAATACCTGAATGGTCCGCTTTCTGGATGTATAGGTCCACAAATATCACCTTGTATTCTTTGTAAAAATGGAATGTTTTGTTTTGTATCTTTAGCATAGGATGCTCTCGCTCCTGTCTTTGCTAAAGAACAAGCTTTGCAAAATGAGCGGTGTGCTTTTGACAAAGTCCACGAAGTAGAATGAGAGAGAGGTTGCACATCAGTTGCTTTAGATGGTAGTGGTTGGCAGACGTTGTAACTTTGCATTGCAACTGTCTTTTGTCCCATTTTACTTTTTGCTCGAAAGAAAGGATGTCCGTGTGAGTTCTTTAAAATACAGATCATCATATCACGACCTGGGTGCCCCAAGCGGTCGTGCCAAAGCTTGTATAAGTCACTGTTCAACAATTCATCGTTGGTAACAACATGTGATTCGATAATCCGAATAGTAGTAGTGTACAAACCACTAGTGTGACTCATTAACTTCTCTAAAATGTGTTTTCTTCCACATGTATTAGAGATAATATTTATATATTCGATTCCATTTTCACAGTGAGTTTCCAAATGATAACCATTTGCACGGATATCTTTGAAGCTCAACAAGGTACGATTAACTCTTGGTGCATATAGAGCTTATGTGACTTTAATCATTGTGCCATTTGGACACAAAAATTGAGCATTACCTCGCCCAATGATCACCTGTGATGATCCAATCATCGTAGTCACAGAGGATTTGTAAGCGATTAAGTCAACAAATAGTTGCCTATTTCTTAAAATAGTGTGTGTGGTGCCACTATCAGCTAGGCATTCAATCTCTTCTGAGGATGACATCCCTATAGGTAAATGGTACTTCAAAGAATTCATTCACATAATTCAATCATGCAATAGATTATTACAGTAAAAAAAATAATATATTAAATCCAAAGCATAATATAAGTACCCATAAAAATTAAAAACCACTGATCCATCAACAAACAAACCATAATTTAAGGCTACCTAACATAGTTTAAGTCATCAAAAGAAATATTCAAACCAAAGTCTGCTAAACCACCAAGCAAGAAAATAAACAAGTTTTTAGGTTCAAAGGATAACTAAAACTGAAAAAATAAAATGACAATCAATCAAAGTCAGGTGTTTCCATAAGGGCATGGTTCTTGTTGCCCTGGAAGTCTGAAATGGTGAAATTGACATCTGGGGCATGATCATGTTCTTCAACACAGTGAGCTTCTTGATCTATAGATTCCCGGTACTTTTTGTAGCTGGCTGCTACTTTGGCACTAGCTTTGCATTGCTGGTACCAATGTACGGAGATACCACACCTATAACAAGGTTCATTGCTTTTCTCTACCTTCTTAGGTGTGGGGTTCTTATGTGTTTTTTCAATAGTGTTGCCCCTACCACTAGGTCCAGAAGTAACATCTCTAGACCATGTATTTGAATGGCCTCCACGCCCATGGCCCCTTCCACGATGATCCTTTTGTCCTTTTCCACGTGGGTTATTATCCCCACGTGAGTATGGAGCATGAGAATATGAATCATTTTAACCCTCTTTTCTTTGGAGTGTCTTCCCTTGTTATCCTTGCCATAGTTAGCCTCGAGAATTTTCTTCTTCCCGGGGGCTCTAGCATTGTTGTTTGCTAGAACTTCATTGTGCCTTTCGTCTACCCGCAATAAGTTGATCAACTTACTAAAAGTTTTTATTCTCTTGTTATCAACTTCTATGCGGTATTGGTTGGCTAGAATAACAGATGACAAAGGGAAAGTAGACAATGTCTTTTGAATCATATCTTTATCAGTAAGTTTTATCCCACAGAAATTGAGTTGTGCTTGTAGCTTAAGCATATCTCGTTGGAAATCACCTACCTTCACATAATCAAGAAAACGAATGTCATTCCACTGTTCATTCAATTGTGGGAGAAGACAATCCTCAATGCTCCCAAAACGGCTTGCTAATGCATCCCACAGTTCTTTAGGACACATCATGTGTTGGTATCCCCAAAGGAGATTAGGGTCAATGTGTACCTTCAAATATCGAAGGGCTTCAGCCTTTTCTTGTTCAGTTGCTGGGACAACATCTTTGTCAATAGAGGGTATGATGGTGTGGGTGCATTCTTTTGCCACAAAAGCGATCTTCACATCAGCCATCCAACGGTGATACTCAAGTCCATCTATGCCCAACTGTGCGAATTCTTGTCGGATATATTCCTTCTTGCTCATCTACATAAGGCAAGGTTAAAGGACATTAGTATGACCAATTCCGGAACCATCGTTCACATACCAAATTTCTTTATGGCTAAAATGAATTTCTTAGAAACCAAATTTCTTGATGGCTCTTAAAATGTTCCGATTGAGTCAAAATTCGACAGATAACAAATACCCCATTTATGGTTTAGATAAAGGCAATTTTTAATGATAAAATATAGGTCATGTTATAATAAGCTCAACAAAATCCCTGTTCCCCAAAGTTTAATGCGCTCCAGGAGGTCCCAGAGTCCCCAAAAATATTGCGAAATTAACATGGAAGGTAGTGTTAGTTTGCCCCCTTGTGACACAATCTCAGCCCCCCCCGCCGTTTCGGCTCCTTAGGTTACCCATGAGGCAGGTTAGCACATCAAAGTTCAATTAATGTAGTATAGCTTAATTTAAACTAGTTTCATGTAATAATATTTACTTAAATTAGTTATTTTAAAAAAAACAAAAAACAAAAGAATAAAAATTAAAATTAAAGGTAGTATTATATGCATACACCAAAGTCCAATAAAGATAAATTAAATAATGATACAAATAAATCCACATGTTAGACATAGCATTAAAGACAGATTTATTATTTTAATATTAATATTTTAAAGATGTCAATCAGTACAAAGAAAGGCATGTGACGAACATACATATCAATTTTATTATTAAATATTATATATTATAAAATACTTAACAATCATCACCAATATCGTCATAAATAGTACAAACGTTACCAAGATTAAATTAACATAATTTATGTGGAAAAAGTAACAGCACACAATAAATGTAGAATCATGACATATGCCGGATTGAATGAAATTTAATCTACGTTACACAAAACTGCCGAATTTCCGCATACTCATAATGACACTTATTAAGGTGTATAATTTTAATAAATATAGAATAGATATATAGGAACATTAAGAAAACAGTGCAAAGACACGATGCATACGGAGGACCATAACATACATTATAGCATATAGGCTAACTGACTCTAGGATAATCACTGAACAAAGCAACAAACCTATATATTATCAATCACCAATTACTAGCACATCAATCATGTATTAAAATAATATGATATATTAAACATTATAATATTTAGCAATAAGGACAAAACAGGTCATAGATTAAAGATAAAAAAAAAATAGAAAAACTCAAAACAGTGCAAACAGTATATAGCTTAGGAAAAGAGATCCTAGATCCGCTAATAACCAAAGATGAATAGCAACCATACTCTTCTATTGGATATATATATTTATTATAATAATAATACATATATAAAGACTTTCATGTACATAAATCTGATCTAGACATGTTATGCATCATCATATATCAACATCAAATAGCATATCATAGAAATCCCATATTAAAACGCTTCTGTTAGACATATCACATACACATCATAAAAAAAAATATACAACAAGTCCTAGATCCGTGTGAGGACAACCATCAAAAACAAAGAAGATATGTGAAGCACCCATATATATGTGAATGGCACTTCAAAAAACAAACAAAACATGGCAGGAAACTTTTAGCAGGTCTCATCACATCTTGAATAATATTAATATCATAAATTTATGTATATACAGACTCATAGGATATAATAGTACATAGCATATTAATAATATTAAAATATTGTGACGAAAACAATACAGATATAGTACAATCATCCATCCAAAAAAAATTAAAAGAAAATGATCATAGCAGACACTTCTCTTTAATCAAATCACAAGTCACAATCAATCAAACAGGAGAGGAAAAAAAATGATAAAGAGAAGTTTAGGGATACCGTGGGTTTTCAATTGTGCGATCAAAGAGAAAAGAGATTCTTCGCTGCAGCGGTCGAGCTCGTGCGCGATAACGTGTTTTAGAGTAAGAAAAGAAAGAGAGAGAAGAAGATTTCATTAACCAGAGAAGGGAACCCAATTACATAGGTGTAGTATTCTATTTATACAAGAGTAGAAGGGAAAACCCTAGTGGCCTAGTGGACCGCACATCCATGGGCCATACGCCCTATAACACCTCAAACTAAAATATTTATATTCATTTTGGAGAGAGTTTCATTTTGTACCATCTCACTGTAATTGTTAATTAGGGTTCATTCTACTTCTTACATCCGTTTCTTTCATGCTAGAGTTGGAGGTATCATTTTTACTATCTAGTGATAAATATATGAAAGAGGATATCAAATTGTGTTCGAAGAGTGAAAGTGATACATTATTTTTTGGCGGTTGAGATCTAAGAAGAGTAGTAAAAGATTTGTTTCAATTGACTTTTGTTATATCGAGTCTTAAGAAGAGCCCCAACATTTAATTTTGAGTCCCCAATATTATTCGTATGGATTTTGGGTCCAAGTTTTTCGAACATAGCAGACGGGAGTGTTTTTGGGAAAAACCACAATGATAGAATATTTGATTGGAGAACAACCTATTGCAAACACTACAAAAATTCATAATGGTGCTTCATGAAAGATCATGGAAATAATTTAAGGTTTGAAATATAATTAATTGATATACGAAGTTTTTGTGTCTATATTCTTGGGGTTTAATGAAAATATGTTAACCTTGATTATCCATAGGTACACACTATATAGAAGGAAAAAAATCAACCATTTATGCTTCTCCATAAGTTATGTGCTATTTGCGTGGGTTTGGATTTCTGCTTTCAAGATATATCAAAGTTCAGCCAAACTGAGCTATTGGTGTACTACTGGTAAATGTTGAATTTTAAAAACTTAATCAACAAGAAGATCATGGATAAGAGAAATTTATGAAAAAAGAAGAAACTGATGGTCCAACATGTATACACGATATTTCCAAAAAGATTTTCCTCAAACTAAAATGTCAATATGGTCTAAATTTTTTCTCTCGTGTTTTCATTTTGGAGAGAGTTCTATTGTGTAACATCTCATTGTATTTTTCCAATTAGTGCTCGTTCTATTTTTTGTGTCCATCTCTTTCTTCTTGGAGTTGTAGGAATTATTTTTACTATCTGCTGATAAATATGGAAGTTGAATTTTGACTGCATCGAAGATGAAAAAAAGATGATGATGTCAGTTGATTTACACACAAGTGAAAGTGATGCATTACTTTTTGAGTGTTTAGATTTTTTTTGGGACTTGGAGTAGTAGGAGAGTTGTTTCAATTGACTTTTGTTACATCGAGTCCTAAGAAAAACCCCAAAAACTAATTTTGAGTCTCCAATAATATTCGGAGGGATTTTGGATCCAAGTTTTTGGAACATGGCAGATGGAAGTGTTCTTGGGAAAAGCCACATTGACAGAAATAACCTATTGTAAATATTACTAAAATTTATAATGACGTTTCACGCAAGATCAGGAAAATAATTGAAGGTTCGAAATATAATTATTTGATGGACAAAGTTGTAGTGTTTACATCCTTGGAGTTTGATGGATATATGTTAACTTTGATTATCTATAATACGTACAATATAAAAGGAAGAAAAAAAATCAACCATTTGTGCTTGTTCACGAGTTATCTGTTATTACTGTGGGTTTGGATTTATGTGATCAAGATATATACATCAAAATTCAGCAAGATTGAGTTATGTACTGACAGCTACCATGGTGTACTTCTGTTAAATGCTCTATTTTATTCAACAAGAAGATTACATATTACAAAAATTTATGAAAAAAGAGAAAACTGATGATTCAACATGTATATATGATATTACCAAAAAGATTTCCCTCAAACTAAAATCTCAATATGGTATGAAATTTTTCTCTCTGGTTTTCATTTTGAAGAGAGTTCCATCATGTAAAATCTCACCGTATCTGTCAATGAGGGTTCATTCATTCTTGGAGTTAGAGGAATCATTTTTACCATCTCCTGATAAATATGGAAGTCGGATTCTGATCGTGCCGATATTAGTTGATTTTACACACGATCAAAAGCGATGCTTTTCTTTTTGACGCTTGAGATTTCCCCGGACTTGGAAAAGTGAAAGACTTGTTTTAATTGACTTTTGTTACATCTTTGTCTTTAAGGAGAAGTGGTCTTTTGATTATTTAAGTCAAAGTTTGAGATGTCAGTGTTGCCACACAACTTCAAAATGACTTTTCAATGTAAAAAAAGTTAACTTTTTATGAAGCAAAACTTCTAGGATTAAAGTCTGCTTCTACTATCCAAACACCAAAGTTGGGGTTGTTGATAACATATGAATCAAGCTGAGTCTTAAGCTATTCTAGAAGCAGCAGAATGGGCAACAAGGCAAGAATGGCAAAATAGTCTTTGAAACTGATGATCTTTAAGTATTGTAACCGCTGAAGCGAAAAAAAAACCTTTGCTTATGACTTTGAAACAATGTGATAAACTGAGCTCAAGAACTGCTTAATGACATAATGAAAAGATTCCACAATTTTGCTCTGGCCCTTGTGTACATAAAAAAATAAGACATACTTTCTCAAAATTTTCTAACTAATTTTGTTATGGACTTATAATTGGTCATGAGGCATTTTTCAGGAACAGGGACCTCATAACCAATTCAAGACCAACATGAATTGGTGCAAATAATGAGAAAGAAGGCATAATAATAAGGTTTAAATATAACGAATACCTGATTAGAAAGTGGGGTTGCGCTGTTGTTCAGTAAAAGGACAACAATTATGAAATTGGCGTCTGTACATTTATGTCTTCCAGAGCCGAGAAACCATCAACTCAATTTTCACCATTGCTACTCAGTAAAAAAGCTAACTAAGGCTTCTTTTGTAACTCTTCCGCATTCAATTCCTTCTTGACTTCTGAAAATACAGAATTAAACTTAGTCCCATCAGTTGAAACTAACAGTTGTAGCTCAAGGATATATCAAACTTCTAAGGTAGGACTGATTGAGTCCAATTTCGGGGCAACAAAGCGAAGCTATTAAACAATGAAATCAGCAAGCTAGCTTTTTCCATGCAGCGTATTTAAGGATTGAAACTCTGCAGAGTTTCTCTGTAGAGCACCAGTATGACTGGACACACTGCAGTTAACCTGAGATGAGTTTCAAAGACAATAAACTTGCCATTTACAAAAATCTTATTAATTCATTCAATTCTCACCCTTCAGTTGTTGATGCAAAACAAAAATCTAGTAAAAGATAGTTGAAAAACTACTTTTGCATGCGATTGTACTGCGAGTCATGGTCAAGAACTCGTTCCAAGTGTACCGCCCGAGTTCTTGTTTCTCCTCCTCTGGCAGATCAAAGTTAGGTGCTCTACCACACATAAAGGCCGCCCTTCACAGGTTAAACATGAATATAATTAAATTAGGATTTTAAACAATTGCACAATTCTTAAAATTTTATCAAGCCACTAAAACATTTCTCTTAGAGTTCTAGTAGCGTTCAACTACAAAACAGCTGCAGTAACGACCCAAAACATGAACTGTTCTAGAATGTTTTCAGAACTTATATTTTGGCTCGTAGGATTCAGTGAGATTACAATCTCGTTACAGGGTTAACAATCAAAAAGTTTCGAATTTGAACTACATATGCATTTCTCTCATGCATTTTCAATAGTAAGAATCCAAATTACTCTTTTAGCAAACAGTAACTAACACTACATTGAAGAGCCTACCAAGCAGGAAACCAGAAGTACACTAAGCTAACATTTTGCATTCTTGGATCAGAGGTTAATAATTCAGAAATGCTGGCCGTTAAGAATGTAGGCCATATTATAATGAACCAAAAAAAAATAAAAAAAGATAAAAATCAAATTACAAAGAATCTTAAAAATGAATTGATGAAAATCAAATGAACCATATTATACACGATCGATGGCGGTACCGCAACATAACTACTAGTTTGAATTAATGGGGAACAAGAATTAAATACCTGTCATACAAATGGGATGCATCCTCCTGCGTAGTAAGAGCGCCCAAGTGGATTTGTTTCTTGTCCACCTTTATTGTTGCTTGCCATTTCATATTCTTGTAATACACGCCTCTCAGTAAGTATGTCCCATGTTCTGAGAAGTTTTACCTTGAACTAGAAATTAATAATGTTTTGTTAGTGGAAAGATTATAGAGTATTGAAATAGTCATAGGATTATACAATGGTGTCTGCAAAACTTCTTTTTGGTTATGCTAAAAACATGTAGGAGAGTCATAAATGGTACAACACTGACAACCATAACACAAATAACCTAGGGTCAGTTGAAATGACACACAAAAGCAATTACATTGAACATCAACAGAAAACATCTTATACACATGAGTCATGGATAAGATTGCTAAAATTTAGTTGTTGATGTAAAACGAAAATTTAGTAAATTAGAGTTGACAAACTACTTTTGCATGCGATTGTACTGCGAGTCATGGTCAAGAACTCGGTCCAAGTGTGGCGCCTTAGTTCTTGTTTTTCCCCCTTTGGCAGATCAAAGTCAGGTGGTTCTACCACATATAAAGTTCGCCCTTCATAGGTCAAACATGAATATAATTTAATTAGGATTTTAGCCAATTGCATAATTCTTGAAATTTTATCAAGCCGCTAAAACATTTCTCCTAAAGTTCTAGTACCTTTCAACTACAAAACAACTGCAGTAACTGCCCAAAACATGAATTGTTCTAGAATGTTTTCAAGAATAAAAGTTTGATCAGTTGAATTAACAAACTTAAAATATAAATATGTATTTTTCACAAAATAAATACATTTGTTCATGATTATCATCTTCAGATTGATTAACTACCCAAATTTTCAGAACACCATGATCATCATTGTTTGTTCGTTTTTACACACATTATGCCATCCATGAAATCCATGATTCATAAATATACGAGGATTACTTTTTTTTTTTTTTTTTTTATGTTATTCATTAGATAAACATATGTTTTAACTTCTAATGTATAACCTACCAATAGAAACTGAAGTTCACCGTATCTTGTTTTACTTAAAGTAAAATAGATTTTGGATGATATTGTACATGATAAGATTCAATTATTGGTTTGCTGAGACATATCAACAAATTTATTATTTGGGAACTAAGATATTGAACCCGAGATGTTATTAACCAGTAGTTAGAAAGTTAAGTTAAATATCAAGTCAAAAAATTAAGTAAGAGGATCATTCCCAACAAAATATACCTTATCTTGATCTTCAAACTCCATAAATTTCAGTATATACATATAGTATGTTTCGTCTAAAACTATCCATCTTTTTTAAAGTAAGTTTACTAAGAGTTCCCCTATTAATCGTGGCGAAGGAGGTCCATTTAAAAGGATACAACCACCATGTATATTTGCGGCATAAAAACCACAAAACTCAATTTTGAGACCCCAATATTATTCACAAGTATTTTTTAATCTATTTTTTTAGAACATAGCATAACGGTGTGTTCTTGGAAAAAACCACAACGACAAAAGATTTGATTGGAGACAACCTATTGTAAATAATACAAAAATTAACATTGATGGTACATGCAAAATCATGAATATAACTGAAGGTTTCAAATATACTTATTTTATACGGAGTTGTTTCGTTTAAATCCTTGGGGTTTAATGGATCTATGTTAACTTGATTATCTATAAGTAAGTATAAAAAGGAAAAAGTCAACCATCTGTGTTTCTCCACGAGTTATCTGCTATTTCTGTGAGTTTAGATTTCTACATTTAAGATATATCAAAGGTCATCCGAATTGAGCTATATACCGATAGCTACCACGGTGTACTTATGGTAAATGCTCAATTCTAAAAACTTATTTAACAAGAAGATTAGGGATTAGAGAAAATCATGTCAAAAGAGGAGACCGATGATGTATACATGAATTTTTTTCTCTCGTTCTTTCATTTTGGAGAGATTTTCATTGTGTAACATCTCACCGTATTTGACAATTAGGGTTTCGTTTAACTTCTTCTGTCCATTTCTTTCTTCTTGGAGTTGGAGGAATCATTTTTACTATCAATGATAAGTATGGAACTGGAATTCTGATTGTGTCAAAGAATAAAGAAAGATGATGGTGTCAGTTGATTTTACACACGAATGAAAGTGATGCATTAGTTTTTCACGGTTGAGATTTTCTTGTTTCCATTGACTTTGTTACATCAATTCTTGAAAAGATTCCCATAACTTAATTTGGACTCCTTAATATTATTCGCAGAGATTTTGGATCCAAGTTTTTGGAAGCATATAGGAGTGTCTTGGAAAAAAAAACACAATGACAGAAGATTTGGTTGGAGACAACCTATTGCAAACACTACAAAAATTAATACTGATGCGCCATGCAAGATCGGGAAAATAATTAATGGTTTGAAGTATAATTATCTGATATACAAAGTTGTTGTGTTTAGATCTTTAGGATTTAATGGGTCCACGTTAACTTTGATTTTCCGTAAGTACATAATATATAGAAGGTAAAAAATTAACCGTATCTCCACAAGTTATCTGCTTTTACGTATCAAAGTTCAGCCAAATTTATGTCAAACTCTAGTAAATGCTCAATTCTAAAAACTTATTTAACAAGAAGATCATAGATTAAAGAAATTTATGTCAAAAGAGGGACTGATGATCCGACTTGTATAAATGATATTGCCAAAATGATTGCCCTCAAACTCAATATGGTCTGATTTTTTTTTCTCGTGTTTTCATTTTGGAGAGAGTTCCATTGTGTAGCATCTCACCGCATTTTCCAATGAGGGTTTATACTGCTTCTTCTGTCCACTTTTTTTTTTTTGGTTTTGAAAGTTAATATATAGAAGCATACACCAAAAGATTACAAAATGCTATTTACCATGTTGGTTGCCCTTTCTCAGTAGTACAAGCTAAGATATAAGAATTTTCCAACAAGGTGTTATCCTTAGATTGTAAATACATATCACTTGAAAGTAAAACCTAGCATCATAATCTAAAGCAAATATAATAAAATTTGACATTTGTCTCCATTGTTATTTTTGAGAATCTTGACTCCTTGTTTGCTTTGCTAAAGCATCTGCTACCTTAAGACTACTTCTATGATTAAAGATAAAACCCAAAAAAGCTCACACGACTTCAAAACCCTTATAGCTTCAGAGATTATTGCCTAGTTTCTCCACTGAATTTTGTTTTCCTGACCCTGTGCAAAATCAATTACGCCTTAGCAATCTCCTTTAATCCAAAAGTTCTGACAGTCCATGCTTGCCCCCACCTTGTTGCTTCAAGTAGCGTCAGTGCTTCTACCTCTTCAGAGCTGAAGACATGGGTGATCCCAGATCCAATTTGAATAGTTATACCGGTTGCAGCATTTTTACTATTAACTGATAAATATGGAAGTGGAATTCTGATCGTGTCGAAGAAGAATGACAGTTTATTCCATACATGAGTGAAAGTGGTACATTATTTTATGAAGGGTGAGATTTTTCAGGACAAAGAGTTGTAAAAGACTTGTTTCAGTTGACTTTTGTTACATCGCGTATGAAGTGGTCTTTTGATTTAATTAAATCAAAATGTGAGATGTTAGTTCTGCGACACAACTTCTTTTGGTTTTCAGTTTAGGGCTTCGTTTTTGTTTTCTTAAGTCGTGACTCTTGAAGTCATGGTTGAACCATCTTCTGCAGCTGATGAAGACTATAATGATATCACAACAAAAATGGCGTCTCTGTTAAAAGAAGATGATCTGCTCTTTGAAGTACCAGAAGATGTAGCTGAACCTTGTGAGGAACACAAATACACCCTGATTATTATCACCATCACAAGACGTGAATATGGGCTCAGCATTCTGTATAACATGCTCCAAAGATCATGGAGACCGTCTGGAGGTATAGAGATATCAAGTTTTAGTCAAGCCATCTATAGGGTCAAATTTGAGCTTGGATGTGATTACAACAATGTCATTTTGAGATCTCCATGGGCACTAAATGAAGATCCTGTTATTCTAGAGGTTTGCGATCCAGATAAGCAACCTCATGAATATGATTTTCAGTTTGCGGATTTTACAATTCAAGTTCACGGATTACCAATGAGCAATTAAAAAGTCAAGATGGTAGAATTTGTGGCTTCAAAGATTGGCACACCATATCCTATACAACCATCCGAGCAAGCAAAATGTGGAAGCTTTGCAAAAGTTAGAGTGAAGATTGACATTACAGAACCTAATAAACAAGAATTATCTTTTCTTCTTCCCTCTAAGAAGAAATGCACAGTGAAACTAAGGTATGAACATCTTCCGAAATTTTGCTTCTTTTGTGGAAGGTTTGGTCACATCATGAAACTATGTCTAGAGTTATCTAAAGAATGCGAGAAGATGGGATTCTTTTCTCCAGAAATTTTCATGGAAAAGATGCAGGATACTAAACTTGCTCGCCTTACTGATGAAATCAATGCAAATTTCAAAACCAAAATCCAACTTCAGAATCAAAACCCTAGAACCAAACCAGAAAATCACCCAGAAAAGGAAAATCTGCATGATGTCTCAGCTCCCATCTCTCCGGCTAAGATCAAGGCTACATCTAATACGAGTCAAAACTTAGTTACCAAAGATACCTATACTCCTTCAATTCCCTTGACTCAACAGCTGGATAATATCAATCCCAACTCTTCAGTCTTGATAATATCCTCTACAAACAAGAAAACTATGTGCATGAAAAATAATAACCTTTTAAGAGAAAAGAACCCTCCCATGCATGAGAATATTTCAAAGTCAACATTGAATGAGAATAGAGATACTTCTGAGTCTATTTCGGCATTTCCTCCCAGCATCCAAAATACCCACCATCCACAAATCACCACCCATATCCAGCAACAACCCAGTTCCTTCGCACCCATATCTAGCAATCGAGCTAAAAACAACTCCACCATATCCAGCATGCACCCTGAGATACCTGCACCCAAATACACAAATTCCAAAACCCACCACAAACTCACCTAATCAAAAAAGAACCAAAACACCATAAAGCATTCTACCATAGAGACGAACACCATCTCAGTCTCTACCATACCCACCATTACCCAACACCCATCTTCACCTCCCACCCAAAATATCATACCTACTTCCAACCCCAACATAACTGTGGGAGAACAAAGCAAAGTGATGAAATAGTGGAAATGTTTTGCCAAAAGAAACCAAGGTTCTACTACATCTACTTCTCTGGAGCAAATTGGAAGTAAGAGACATGCTAAACCGATGGACTGTGATCCACCAATGAAACAACATTGTTCCTCAAACATAGAGGCTGTGGCGACTTGTCTAGAAAAGTCGCAGGGAAGATGTTAGTACAATCTTGGAACTGTCGTGGATTAGGGAATAATACGACAGTTCTAACATTAAAATCATTCCTGCGTAGCTGCAATCCTTATATACTGTTTCTCTCTGAGACAAGATTAAATGAAAGTAACAGTAGAAGAATATGCAGTTCTCTGGATTACAAAAACTACTGTTGATGGTGAATTTTCGACAAAGGTCAAAATCGTAAAATTATGATACTGCATGTTTCTGACCCGGCTTCAGGAACGCATGTGACGATTCATATTTTATGATCCGTGAACCGTTTCACGATCTCTGACCGAGCGAACATTCCTCTCAAAGCCATGGTGAATATGTTTCTCGAAAGGCCTCCCAACTGAGCGTTCGATGCTGCACATTTCATCATGACCTCTATGTAGAATCAAATGATTGGGCGTTTCTCTAGACATAATTATTTATTAGAGAGCTTAACGCCTTCAGGACGTCACGTTGCTCACTATTCCCTGACTACATAGAGAGATCCACCTCTACATAAAATAATGATTGGGCGGTTCTCTAGACATAATTGTTTTTTAGAGAGCTTAACGCCTTCAGGACGTCACGCCGTTCGTTGTTCCCTGACTATGTAGAGAGACCGTGTATAGAATCTTGATGATTGGGCGGTTCTATAGACATAATTGTTTGTTAGAGAGCTTAACGCCTTCAAGACGTCACGCCGTTCGTTGTTCCCTGACTATACACCCCTCAGAACGAATATGATGCTTCAACTATCTCATATCTCGATTCTGCAAATAGATTAATTCTATCGTGACATTCATCCACTGAATTCCTAGAAAATAATCTATTATATCTCATTAATCCGTTCCTGAATTCCCCGTCTGGATTCATGGATTAGTAATAGATAACCATTTTATCTCATTATTCCGTTCCTTGAATTCCCCGACTGGATTTCATGGATTAGTAATAGATACTCAATTCATTTTATTACTCCGTTTCATGAATCATTCTCCGCTGAATTTCATGAATTAGTAATAATTACTCAACAATCGAGCGTCTAGACTATCACCGAGTCAGCCCCAAGAAAATGATGCAAGTGTACTCAATGATGATGCACGAACGAGCATTCAAAAATATGGACAAACGTGGAAACCTACACAAAATAGGAGAGAGAAAATAATAATAATAAAATAAAAAGAGGCGCCTAGGGACCGGGCCCACCGTCGGCCGGTCATGCCGCCACGGCCGGTCCCCCACGTCTCTTCCTTTATTTTTTTTCTTATTTTATTATTTTCACAATCTCATGAAGACTCCTCCGTTCGAGCAAATTTCCTTGTTTGAGCAAAACTCACGGTTTCTCCATATTTTCCCTCAAACGATGAAAAATAATAAGAATAGGGGAAAGTGTCACGGGCCGGGCTACCTAGCCGTGGCCGGTCCCACACTTTGAAACCCCTGTTTTCACAATTATTATTTCCCTCATCTCATGAAACTCCTCCGTTTGAGCAAAAACCCCGGTTTTTCCATATTTTCTCAAATATTGCTCAGACCATGAAAAAGCCAAAAAGTCAAATGGTCACTTGACCGACTAGGCTACTCACGAAAAAGAATATTAAAATATTATCATTTTAATATTCTCAAAATATTGATCAAATGAGCAAAGTTCTACTTTCTCATTCGAGCAAAATCAAGAATTTCAGTCAAAGATCAAACTCTTCTGAAAACCCAAAATATTGCTCAAACGCACATCAGAAAATACCCAAACTCTCAGGACTGAGACAAGAACATTATGGTGACACGGGCATGCTTCTTTGACCGACCAAGGCTGATCCTAAGGCTTGCAAGGAGCCGGTCCCACACATCATTATAATTTTGACCTAATTTGCTCAATTGCTCATATTGGGTCCAAACTCTTTCCAACCAACTTGGAAATTGCTCAAACGACCATCAGCTGGTTACATCTTTCTCAAGATGAAAGTTGATTCAACCTGGGCGGAAACCAAATTTCATATAATCAGAGAAGATCCAGGGTATGACATGATCCTCGGGCGGACGTGGATTCATGCTGGAAAGGTAACCACAACACCTTTAGTTGCACATTTCTTTGTTGATGAAAGCTCTGATTTGGAAGAAATAGAGGATGATCCATCATTCGAGCATCTGGGGAAAATTGAAGCCTTAATGGAACTTACACAAAAACCTGAAGAGAGCGCGCACGAGTTCGTCAAAAGGTTCCGTACTCAGGCAAGTCTTATTCCCCCTCATGCGTCCATATTATCAACTTTCAAACATGTTACCCTGGTCTGGGGACTCAATTTATGAGTGGTTAGTCTCGCCTCAGCAATATTTAAACAAGTGGTTGGATGCAGAGCCTCTCCGAATCCGACACCTCACTAACACAATTATTGCTAGAATAATGACCGAGCACGACAATCAATATCCTAGGTACTCTCCCATGCCGCAGGATTGGAAAGCTCCACAGACATAGGATCCTACTCTACGAGGAATTCCGAACCAGCAGAAGATATTCATGGCACGAGCAACCAAGCCTAACAAATTTCATGAAGGGGATTTAGTTCTCAAGGAAACTAAATGTAATCTCCATTCCACAAGGAGCTCTAACTGGGAAGGGCCTTTTATGATTGCTAAGTCGGCGGTTGGAGGATACTAAAATTGGGCGATATGAAGGGCAAGACGAGTGTGCCAAAGATTCACGAGAATTGGCTAAAAGCCTTTGATACCAGAAACATTCAGCTTCCTAAGGTGTTTTATGTTCAAGGCACGAACTCTCGAGATACCTAACATTTGCATTTTAGGATTATCTTTCACATGTATTTTCAATTCCTCCTAGAGTTTGCAATTCTTGCACTCAGTATTTGAATCCAGCAATTTATCAAAGTTCTTTTATTTAAATTTCTATCAATTCCAAAAAAAAAATCCTCAATCACTCACTTATTCAAAATCAATCAAAAAATCAAAACCAAAATAAAACCTCACATCCCTCAGAAGTTCAAGGTTCAAGAGATTATGGAAAAGAAACTAAAGGAAACCAGCAAAGTAAGATTTATTTTCCTCTGCAGCTCTTAAGACTTGTAAAGATGCCTTGGCCGACTCCAACTCTTTGGTCAATCTAGCAATCTCAGCCTCCTTCTTCATCACATCATCACTTGTCAGAAGTACATTCTTCTCGACTGCTTCTTTAATGGCTTCAATTCTCTCACGAAGCCATCCCACATTAAAACCTGTCTCTCGAATGGTCCAGTTGTACTCCCAATCAAAGAGTACATCTGGAGTAACAGTGCTGCTAGCCCTGGTTCGTATATCGTCTATAACCCGTAAGAGAGCTCCTACTTGATTAGTCTAGAAATAACTTCTTTTTGGGTATGTGGTGACGACAATATTTCCATATCTCTTCCATATTTCATCATACACGCCTGCATATGCAATGGGAACGCTAAATCCACCAACTCACTCATGGTACGAGAGTAATTCACCAAATGGAGGAACAAAGGCAATCCCTGCAGTAGAGTATTTACGCACCACTATGTGATTCTCAGCAGCTTCTCATATTTCTGGAGTAATCTCTTCCATCGATGGAGCAAGAGCAGTTCCTTTCACCATAACTTCGGTTCCCTCCGTTTCTGGAGCAATAACAACTTGAGCTAGCATCATTCTCTTCAACAACTTCAGTAGCAACATTCTCATGACCCTAAGTCGTAGAGCCTATAACGCCACCATTTTGATTCGCCATATTGCTCAAATCATCACCATTGGTTCCATTATTCTCAACTTCGGCATTTGGCACCTAATACGAAGATTACATGAGATTAGAATGATTCAAGCATGAGAACCAAAAGCAATCATAAACTCCAGCATGTAAGTGAATTAATACTATCTAAGTTCTTTACTATACGTTCAAGACATGAGCAAATAGTGTGGAAATCATAAAAACACGTTTTTCAACTAACTCAAATGCGAAGAGATTTTACACTGACATGTATAAGACGACGAACTGGGAGCAACTGGTAAGGAATCTAAGGTTGAGTCATATACCATTCTCTTCATATGGATGTCCTTCACAACATATAAAAATTTCATAGCAATCGTATAAACGAGCAAAGAGATGTGGCCAAAACATTCAACTACATGCCAGCTGAGAAATTTCTGAAAGTCTCATGGAAGTTTACTGTTTCACTTATTTCGACCCCTAAACGTGCTCAAAACTTAAAAATCTTCTCTTGTGAAGCTTGGAAATCTCCCGGGCATGAGAATACATGGGTAGATCGCAAAAATACGACATCGGATGAAGATTTTATGGCGTATTTGCTAAAAGACTGAGTTCTGAATTTTCTGGTGACGTATTTCGGTAAAACTTTTCACTTATTCATGAAAATTCTCATTCATTCATCAACAAATCAGCAATATTGTACTTCTATGAAGAGAATACAAAATGAATACTTACTTGAGAGGCCTCTAAGTTGTTCGAAAGATTAATATGGTCAGTATTAGCATTGGGAACACTATTACTTCCATTCGGTTCTAATTCTTGAGGGTTTTCTTTCTCACCACCATTTGAAGACGAATGAACAACATGGCCATGTTGGTCTTCTACGACAATCTCCTCCTGGATATATCGGTAAAAATCATTATTATTTTACTCAAGAAGTATCATGATTTGATTATACGAAGAAATACTTACATCGACATCATCTTCATCACTTGACTCTGGGTGGATTGGAGCAAGACGGAGGCCGCCAATACATGATGGAGAAAATTTCAAAACAACAACAAACATTGGTTGCATGATCCTAATTATGCGGACAAGGAAAAATTCAAAGGAATATTAACAACTCACCAAAGAAATGACTGGGACTTCATTATTCAAAAGTATCATCCTATAATTCTTTCTACTTCTGCCTTCTCCACCCTGGGGACTGTCTTGTACTTCCGAGAAGTCTGCATGAATTCAAGATCTCACAACACGGCCATCCTACATCAAATTTAATAAAATAATTAAGATGTGATTATCATGCATTTACCAAAATCATAAGGAGAATACTTACCCGTGAACATTCCTGATGCATTTTTCTTTTATCACCACTAGAAAGATATTTCAATCTTGGTCGATCGGCGATCATGTCGGCTTTAAGGGAACTCTCGTACAGAGACTTAACATCCATCGCAAACTTATGCAAGCGCTCAAGTTGTTGATGCCAGAAGTCTATATAACCTGGAGTTACGTAGGTAACTCGGTCGAAACAAGGGAACAAGTAATCATTTCCTTCCACATGTGTGCAACCTAAATGAGCCTTCAGATTCTCAACCGATGGCTTATTCATTCGATGACTGGAGTACACTGATCGAGATCCATTTGTCAAGATGCTATGTCGATGTTATATTCTTCCACCTGGAATTTTCCGCATTACTCGACACTAAACAACCTGTGAGTACAACTCGGTATAAAATATTTCTCTCCATCACTCGCACCGATGCCAGATTTCAACGTGGCATTTTCTTCAGCATCATTGAAAGTGATCAATTGTGAGAAGAGAGGAGGAACCGACACCCAGGGTCGAAAATTAAACTCAAACTCGTTGTCTAAAATACTGGTGAGGTATGTCTTGTGTTGTGGATGCTTCATGGATCAACGCATAATCCTGGAATTATCTTTCTCAAGAAAAGCGTGACGAATGTCAACATTTGGACCTTGCAAGACGCTACGAGGAATCAGAGCATAATTCTCAAAGTGCTCCCACACCAAAGCTTGGAGAAACATCGTATTAGCATATGTTTCAATTTTCATGAAGCCGTTAGAAATGCTGGAGTCTATGACTAAGGAGTCTAAATTGGAAAACAGTGAACCCAAGAATAGACTACCGATGGGAATTTTCTCACCTTTAGCCATTTTAATGGCAAAAGGAATCACAAATGGCTTCAACAAATGTCCACTATCCTCAAAAACGTCCCTGTAGAGCCACAAGCATAAGAAGGCAGCAATGGTTAATGTACCATCAACAAAGTTCTTCAAGAATTCTATTTCT
>JAJJWW010002331.1:0-53909 GCA_023531295.1 Papaver armeniacum | reverse complement strand
TCAAGATCAGCCCTTCGAAAATCCAAAATATCGTTTCAAACGCGACTTAAAATACAAAACTACCAAGATTGAGTCACGGAAAATATGGTGACACTCAGCATACCACCTTGATCGACCAAGGTCGCCCCCTTTGGCTTACGAAGCTTTGTCCACACTCACTTATGATTTTGATCTAATTATTATTGGGTTTAAACTATTTCCAAATGATTCGAATTTGATCAATCAACCATCGGTTTGGTCCCACGACCACCACGATCAAGGTTCATACCCCTTGTCGGTCCTCCTATCTTCATAATTAGGTTTTACCACCTAATGCTCATAGGCTCTTATTTTTAATAATGATTAAATGAGCATTTAATCATCCTTCCACCAACTGAGGACTTTGGTATACGCTCTGTTCGAGCACCTTGGCGCTACATTGTCAGCCATCATCCCATGTAGTCGCCGTTCACACGCATTAGTTGATTTTCAAGTAAATCATCAATTGATCAACGATCGATCAAAATTAGGTTTCAAACCAAATGCTACGCAAAATCATAATCGTAACAGCTCGAACACTAATAACATCCCAATTAATTATATAATATTCAGTCCATCTACCAAGATTTTAATTAATATTTTATTTGGTCCCGCTCTGATAATTCATGAATCGAGCAATATTGCTCAACGACGATATTTATTTGTCATTCAATGGGTTCAAAACTCATTGATTCAACTATCACTACTTTCGTAGAACGTATTCATCATGTTGATTCAATTGCCAACATTCGAATTCCATTGATCCAGCTATTAATATTATAATTTAATGTTTGGTCATGCTACCAACATTTTTTGCTCGATTGGAAACATATGGTTAAACGGGCACCATCCAATATTTCCTCCATTCTACTCGTCATTCGATCATTCATGATATATTAAATCAGAAATAAACATTTTGCATAATTCAACAATATCTCTGTCAAACATATCATAATAATTCCTCGATCGAGCAACCTCGTCGGACGATCATTCAGTTCCCAAAATATCATTATTACTCGACTAGTAAAATGATATATCACAATTCATCAAGACTCGGCACCGAGTGTATCCCAAAGATACACCTTATGATCAATCCATGAGTCCTGCATCCATATCACATTCGTTCATTATGCTCGACTCATCAATGCTAAGACTCATTGTCTAGACAAGTCAACAATCGACTAATTAATACACGCCTTCCTTACGTACTCCACGTTCTACAGACATCAATCACGTCACATGGGAATAATCACTAGGGTTTTGGTCTCAGCGGCTGCGACACGTGTGTACACCCATGATGAGAAATGTGAGTAAGTCGTGCAAGAAGTCGAGGAAGTTAGCAAAGTAGTGGATGGATGATAAACCAAGTCTTCGCACGACATGAAACCGGTTTACCCACGATGTCCCACTTTTCCACTCTTTCACTCCAACAACCGTCACACTTATCGGATCAATGTGTGTATACTATTCTTTTGCCATATAAACAAGTTTTTGAATCCCGATTGAATAACCAAGAATCATTTGGTGAACAAAAATTTCAACACACAAGAAATTATCACTCAATCGATCAAAACTTATCTCGTAACTCAATAGTTCCCTTGCGAAATCTTCAACACATCCACAATCCTCGATCATCTTGATCTCACACACTTCTAGCTTCTTCCTCTGAGATCAACCTCATCCTTATTTGTGACCGAATTGACTCGAACGACGTTGTCTTGGTTTAGGACGAAATCCTACATATGATCTCTCGAACTCAAGCACTCCGTGCAAAGGCATCATTTGAAAAAGGTTTAAAACAATTTGCTCTGGCCGAGGAGTCCCGCCCACGGTCGTCTTTTCACTTTCCTAAAAACCAGCAAATCGTTTTCTCCCATCAATACATGTGGAACAAATTATGAAATATAAACACATTACTACGAGTCGTGCACTTATTTTGAATATTTTTTTATGACATAGTGCCTTCAAGTGAAAAAATTACAAGGGTTATGAGATACAATGGTGAGGTATGTAAATGTATTGAGACAACAAACACATTCTATGAGAATGCTTTTTCTCAAAAGCGCTTTGGTTATCGGGCAATGAGAGCAAGCCACAATATACAACAAAATAAAAATACAAGTGACATACTTGGATAAAAAGTTGGTTTCATAATAGAATGTGTGAAGATTGGATCATAGAAATAGCCATATAACATGAGAGATCCGGAAAGCAACATATCCAGCTGAGATCCGAAAGCAACATCATGGAATGACAAGGGTTATGCATCTTTCAAAATATAAAACTAAATCCAAGCTTGAAGTAATGAAGCATATCCAAAGTTTGAATGTGACAAGAGGAAAGGGAATGAAGTAAAGCAAAATCACTCATCCATAACTCAATTGAGTCCTAGCTCCCAATCTCGTTGGTTACTACCATAAAGTATATTTATTCAATATGATGTGATCAATCTTATAGAATAAAAAAAATGAATGTGCATAATACTGGAATTAGTCTAATCATCCGAGATTTTGCAGGTACCTAGGAAAAAGGAAGAGCCATCTATGCATACAGATACTTAAGAGCGGAGAATATTGAATGTGATGGATTGTTATAGCTACGAGTTGGTCAAGAGCTTGCATACGATATCCTTATTTTGGGTTAGATGCACATTGGTTTTTGATGAAATTAGCAATGATTACTAGAAAGTGGCATAAGAGAATCAATCACTTGTTTGGAATTGCAAGTTCATAAGGAGAGTATGGAATAAGTCACTGATAATCTAGCTAGGCATGCAAGGATTTTCAAAATTTTGAAAGTATGATCTTCATACCTATCAAGTTTTATTGCAAGCGCAATACTAGAGGATGGAAATAGTGTAATTTGTTCTTCTCCATAATTAATTCTTCTTAGTATAATAATTTAAAAAAAACGACAATTTTATTAAAATATATCATTGGTAAGTAAATACCTAAAAACAATACAAATAGTTTTTTATTTGAGCTACAACATCCCAGTTACATATGATGGTTAAAATAGCAAACTTATTAGAGATATCCGAGGTAATTTCCAACTAAACAATGTATAATTCACAACAACAATGACCAGTTTTATGCATATGAAGACTTGTTATCGTGAAGTTTATCATTTCTTTCCCCCACAAGCACCACCATATAGCAAAAAGTTGTAATCAACTAATATTGCTAAAATTCTTCTTAGCAACTTATTACCAAAGAGAAGTTTTAACTTGATCAACCTACACCCGCACAAACTAAAATTGTTCAAGAAATAAGTCCAAACTTGGAAAGCAAACTTATAGTGTAGAAAACAAGTGGTCGTTTCAATGTTACATTCTCGTGACCTACCATATTTTAATCGAGAGTAAAGAGTATGAGCACCTCCATAGCAAAGAGAGTCCAAACCAAAAAGAGGCCCTAAAGTTCCATAGCTATGTCCGAAAATCTCTCAAAATCTTCATTTTCAAAGAAAAATAAGCATATTTTCATCGTAAAACCGCATGTAATCCATTTCTTTCCATCCTAACAATCAAAAAGCAAATGATCAAAGATCACTTATAATTTGAAGTAGATGAACAACGTGCAAGACTTTTCTTATATAAGTTTCTAGATAAATCAAACCATAAACACATTCTAAGTCACAAAATCCTCCACAGCTGCCAACTTTTTCTTTAAAATTTAAAAACATCAGGAAACAACACCTTTAGATATTGTTCACTAACCCATACATCTTCTTAAAACTAATACTAGCACCAGCCTTGAGTTAGACTTCACAACAACAACAAAAGTTGCCTTCAAGACAAAGCTTGTTTTTCAAAGACTATATCTTCATATTCACTTAGAGTGAAAAACTTTATTGACTAACTTCACTTTATTTATGCCAAGACCTCCCATGCACTTATGCAAAGTCACCTTATACTAAACCACTCAATTTTCTATTTGCAAGCTCGCGAAGAACCCCCATAAGATCCCCTCATAGTTTTCCTTTTCCTTTGTCACGACATAGGCATTTGAAACATGGACAAGTAATATACAGTAAACTACCCAAAACGTTGTTATCATAATCAACTTTCCCTCGAAAGATATTTCTTTCCAAGATGATTTTTTTTTTTTTTTTTTTTTTTTTTTTTTTGCAAACAAGATAATATTATTAATTCAAAAAAACAGAGTTCTTATCCATCAATAATTTAGATTATAAGATACTAGGTGGCGTATCATACCATGTACTTGATATGTTATGCTTCCCCGGTGTACTTAGTCAAATCAGAGCCTTATTACAACCTCTTTTATCGTAATTACATTTTCATTCACTAACATTTTTCATAACTTCTAAATCATCACATAATATTTTTCATTCTCTCAAGTTATAGTATATGCGAGTTGTTGATATACTCCATGATATTCTTCAAGTCTGTCTATATTAAAACATCCATAAGTTGCAGTTCACTACACCATCTGACTGTCCCAAGGAAATCGAAATCGTCTGCCTGCTCTGTAATATTCACAATTTCTGTCAAGCTTTGATGATGTATGTAATACAAATATGGTGTGTCCCCGAGTCTTACTTTAAGGGATTTAATGTGCCCCACAACCAACTCAAAACTAAATGGCAATTCTTATTATATCGTATATAGTTATGGTTATAATAATTATTATTACGTCATCTAGCATATGGGCCTTCGTAAGAGTAACCACCGTGCTCCTACATATCGTAGGGGTATAGCTCGAATGTCATGTGTGTAAAAATTTGGGAGCATCAAATTCAAAACCAATTAACAATGAGTGGAGTGACCTTTCCTTTTTATATTAAGTGTTAGCTACGGGGATATTAGCAATATAAAATTATTATCCATCAGAATAACTACATGGTGTGTTCGTATTTGTGTCTATGTAACTTTGATACTGTGTTGATATCCAAGTGCCCTCGGTCTCCGCATAGCAAAGGATGATCTCCTCCAACAACACCTTTAAATTGAACCAAGTCACTCCGATTAGACACATGGGCAAGAGCCACTGTTCGAAGGTGGGCGTGCAATTGCACTCCATGATCTATGAGTTCCCAAGCCCAATTTGTGCCCCCTTTAGCCATTTTGACCCATTTACACCTCTCTCGCATATATGCGCTTTTTATGGAGGTGAGCATGGGTAGTTCAACTGCCAATCCGACCCAATCTACCACCGCACCCATGGCGGGCGAGTAGATACCCAACCCTCTCATGGGTGGGTTGGACATGGGTCCATTCTTGAAAATCCATTAAATATATAATCAAGTGCGGGTGAGTATCACAAATCCATCAGACACCCACACCCTCTAAGTTAAGGGGTTTTATAGAATTATGCGAGGAATAAAGGTAAATTTAGTAATTGATACTTACTAGTACATATACTTTGTATTTCATCTATGAAAATTTTAGTTTTAAATGATTATGGTAGAACGAAGAGAGAATTCAGTCAAACATATAAGGATGATTTAGGATGTTATAAATTATTTTTACTCGTCTTACTTAAATAAATTTTTTCATACAAATTTGCGGATCTACCTGCATGCAATCGATCCACCCGCCCACCCACAAATGTTAAACCGTGTGTGATGGATCAGACGCAGATGAAAATCTAGTATTCGTGATAGGTGTCTAAAACACCTTGATATTTATCTATTGTTTATGCTTTCTTTGTTATGTTTTCTTGTAAATTATGTATCTTTTATTTGATTTCGAGTTTTAGGTACTTTGGAGCAAAAGAAGAGGAAACGTCGCTTAAAGGGTTAAAGTGTCATTTCATGGAGGCAAATTATCTCTCATTATTTTCTTTTATTTCTTCTTCTCTGAAAGGCATGTCGGCTTTAGTGATACAAGTTTTGTCTGAAAATCATGGCAACCTTAGTGATGAAATTGAAGAAAAGAAGTGAATATGAGAAGTAAGAGATGGCTGCTCGAGAAACTACTAAAGGCACCCCCAGAAACGTCCCAGAGGAGCTGATAAGGTCACCCAGGAGTTTTTCACTAAATACAGCCCAAAAGTTATCTTTGTACCCCACAAATTGCTATTCGCAACCCCAAGAATTGCTAAACGTAGCCCAAATTTCTAAAGGGACACCTCTGCTGGATAAGAGGCAGTCATCTTCAACAATTCAAAATAAAATTCGGCAGGAAAAGAAGTATTAACAGAGATTAGGGTTCGATAATTGGATGAGTTTTAATGAGACTAAAGGGTCAAATCAAATGGGTATCTTCCTTAGGGCCTAACAGGCTTGATTTATTTGATTGGTTTGATCCAAATTGGGCTAAATAATCCCTGAGAAGAAAGGTCTCGAGGATATGTGTTACCGAAGCTTTGATTGGTTTGGCCGTGATTTCATCGGATTTCTCATGGACTCGGGTTTAGTAAAGCTTGTTAGGATCAAACAGGGTTTGTACTAGTTTTGGTTTCTAAGAAAAGGAAGTTTCCACGTACTTTATGTAAAAGCAGGGAAGAAGAATTTTATCGTGCAAAATTTTCTTAACTTGGGAAGATTTCGTGTGACCAAGGAAGTTAAACATGACTTGGAAGGTGTTGGAAGCATTTTGGAGAAATTCAAGGAAGCTTAAATGAGACGTGGTGAAGAAGAAAGACATGGAAATAATTCTCAAAACAAAGAAAGAAAAACTCAGAATTTGCTGAGAAGGAGAAAGGGAGATTTCATCGAGATTTATGGACCCTATTGTATATATATATAGGCTGTTGGGAGGTCAAGATGGGGGATACAGATACTTTGGAGGAGAAATATAGGCTTAGAATCGGAAAAAAAAAAGGTTAGAAAAAATTCTTCCTGTTGCTGCTCAATCAAGAACACGAAGAACATAAACGAAAAAATAAATCAGCTGGATGGTCTTATATTCAACGGCAAAGACAAAGAAGGGGCGATCTTATATTCAACGGCATCACAGAAATATCGTACACTGTTTTAGTTATAGTAGGTCTTTCACAACAGAGCTATTGTAATGCCTTTTGGTGGTAAACGCCTTTAGGATCAAGAATCATTGTAAGCATCTTTTATTATTCTTAATACAATGATTAATGAAATTTTCTCCAATCTTCGATCTATGAGTAGCTAAATTTCTTTTCTAGGGTTTTGGAGGAAACTATTTTTAATGGGTAATATTTATTATTTAAATTCTTTGACATATTTTACTCCATATTTGTGCTTTCAATTGTCTAAAAATTTTCTTCTTTGTATGCTTCAGAAACCGCTTTTGGGTAGTTTGAGTGCCGATATTTTATAAGTTTAAGGAAAATTAGGCCTTAGAATGGTGACGAGAGTCGTAAAAAAAAAGAGATTATAACGTTATATCTTCCAAAGCATGAGATTGAGTTCGACTTGTTTTGAGTAAAGTAGGAGTATTATGTCAAAGTTTTAATTATTGAATTTACCTTTCATTAGAAGTAGTGGAATCCAAAGCCCTAAACTCATCTCTCCTTGGTAACAAAAAAAAATCAATTTTAATTAGTTTTTCCTAGTATTTTCTTTTAATAATCAAAAACCAAATCTTTAAAAAGAGTCCGAGCAACGAATCTTTCTTACCACTTGTAAAAACTACATCGCTTTGGCGCACCGACGCGGACTTGCCTTTAGGTTAGGTTTTAGATTGTTATTTTTTTTTTTATTTCGTCTTTTTGTTTAATTTAATTTCTTTGATTTTACTTGGGTATTTTTCTTGTTTTTATTGTGCAGTAATATTCTATATTTATCGTGGAATTGCCTACAAAAGAGGTAAGTAACAAAACCCAAAAATTTTATTATTTTTTAGGTTTTATTTCCTTTTTGTGTATTTCTTTTTTATTATTTAAAAAAAAAAATACACGTTGCCCACACCAATTGCATCGTCGGATTACTGAATTTAGGAAACTCCGTGAAAAGTACGCCAACCCGTGCCTTGGGCCATTTGGGAGTTACCAGCCCGAAATTCCACAAGCCTCGGCCTTGTACCTTTAGGTATATTTTGTTGAGGTAACCCAAGCTTACCTAATTTAGGAAACCCTGCATTTGCATGTGCACGATTTTCTTGCTTCACTAGTATTCTTGCTTGTGTATGCGACGTTGGAAACGGATAGGAGATAGACTTGAGGAGAACGACCTTTTTAATTTGACACAAACCCGCTACACAGATATAGGTGATACTTCGATTTTGCCAAAATGGTTAATGAAAATGATGAGGGTGAAGTCCCACCAACCAAGACCCTTAGGGGGACCGTTTGAACCCATCTAGAGTGATACGTGAACCCGGGTTGTTTTACCGTCCACTACCGTTAAGTTTGATATTAAACCTGGGACATTTGGCATGCTGCGTATGTTTAGGGGGATAGAGAATGAAAACCCATATACCCATATCCGTGACTTTGAGATGATTTGTGACACATGAGTTATCCGAATATCACCAAAGACGATGTTAGGTTGCATTTGTTTCCCTTTTCCCTAGAAGAGAGAGCCGTGATTGGTATCATATCATTCCTTCCAAAACAATCACTACCTGGGATGGACTTGTAGAGGTTTTCGTTAAGAAATTTATCCACACCATAAGACCGTTAAGTTGTTCGACAATCTATCCAAACCTTTAAGCAGAAATTAGGTGAACACCTACACGATTATGTAGAAAGGTTTAATGAATTGTTATACCAATGCCCACATCACGGCTTTGATAAAGCCCACATGGCCCAAATATTATATGAGGGCCTTGATAGTGAAACCCGAATGCAGGTATAAACAATGAGTGGTGGAGAATTTACCCACCAAGACCTGGATGAATGTTTTGACGAGTTCATCGAGTTAGATGAAAAGACTCACAATGGGCTTCAATGAGGGAGCCCGAAATAACTAGAACCCTATCCATAGGGTCAATAGAGTTGAAAATTGGTCTCGATATCCTTAGGCGTCTAGAGGCCTTAGAGATGAACCAAGGGTCCAACCAGACTATGAGTTGTAACAAAGGAGCCCGAACTTATCCATGTACCATTTGTGGTGACCAAAGTCATACGGACCTCAGTGCCCCTTGTTTACCTAACCGAAACTACCCGTGACCAGGTTAGTGTCCTACATGGAGGTATGAACACTAGATATGAGGTTCGACCCAAGTTTGATCCATACTCTAATACCTATAACTCTTGTTGGAGACATAATCCTAATTTTTAAATGGTCTAGAGGTGCCAATCGGGGTGGCCCATCCGCAATACACCACCAGCTTTTCCTAGAATCAACCTCAAGAACAAAGTATAGTTGATCCTAAGATGATGTCTTTAGAGGAATCTATGAAACTCTTATCCCAAAGTGTTGTCCGTAGTAACCAAAAATTCGATGACTTTATCTTGTTGAGTCACAGTAACCAACAAAAAAGTGACCAGCTATTGCCAACCTAGAGACTCAAATAAGTCAACTTTCGAACCTGTTAAATGATAGGGAGAATGGGAGATTTCCTAGCCAACCGACTCCGAATCCAAAAGGAGTTAACCAGGTTAATGGATCAGGTAGTTCTAACTACAACGAACATGTCAAAGCAGTTATCACCCTTAGGAGTGGTAAAACTCTAGAGAACTCGGTAGAACCACCTAAGGATAGTAGTCCAGCTGAAGAGACTGAGGTTGACCAAACTTCGTCTAAAGACCTTAATGGGCCTGAGTGTGCTAAGAGTCCAAGTGAGGAAGATCTCCCTGAGAGAGTTTATATACCACCCGCACCATTTCCTCAAAGACTCGCTAAGAAAAAGCCTAGTACATATGCTGAAATCCTAGACATCTTTAAGCAAGTTAAGGTCAACCTGCCCTTATTAGATGCAATAAAAACATGTACCGGCTTATGGCCAAGTTCCTAAAAGAAATGTGCACTTGTCAAGAGACGCGAGTGTCCATAAAAAGGCATTTTTAACTCCAACAAGTTAGTTCCATAATCTCACAAAAGTACCCACAAATTTAAAGATCCTGGTTGTCCTATCACACATGTGTCATAGGTACCCAAACGATAAACAATGCTCTATTAGATCTTGGGACTAGTGTGAATCTTTTATCGTTCTCGGTATATGAACAACTTGGGCTAGGTGAGATGAAACCAACTAGGATAACACTACAGTTAGTCGATAGTCAGTCAAAATCCCACTTGGAATTATTGAGGACGTTTTGGTTCAGGTAGAAAACTTTATCTATCCAGTTGACTTTGTGATTTTAGACACTCAACATGTCTCTAGTCAAGACATCAATATCCCAATCATCTTAGGTCGTCCGCCTTAGCCACCGAAATGCAATCATACATTGTCAAATCGCCTAGTAGAATTTTCCTTTGGGAATCGTAAAAATCTCTCGTGAACGTTTTTAAGGCGTTATAAGCCCCACCTAGGACCACACGAACACTATGAGTCTATATGCATGATTGATTCTTTAGTTGAGAATACTTTTACCACAAATAGTGTTAGTGATCCTTTAGAGGCGTGCTTGGCCCACTTTGAGCCCTACTATGATGAGGATAGTCATTTTGAAGAAGTTAATGCGTTGTTAGATTCTGCGCCGGTGAATTATGGAAAATGGCAAACAGAAACTGTAACCTCTTCCGCCAACCATAGATAAACCCCTCCCATCATCATTAAAGCACCCACCCTTGAATTAAAGCCGCTACCAGATACACCGAAATATGTATTTCTTGGTAATGAGAATACTCTTCCTTCCATAATTGCTTCTGACTTGGAGCCCGATCAGGAAAGTAGACTAGTTAGTGTTCTTAGAGAGCACAAGACCGCAATAGGGTGGACTATAGCAGATTTGAAAGGAATTAGTCCTGTTGATTGTATGCACCACATCTACCTAGAAGAAGGTGCGAAAACCTCAAGAGAAATGCGAGACGTTTGAATCCTAATATGAAGGAAGTTGTCCGTCTTGAGGTGCTTAAGTTATTAGATGCGGGTATCATATACCCCATATCTCGATAGTAAATGGGTCGATCTCACCCGGTGTTTTCCCAAAGAAGTCCTGGGATTACCGTAGTTGCGAATGAGAATAATGAACCATCCCTACCCGTGTTACTACCGGGTGGAGAGTTTGTATAGACTACCGTAAGTCAACTCAAAGAACTAGGAAAGACCACTTTCCTCTACCATTCATCGACTGAGATGTTAGAAAGATTAATGGCCACAACCATTATTGTTTCCTAGATGGATACTGGGTTATAACCAAATCCCTATCGCACCGGAGGACCAGGATAAAACAACCTTCACATGTCCATTTGGTACTTTTGCTTACATGTGCGTATGCCTTTTGGGTTGTGTAATGCACCCGCAACATTCCAACGTTACATGCTAAGTATCTTTTCGGACATGGTTGAGCGATTTCTCGAGGTCTTTATGGGAGATTTTTCGGTTTTTGGATCCTCTTTCGATGAATGCTTGCACCACCTTACACTAGTTCTAGAACGATGTAAAGAAAAGAACTTAGTCCTTAATTGGGAAAAGTGTCATTTTATGGTTAAACTGGAATAGTGTTAGGACATGTGGTGTCCCTCTAAAGGAATAGAAGTTGATAAAGCCAAGGTTGAACTAATTTCTAAATTAAGACCACCTAAGAATGTAAAAGATGTTAGATCTTTCCTTGGCCATGCTGGATTTTATCGTCGTTTCATCAAAGACTTTAGCAAGATTTCCTTACCTCCGTCGAACCTACTTGCAAAGATAACGCCTTTGTATTTGATGAAGCTTGTGTTGCAGCTTTTGAGAAGCTAAAATCATTATTGACTTACGCTATCATCCAACCACCGATTGGGACCTCCATTTGAACTTATGTGTGATGCGTCCGATTATGCGGTTGGTGGTCCTTGGCCAACGACGTGATAAAGCACCTAGTGTGATTTATTATGCTAGTAGGACCCTAAACGATGCCCAAATGAACTACACAACCACCGAGAAAGAAATGTTAGCCATCATTTTTTGCTTGGAGAAATTTAGATCATATCTCCTAGGGTCTAAGGTCATAGTCTATTCTCGATCATGCCGCACTCAAATATCTCCTTTCCAAGAAGGACTCCAAACCTCCTACCGATTAGATGGGTATTATTGTTCCAAGAATTTACTCTAGATATTCGTGATAAGAAAGGGTCCTAAAATGTAGTAGCTGACCATTTATCCCGTATCCTCGATGAGACTAGAGATGACGAAAACCGATCCTTGACACGTTCCCCGATGAACAATTATTTTCCATCTCTTTGTTACTCTGGTTTGCAGATATTGTCAATTATTTGGTAACTGGTCAAATGCCTGACCATTGGTCTAAACAGGATAGAGCTAAATTCTTGTTTGAGGTAAAATACTTTTTCTGGGATGATCCGTACTTATTCAAATATTTCCCTGATCAGATCATCCGTCGTTGTATTCCTGACAACGAAATCTCTAGTGTCTTGACTTTTTTTCATTATGGAGCTTGTGGGGGTCACTTTAGTTCTAAGAAAACAGATGCGAAGGTTTTGCAATCCGGTCTTTATTGGCCAACATTGTTTAAGGACTCCCACCTACTTTGTCAAAGTTGTGATAGATGTCAAAAGTTAGGGAAGTTGACCCGACGTAATATGATGCCACTTAGTCCTATACTAATAATAGAAATATTTGATGTGTGGGGTATAGATTTTATGGGTCCTTTTGTCAATTCTTATGGCAACTATTACATATTATTAGCTGTTGACTATGTATCTGGCTGGGTCAAGCAATAGCTACCAAGACAAATGATCGCCACGTTGTGATCAAGTTTGTTAAAGACAATATTTTCTCTCGATATGGTATGCCTAGAGCAATCATTAGTGAT
The DNA here is from genome assembly GCA_023531295.1 of Papaver armeniacum. NCBI lineage: Eukaryota > Viridiplantae > Streptophyta > Magnoliopsida > Ranunculales > Papaveraceae > Papaver > Papaver armeniacum. Next base: position 41,091 of record JAJJWW010002331.1, on the reverse strand, counting down.
GGAGGTTCCCATTTTTGCAACCGGTCTTTCGAGGCGCTCATGAAGAAATACTCCATTACCCATATGGTTTCTACACCCTACCACCCACAAACTTGTGACCAAGTTGAAGTGTCTAATAGGCAAATTAAACAGATTTTAGAAAAGACCGTAAACCCTACCCGAAAAGATTGGTCTTTGCGCTTAGTAGAAGCTTTGTGGGCTTACCGAACCGCTTTTAAGAATCCACTTGGGATGTCTCCGTATAGACTTGTCTTCGGTAAAGCCTGCCATTTGCTTGTAGAATTAGAACACCGAGCTTATCAGCCATTAAACGGCTAAACTTTGACCCACCAACTCGCCGGTGATAACCGAGATCGCAACTCAATGAGTTAGAAGAAATTCGTAATGATTCTTACCGTAGTGCGAAAATTTACAAGGAGAAAACAAAATATTTCATGATAAATCGATTATTCGAAAGACATTTGAACCAGGTCAAAAAGTTCTCCTTTACAATTCTCGTTTACATCTTTTCCTGTAAATTGAGGTCTCAGTGACCGGACCATATTTTGTCAAAATTGTTTTTCCTCATGGTACAGCTTGAAGTTGAAAATCCGAAGAACGGAGAAACTTTCAAGGTTAACGGTCAACGGTTGAAACCATTCTTGAGTTACCCAAATATGCAATAGAAGAATCGGAGCCGAGAGATCCTCGCCTACCAGGATTAATTTGAACGGGTCACAACGTCTGGTCAAGACATTAAAATTAGCGCTTATTGGGAGGTAACCCATACATGGTGATGTTAAGGTCCTCCGGAGGATCCCGCTATTGTACATTAGTTTTGTTTTTGTTTTTATTTTCTTGCTCCCATGGAAGGATTGCTACGCTTTATCCAGGAACTATCTTTCTGACTTACCTCTTTATTCCTCTTGTTGCTTATATTTTTGGTACTGCACTTTATTTTGAAACATTGAGGACAATGTTAGATTTAAGTGTGGGGGGTGAGGGAAAAAATTTTAGTTAGTTTTTTAAAAAATTAAAAAAATTAAAAAAATTAAAAGAGCCTAGATTTTTGTGCCAATTCAGGATGACACTAACCACCAGTCTAAGTGGATGGAAACATCTTGGTTGTAGGAGTTAAGGAACCCAATAACAGAGTCTATTCATAGAAAGACAGAGTTCAGGTATTAAAAAAATTATATGTTTCTTTAAATGATTTGGTGGGGCCCAACACATCGAATTGTAACCAATGCCGGATGGAATAGAGTGATTGAGTTACTAAATAATAAGTAGACCAGACCAATCAGACCAAAATAATAATTAAAAAAAAAAAAAAAAAAGACACTTGGATAGCAATATGTGTATGTTTTCCCTGTCTCCGTCGCCTAAACAAGCGTGGAACGCAGGATCCATGGGAACTATCATGTAATCGGTTGACAAGAAGCATGCGCTTGGATCCTAAAGATCAAATCATGCAGTCTACAAAAAAAAAAAAAAAAGTTTATTATTGTGCAATAAAATCGACCGCTGGTTCCCTTGTATACGCCAAGCTGTGTCGATATTAGTCCGGACCAGTATCTCAATCCACTAGGATTCATAGGTTCATCTTGGCGGAGGCCTTCAGACAGATATGGGAAACACCTTTGACCTTAGACAACATTGTTTTGAATTATCTATCTCTATAATCCATCTTCTTAATCTATTCATTTGTGTGATTACGATTATTGATGTCCATAGTGCGACTATCTGAATAGAACTCTGTCACTTATATATATATGAATATGACTCGCATCCGGGTACTTCCTTTTGTAACCAATGAAAGTAGGCCAGCCAAGGAGATTCTTTAGTGTCGATCCTGAGTTCTTCACAGATATCGAAGGTTTGGAATAAAAGGTTTTGTAGGTACACCTATGATAAACCTTCCCGAGACTATAACTCGGCCACTAGGGACACCTAGGGGTTTAAAGGCTTGTTATACGTGCTAAGTGTGACCGTATCCTCGACGAGATGGAGTTGTATGTATTAAAAATTATTTTAGTTTGATTTGCTCGAGGACTAGCAAAGTCTAAGTGTGGGGAATTTGATAGGTGTCTAAAACACCTTGATATTTATCTATTGTTTATGCTTTCTTTGTTATGTTTTCTTGTAAATTATGTATCTTTTATTTGACTTTGAGTTTTAGGTACTTTGGATCAAAAGAAGAGGAAACGTCGCTTAAAAGGGTTAAAGTGTCATTTCATGGAGGCAAATTATCTCTCATTATTTGCTTTTATTTCTTCTTCTCCGAAAGGCATGTCGGCTTTAGTGATGCAAGTTTTGTCTGAAAAGCATGGCAACCTTAGTGATGAAATTGAAGAAAAGAAGTGAATATGAGAAGTAAGAGATGGCTGCTCGAGAAACTACTAAAGGCACCCCCAGAAACGTCCCAGAGGAGTTGATAAGGTCACCCAGGAGTTTTTCACTATACAGCCCAAAAGTTATCTTTGTACCCCACAAATTGCTATTCGCAACCCCAAGAATTGCTAAACGTAGCCCAAATTTTTAAAGGGACACCTCTGCTGGATAAGGGGCAGTCATCTTCAACAATTCAAAATAAAATTTGGCGGGAAAAGAAGTATTATCAAAACAGAGAATTAGGGTTCGATAATTGGATGAGTTTTAATGAGGCTAAAGGTCAAATTCACTGGTATCTTCCTTTGGGCCTAACAGTTTGATTTATTTGAATCATGGTTTGATCCAAATTGGGCTAAATAATCCTTTCAGAAGAAAGCAGAGAGGATATGTGTTAATCAATGGATTTCTTTGATTGGTTTGGCCGTGATTTCACCTGGGATTTTCTCATGGACCCGGGTTTAGTAAAGCTTTGTTAGGATCAAACAGGTTTGTACTAGTTTTGGATTCGAAGAAAAGGGAAGTTTCCACGTACTTTATGTAAAACAGGGAAGAAGAGTTTTATTCTGCAAAATTTTCTTAACTTGGGAAGATTTCGTGATCAAGGAAGTTAAACATGACTTGGAAGGTGTTGGAAGCATTTTGGAGCAATTTCACCATGCACAACAAGACGTGTGAAGAAGAAAGACATGGAAATAATTCTCAAAACAAAGAAAGAAAACCCAGAATTTGCCGAGAAGGAGAAAGGGAGATTTCATCGAGATTTATGGACCTCGTTGTATATATATAGGCTGTTGGGAGGTCAAGATGGGGGATACTTGATACTTTGGAGGAGAAATATAGGCTAGAATCGAAAAAAAGGTTAGAAAAATTTTCCCGCTCGCTGCTCAATCAAGAACACGAAGAACATAAACAAGGGCTAAAAACAGTAAAGGATGCCTTATATTCAACTAAGACATAAGAAAGGCGCCTTATATTCAACGGCATCACGTAAATATCGTACAATCGCTTTAGTTATAGTAGGTCTTTCACAACAGCTATTGTAATACCTGGTGGTAAACGCCTTTAGTGACCTAATCATTGTAAGCATCTTTTATTATTATTAATACAATGATTAATGAAATTTTATCCAATCTTCGATCTATGAGTAGCTAAATTTCTTTTCAAGGGTTTTGGAGGAAACTATTTTTAATGGGTAATATTTAGTATTTAAATTCTTTGACATATTTTACTCCATATTTGTGCTTTCAATTGTCTAAAAATTTTCTCTTTCTTTTATGCTTCAAAAAACTGTTTTGGGTAGTTTGAGTTGCCGATATTTTATAAACGAAGGAAAATTAGGCCTTAGAATAGTGACGAGAGTCGTAAAAAAAAAGAGCTTATAACGTTATATCTTCCAAAGCATGAGATTGATTTCGAATTGTTTTGAGTAAAGTAGGAGTATTATGTCAAAGTTTTAATTATTGAATTTACCTTCATTAGAAGTAGTGGAATCCAAAAAAAAAGAAGTAGTGGAATCCAAAGCCCTAGACTTATCTCTCCTTGGTAACAAAAAAAAATCAATTTTAATTAGTTTTTCTTAGTATTTTCTTTTAATAATCAAAAACCAAATCTTTAAAAAGAGTCCGAGCAACGAATCTTTCTTACCACTTGTAAAAACTACATCAATTCGCCATTTAGATGGACCGGGTTTAGATACCGTTGCTTACCCCTGGCCTGAGTTTAGATACCGTTGCTTACCCCTGGCCTGTTAGTGTCTTGTCTTTCCCACCCATTCCCTAATATCCTCATAGCTCCATCCTGGCCTCAAATTCAATAGACATGCATGCTGCATACAAAATTTTGTGGCCATCTGCAGTGGGCTTGCCTGTAAAATATCAGAGTGAGAGGAGGAGTAGGCTTCCATTTAAAGATGTCTAGAGTCTAGACACGTGTAAATACGTAGTAGTCAGAACAGAAAACGTGTAATGAATATGCTACATCTACATCTTAAGCTGCTTGAATAAGTTAGTTAAGGGACCAAATAAAAGCTTAATTTAATGACGCCTAATAAGATTTAGGAGAAATTTGGAACCTTATTTCCTGTGATCGTTTTATGTTTGAGTTCTCACAAGTGAAAACTACAGTCACACCCATTTTTACACTTTTCTCCAATGTGAAACCCATGTGTGGAAAAAATCACACGCGCACCCAAAATCGCCGTGCAAATTATGTCGACACAACGTTTCTTTTTTGTTTTATTTCCTAGTTTAGCCTCACTTGTTCTGAGATTCAGTTTCGGGAGATTGATAGCTGAGAGATTGAGAAGGAGATAGAGCCGGAGCGAGAGCTGAGATATTGAATTATCGAGAGCTGAGAAGGAGCTGATTGAGAGATTGAATTTACTCAGCAAAGATAATCTGAAATTCAAGCTTCAGGTTCATTCGTTTTCATTCCAATATTGATTCTGATTTTGTTTAATCTCTATTTGATTCTAGGTTTTAGTTTCTGTAAGATTAGGATCTATTATTTTAGGTTTTCGAAGCTTAATTTAGGTTTTCGAAGCGTTTTTTAGATCTTTTAAGCTTGTTTTTGAATTTTTGTTTATTTTCTAGGTTTTGAAATTGTTACGATCAATGTAGATATCTTCGATTCAATCTTTTTGTTTCGATTTCATGTTAGGATGTTGATACACCAATTTTCGCTTCTCTTCTAGTCGATTTTTTATTTGATTTGTTTTCCACTCCTATTTTTGATTTGTTTTCTGTTACGTTAATGTAGATGTTATTGATTTTGATATCCAGTTGATTTCTGATTTGATTATGGTTAATGTAGATTGTCTTTGTTGTTGTTGATTTGATCTTTTAATTTTGAGTAAGAATTTTTGTGAAGCAAGATGCAGGATAGATATGTTTGATTTTTTCTCTTTGTGTTTTTGCAGGGTAAAATGCATGTTGTTAGTGCACTAGCTTTAATTCACTACTTCGTGAATTCTTAGCACATCCTGTTAATGTCAACACAACTCTGGAGACTTTGAAGACAGACGTTTGTCAGAAGTGGAATCGTTTATTACCTCATCATGTCGATTTTCCTTTAATGATGGAAGCAAGTTTGTGCGAAAGTTGATTCTCGATGGCTCGCCAAAGTTTCGTATCTCGCTGCACCGTAAAGGTTAGAAGATCTTTGATTTACTTGTCGGTTGGCGCGTAATTCTTCCAAGCAAATATAGTAGAGCTTCAAGTAGTCATGTAATAGAACCCAACCCAAGAAGCTATGGTGAATTTCCAAGATGGTTTTGTGCCTTAACAAGGTTCTTAGATCGAGGGTTGGGATAAATTACTTGGGTGAAGTTGGTAAAGTTTTTTTGGAGGTGTAGAAGAGGTATGTATTGGCAAGAAGAAATACGAGGTAAAGTCTGGGGTATGTTCTTCTATATACTAAGAATGAACCTAGCAGTTCTATGCAAAATGCTCTAAAGAAAATTGCCTCTGGGAGTATAAGGTTTGTGTTGTTGATGTTGAAAACAGAATGCTTAAGGTTAAGAAATATGTTAGCAGTCACTGTAGTGTGGGATGTGAAAGGCTTTTCCACAGGCTCAGCAGTAATTTTGTTTCTAGCCTTATCAAGGATGAAATCAGACTTGATCCGAGTTTCAAAGCTTCTGATTTGAAAAAGTTTTTTAAATCTATCTACGGGATCAATGTGAAATATTACCAAGCTTACAATGGAAGAGAGAAAGTGTATGAGGATATATTTGGTGATGATGCCATGTCGTATTCGCATCTGGTATGGTATGTAGATGCCATTCGCAGCACAAATCCTGGGAGTTTGATTGATTTTCAAGTTCAAATGGATGAAACTGAATGGAACGAGGATTGTTCAACTGATTTAGAAGTTGAAGCACCTTCAAATAAGTTTGTGCATCTTTTATTGCTTTCGAGGCATGCATCCATGGTTACCAAGTACCTTCGTCCCATGATTTATGTCGATGCTACCTTTCTTACAGGGAGATTTAGAAGATGCCTCATGGCTGCAACCGCTATCAATGCTGAAAATGGTAATTTTTCCGATAATGCATCCTTTTTATATATGTGCATAATGTAATGTCTTATGCATTATTGTTTTCACTTTTCTGGTTATGCATCATTTTTGTTTAGATGCATAAGACATTATACGTTATTTTGTTTTAACTGCATAATGTCTTATGCATTATTGTTTTCACTTTTTCTGATTTATGGATTCTTTTTATGCACGTGCATAATGTTTTAGGCATCATTTTGTTTAGATGCATAAGAAATTATGCATTTTTTTTAGCTGCACATACTTCGTGTGGACGTTGGCTTGATTTTATATTTTTTTAAGTCCTGAAACATGTTTTCTTGCTGTGCAGGGTTCTTTCCACTAGCCATGGCCCTGGTACCTGCTGAAGGTAATGATAATTGGTCATGGTTCATGAGGAATTTAAGTAATGTTCTTGATCATGATCAAAAGCCAGTCACATTTTTATCTGATCGTGCAGAAGGATTAAAGAGAGCGATTCCATTTATTTTTCTTGGAGCCTTCCATAGCTTATGCTATTATCATCTTAAGATGAACTTACCTATTAATGCTCCTGACGAAAGGTATGGTGCCGTTATTAATGCATTTCAAGCTATGTGTAGCTCTTAGTCCCGAAGGTTTCCAAACTGCCATCGCTACGATTAGGGTTCTTGGTTGTGGTTGGGTTGCAGACTATATTGAAGATATCCCTCCCGAGAGGTGGTCAAATGCCTTTTTTCAGGGTTGTAGGTATGGTAGGACATCTTCTACTCTTGCTGAATCCTTCAATAGTTGGATGAAGGTACACAAGAAGCTCCCTGCAAATGCTCTTCTGGATATGATAAGGAAGGATGTGATGAGGATGATGTTTGAAAGGAAAAATACTGGTAAAAGTTTCATAACAATTCTCACACCGAAGAACGAAGCTAAGATGAAGGCTCTTATTGATGAGGGTTTAACCTGGCTGGTTATACAGTCTGATACTCATGTTTATGAAGTAGGGGGCGGGGAGAGTTCTCATAGGTTAACCTTGAGGCAAATACATGTACCTTTCAGAGGTGGCGCGTCTATGGGTTTCCATGTGTGCATGCTTTTGCTTCGATAACAATGTCTGGTTCTAATCCATATGATTTTGTTGAACCTTATTTCACTACTTCATACTCCAATAATGCCTACAACCATGCCATTCATCCTATTCTGAACTACAACAGGCCCGAATTTTATGAAGGTAATGATATTATTGATGTACCTGATGTTAGGAGGCCGCTAGGGAGACCACCAGCTAATAAACATTTGAGCCGTTACGAGAAGCTGCCCAGGAGATCTATGCGCTGTGGTAATTGTTGTGAGATTGATAATCACAACAAGCAAACTTGTACAAAGCCTACTTGTTACAAGAAGCCGCCGAAGCAGCCTAAGGGAAGTTAAGGGAGAGCATTTAGCTTGTTGGTTTCTTTAAACTATTACTTTTACGTTTGAAACTAATTCATTTTTCTTTAATTATTTTTTGTATTGGTGTTTATGAACAAGTAATTTTTCTTTAATTAGTTTCTTTTTGTATTGGTTTTTATGAAAAATACTTCTTTTTTCATTGTGCGTTTTTCTGCTTCTATCAGATAATGTTATTCATTTTTATTCTTAAATGCATAATAAATTATGTATTAGTTTTTGAAGATGCATAACGGGTTATGCATTATTTTTTGAAAATGCATAATCTTTTATGCATTCTTTTTCGAAGATGCACAATCTGTTATGCATTTATTCTTTTAAAGATGGCTGCAGAAAGGTCATGCAACCTGTGGTTCCTTCATTTGCCTTGTAAGATTTACATCATGTTATGTTTATAATCGGGGATCGAGGGGGCAGCGCCCCTCGTTATCATAGTACAGTTAAATGCCAGTCAGTTTTTCTACTTTTTGTGAAATAAGATTGCAGCAAATAGAAGCACTAAAACAAGCATTGATATATAAATATAAATATATATATATATATATATAAACATCCTAAGATAACAAGATATAAGTTGTTCAGAAAAGCTTCATACCAACACATTACACATAACTACCGATCAAGTTAAGCTTTACACCAACTACTTTCCCATTAGTTTTCACTCCCAAGTTAAATTGCTCAACCTACCAAAAACACACAGGTTCTTAAAACAAAGTTACGCACAACTTCATCACATTTACTCACAGGTTATTATCCACAAAGATCAAGAACATTTACGCACAACATCATCCAAGACGTCTTCATTGGCATCTATCGCCCAATTGTTTCCGTGATCCGTCAAAGATTTTCAATACAAGACTTATTATTTTCGAGTTGGGTTTTGCTACTGCAGCTTCCTTTCCCAACTTCAATCATTTCTGTCTGACTTCACACTTCATACTCATCTTCATATAGTAGCATACAAATATGAGGCAGTCGGGGTGATGACCTTGTTCAGGAACAATCTTGTAAAAAATATCCTTGTATACAAGATGTTCCCTCTTTATATCCACGACTTGTGAGGATAGTTTCAGTTCGTCATATCTTTGGATCAAATAAGGCATACAAGCCTTTGCCATTACAAGAGCTTGATTCTTACATTTAACTTTATAGCTTGAAACACTGTTATAGAAGTTCCACTCACCCTCTGAAAGGTCATACTCTAACAATGTCCAATGTGTACCAGCAGGGTTTTCCTTTGTCATACAGTTCATTGGAATGAACATTTTCTCAACTTTTCCCATCTTTGTCCTTTGTTCTAACAAAGTACTGCAAAAGAAATATTTTTTAGGGAAAAAAAGTTAGTGGATGCAATTGAAAGGTGCACAACAGGTGTAGGAAACAATGCTGAATAACTTGTTATGCAGTTTAAATTTAGTTGCATAACTTGTAATGCAGTTCAAAACTAGTTGCATAACATATTATGCAGAAGTAATAATATGGGCATAACATAACATGATATGCAGTGATGAATAACTTGTCATGCAGAATACCTAGTTATGATGACTTGTTATGTAGCAAAAGTAACAGTTTTAAAAGTTAAAGTGTTGGGAAATGATTTTCTTTTTTTGACTTACCCAAGCATCTGGCCTCATGAATGCAGACTCTGCATACCTCTGTTGAATACTCACATCATCCTCTTCATTTTTCCGCTTCTTGAACAACATGTAATTGTAGTAGCGTTTTACTTGTTCTTCTAGGTATTCATTGTTCATTAGCTGCCTTATTACATCTCCGCGGATCCGAATATCCCATAAGTAAGGGTCTTCTCCGTCTTTGATACTCCAAGCCGAATTTCTGTAGAAGACATAATTAGTGAGATATTTATTCAAGTGACATGCGGCAGAACCATAAACTAGAGGGTTGTGTTATGCATGGATTGTTTTAGAAGCATATTTTATTATGGATGTTTTTTTTTGAAGCATAATTTGGTATGCATTTATTTCATAAGAAGCATAACCCGTAATGCATTGATTTTTTAAACAAGCATAAAGGTAGTTTTCATATACTTACAGGTTGTTGGCATGCTCAAAGTATGTCTCCAGTACTTCCATCAAGGATGGTTCTATTGTATCTTTGTAATCTTGAAAGCATTTCATTGTTTCCAGCGGAGGTAATTTTCTAAACGGCCGGCCAACAGAAGTACAAGGATTTTCTTCTTCAACTTTATTCTCACCAGGCTTGTCTTTTTTCTTCTGTTAATTCCCTAGGTCACAATATTTGAGTAGTATATTGTTTGTCCTATCATTACATGCTGTCCTTTCCTTGATTCTTCTTATCTTGCATCCTGGTTGGTTCCCATCCTCTTCTGCCTTGTTTGCTTTTCCTTTAATGGAGTATTTCTTCACAGGTTGCTTCTTTACAAATTCTGTTCTTGGAACATATTCCTCTCATAGTTCTTCTTCCTACAGATTCATGTAACCAAAATGTGTTAGATATAACCAATTTAATTTGAAATTAACTAAATAGTAATTGATTAAACATCAAAACAACAATATAATAAATAGTATATAGTTGATTAAAAATAATAAATAGTATTTAGTTGATTCGACATTAAAAAAAACTTCAAGCAGCTTCATGTTTTTTCAAATACATAACTGCTTTATATTTTTTGTACCAATGAATGTGAAATTGTCTCCATCTCTGCAGCTTCATTTGAGTCTTCTTTGTTTTTCAGCATCTTGTGTGGGTAGAGTTGAGGGATTATGTGCGGCTTCATTCGAGTGATTTTTGTTTTCAGCAGCTTCTTCTGTGGTTGGAGTTAAAGGATTCTCTGCCAGGTACCTCATCACATCACTGGCCATCTCAATGAACATCTCCTTATCTGCATTAACAACCGTCTCAACAGCTGGTTGTTGCGGCTTTTCTGTGACTTGCTCTTCTGGCATCTCAACAGTGGGTTGTTGCGGCTTTTCTGCGACTGCTCTTCTGGCATATCAATAACTTGTTGTTTTTGTCCTCCAACACCATCTCCTTGTGAAATATGGAGATTAAATGTGGGCCCTTCAATTACTTCTGCTTTCTTCTGAGTTTCTGGAAGATGTTCATCATCTTCTCCTCCAGCACCATCATCACCAGCCAAAAATTCTTTTTCCCGTGCTTCAATTCTTTCTTGAGTTGTTGCTAGATTTTGTATTGTCTGCAATTCCTCTGGCGTGTCTGTTTCCTTGTCGCTAAAGAGATTAACAGCTTTTTCCAGGTCCATGAGCTTGTAAGGTGAAGACTGGAGTCCCTGACTAGCAGTTTGGTCTTGGCTATCAAGTCTGATAACTTCCGGAAATGATTCTTGTGTAGGTTGATCAGTTGAAGATACCAGTTCAACAAGAGTCTCATTCCTTGGCAAATTTGACTTAGTGGGACGCTAGGCTCAACTGATGATGCATCGACGCTAGGGCCACCTGATGATTCCACTCGCACTTCCTCTTTTATGCCTGAAATAATGATCAACTTCTTCAGATCATCATACCAGTCAGAATTGAATGCTTCTCCATTCTTTCGTTTTGTTTCCTGAGTTTGTTTCATGTCTTGTAGCATTTCTTGAACAATCTTTAACCTTTTTCCAGGACTATCGGGACACGTTTCTTGTTCAATGATCTGCAATGTATCATGAAATGCTGCTTCATACATCCCTGTTCTCTTCAAGATCCATTGCGATGAGTTCATATATATATTTCCTATTTCTTGGTTCTCTTGGTTCACATAGTTCCAACTCCATTGGACTATACTCTCTAAAGTTCTCATGAAAGTGCAACATGATTAATAACACTCATCAGGGAATGCATAACAAATATAACAATATTTTTTATATGCATAACATGTTATGCGGATATTTTAAACAATGCATAACTAATCATGCATTAAACATTGGAGCTGCATAACTAGTTATGAAATTATTTTTTAAGGTGCATAACATATTATGCACTCATATTTCACAACCCTGCTTAACACTTTGTCATTTTTAAATAATGCATAACTGGTCATACATTCATAATTGCATCTGCATAAGATGTTATGCAGTTATTTATAAAGGTACATAAACAAGTACCTCTAAGTCTGTAATATGCTTCTTGAGCATTGCTTTCTTCATTGCTGCAAAGTCCCACCTCCCAGCTCTTGGTGTAGCAGTGTCACTGACCTTGATGTCGGATGCCAACTCAGCTATGTTAGAGTGCTCAGCCAACCAAAGATGCACAAAATAATAACTAATTAGATATTATATAGATTTGATTAATTGACAGAGATTAAGTGAAAAAAAAAAAAAAAAAACAACTCACAAGAGAATATATAGTGCAACCAGTGCAATTCCTGATAAGATGATTCTTTTCTTTCACAGTTTTGATGTCGTCCATCAGGTGTTCGTGAATCATATCAGGAAATGATATAAAGTCCATGGTTTCCAAATTTTTCACCAAACCAACATATGAGACGTCCAAATTGTCTCCCATTGACCCACAAAAGAACAAGACGACTAGCATGTAGATGGAGACAAGGCAGACAACTTCATCTTCACGACCTTTATGATCAAGTTTTTAGAACACAAGCCTTTGAATACCATCTACCCAAACCTTTGTTACCCGTGATTTGGGGTCTGTACTCACTTTACCTACCGTTGATTTGCATGAGAATTGCTTGATGAAGGAAAAAGACTGAGTCAACTCTATCTCTTCCTTTAAAGTCAGAATATTTCTTCCTATATTTCCTTCAACTCCTGGCATCTGAAAAGTAACAACAACCTCACTAGTCATTGACTGTATAGACTTGTTTTCGGACACCTTGAATGAATGCTGACTCAAATCATCATGGTTATTTGATAAAAGGACCTCATCCATCAGCTGGCTTCTCTTACCATCCAACAATGACATGTCCGCAGTAGATAACTAATTATATCATCCCAAATGGTCTCACATTCATCATACTAGCCTGCATTGGAGTAAAACCACTTCTTTCCTTTATTTTTGTGAACAAGGTACCTACCCTTAAAAATCCTGCTCTATAAGTACCTCTCTGAGTTGCAGGTTTGGGTTTCGGTTTAACTGCATAAATAAAAGAACAAAAAAATTGCATTTAACTAAGTTAGAACCGCTATTTTGACTGCATAACCTCCTATGCCTCTTATTCAAGCATCTGCATAAACTGTTATGCACATTTTTTTACCATGCATAACCTATAATGCACTACTTCTTAAAATGTATTTTGCAGATTTTTTACCATGCATAACCTATGATGCACTACTTAAAATGTAAGCAGACAGGTAAATGATATTATGCACACCCAGTTTGTCTGCATAACCTATTATGCATTTTTTTAAAGAAGCATTATGTGTTTTACAAGGTGTTAACTACAAAACCAGCAGGTAAATGATCAAGAGAGGTTTATTAACTGAATGCATAACAGGAATTCAACGCACTTGGTTTATAGATGACACATTGTTGAACAAGTTCTTCTTCTTCACTTTCGGATCTTTCAATTTGCTTCTCCTTATTCTTCCTTTTCTGGTATTCTGATTGTTTGGTTCACATCTTTTTCTTTTCTTCTGATTATCAACAACTTGCTTGACTGAAACAAACCAAATCAACATTGAAACAAATCAATCACACCAAAGAAATAATATATCACACAAAAAGGAAATCACAAGCAAATCTTACCAGCTTCCTTTGGTGCAGCTTTCTCTGTATCATCCTCATTCTCTGTATCATCATCCAAAACTTCCTTTGGTGCAACTTTCTCTGCTTTCTTTTTTCGCTTAGTAGATTTATCAGCCTGAAGTCTAGATGCACTAGTGTTCGCAATTAATTGCTCCTCAGCTTGCCGATCAGAATCTAATAGCAAACAAGGACAAAATCATGCATAACAGAAAAGATCAAGGAATGTTCAGAAATATGAAAGATGTAGGCAAGTTAAGTTCTCACCGATTTTTTTTAGTCTTTGTTTTCTTTTCTGCTTCAGGCTTAGGTGAACTAGGTGATACCTGATCTTTCAATCTCTGCGACTTCCTTGATGGGGGGGTTGCTTCAAGATCTTTTTGACACACAAATAAATAAGTTATTCATATCAGGTTATGCAGTAACTTTGTTAAGCATAACCTGTCATGCATCTTCATAACAAGTCATGCACCATTATTTTATTTTGCATTACATGTTATTCAGATTTTTTTTGTTGCATACATACATGAAGGAATGTAAATGCATACCAGAGATTTTCTTTTTCTTCTTGGCAGCGTCGCGCTTTACGTTGGTTCTCGTCTCCTTTTGTTGCTGGTCACCATCAGTTTCCCCTTTTCCATCTTCTAGGTTATCATCATTAGCAGGTAAAAATGAAAAAGTAAAACTTAAAAATGAAAAAGTAAAACTTAAAAATGGGTAAGTTTGACAGGGTGTTATGCAGGTTTTTTTTGTAAGCATAACCTGTCATGCAACTGCATAACAAGTTATGCACATTTATTTTATCTGCATAACTTGTTATGTTATGCAAACATGAATCACACATGAACTAGTGAAGATGCATACCAGAGACTTTCTTTCTCTTCACGACATTGTGCTTTGCCTTCATTTTCATCTCCTTCAGTGGTTGTTCAATATCACTTTCTCCTTTTTCATCTTCAACGGGTAAAAAGGATGTTAAAATCGAAGATTGGGTAAGTTATAAAGCAAAAGAAATTATGGGCAAACATATTCAGGATGAAAATCTCACCAGAAATATTTTTCTTCTTAGATTTCTTCTCCGGATTACCGGCTTCTGGTTCATCATCGGCAGTTACTACAACAAAACTTAAAATTAAAAAAAAAAAAAAGAACTGGAAAAACAAAATCAAACACTAACAGATGAAGCTAATGATAAATCTCGCCGTTTTTTTTTTCTGTTTCTTCGACTTGATTTTTCCTTCTTCGTCTTTTAGGTCATCAACATCAAGAACAAAAGTTAAAATCGAAAAATAAATAAATCAAATCTACTGAATGCATGCAAGAATTCCATCGATTAAACTAGTTTTAATACCTGATTTCTTCTCTTTTGACTTCTTCAAATTGATTTTTGTTGTTGTTTCATCCATTTTTATTGAACCGAATTCTAGGGTTTGTAAACTGTAAGTAGTTTCTAGGGTTTTTTAGAGTTTGAAATTGATTTCTAGGGTTTAATCAACTTCAATCATCGATTCAAATGATCGATTTCTTTGAATGATGGAGAAAAAAAATTCTCTGCAGATCCGTTACGGAGTTAATGGAGGAGAAGAAAAGAAACTGGTGAAGAAGAAAAGAAAGTAACGGATGAAAACGAAATAAATGTTGTGACCGTTTCAGGGAGTTAATGAAACTGCCCGAAACCGTTCAGGGGTAATAGAGTAACTCTGCGCTTTTTAAATATTTTTAAAAAATTTTGGGTGCGATTGGATCCAAAATTAATTGTGGGCCTGACGGTAAGACTTTTTTTTTCCGAGCCTGCGCCTAAAATTAATGGGTAGGGGGTAGGGGTGAGCATGGGCCGGTATGGACCGGTTTTCACCTCATCCGCATCCAATCCATTGCACTACGGATTTCAAATTCGGCATCCGCGTCCAATGGATGCACGGATGGACGGATTGGATGCGGATAATCCAATGAATTTGTTTTAGTTAAACTTTCTAGTAAAGAAAATAAGCTGACACAAATGACTCCTTATAAAACCTACATATCCTATATATGTATACAAATATAAAAATGTCATGTACAACACCACAAGCAAACATCTTAAAAATTCCGAAATGATCCATAGTCCTATTATATATGACACAAATTCCTTATGGATATGGATGTCCAACGGATTTTCAAGGTTGCATCCGGGCCCGATCCGTTGTCCGTTGGATTTCAAAAATTCCATCCGCATCCAACCCATTAACGAACGGTCCGGGCATCCATCCGCAGATGAGAGGTTAGTCCCGGTTAAATCCGTGGATTATGGGCCAAATGCTCACCCATAGTCACTAGGGGGCTATTTTACTTTTTTGAAAGGTAATACGGTCAGGTGGCCTGGTGGGCTTGAGTTGAGGCGCTTGAGCAATAACATCTACAATTGAAACTCAAGTGCAGTATGTTCACACTGAAGGTTTGTTCTTTACTGTCAGGAGCCTATCAAAGTTTCAAACAATATTTTTTCTCTTTGCAAAAAAAAGTATACCGCTTTATCCTTTCAGGAGCCTAATCGGCATGTATATACAAGTCTTTAACTTATGTTCTTTCATCTTTATCAGTCCATTGTTTAGTCGTATTTTGATTTTCAAGACAACTAATGAAAATCCTTTTTCCCCACACAAGTCTGTGAGAGTTTTTGAGTTGTCCAACTCAATGTCTTTGAGTGGATACAGCCTAAACTAAGTAGCCTATACCCCTTATAGGTTAATTAACAACATCATAACCTAATTAGAATGACCATGTACTGATGTATACATGTACAAAACCTATACGTTTTTCTTTATCCTTTTTGAGAAAATGCAGAAAATGGAATAAAGATAGGGTTTAAGTGAATATTGCATGTGCTTCCCTAAAGAAGATCATCCCCACTTATCAACTTTCAATAATAAAACTGCTTGATTTGATTTTATTATCTTCTTCTTATTCTAAAAAATTATGAATTAATTTGTACTAACAAAAAACTAAGGTTTTTGTAGGACATGATGAGTTTTTAGGCCAAATAATTAAAAAAGAAGAAGGTGGTGGTACTTCAAGCTTTATATTCTAACTGGAAGATTAAGACTATCTATAGGGCCAAAATGGATGACTGAATAATGGGGAGACAATCTTGATAACCCTAGAAGCAATTTCCCCGGACATGTTCCTAAAACACGCTATATTGTAACAGCAAATTTACGAAAAGATAAAATTGATCCTCTAATCACATCCGATTTGACGGGCTAGTACGTTGGGTGACCTATACGAATGTATGACGCGAGACGATGTAAGCGGTTTTTAAATTAACATCATAAGTGCTCTTTAAGTGTAAATAAAAGATTAATCAAAGATAACTATTTGTACTCCAAAACGGAACATTTTCAAACAAAAGCAGGATGCAACATGTAGACATGAACGTTCCAAGACTAAACAATAGAAGCTTTTGATATTTCGGGCCAAATTGTTATAAGCGAACTAAAGAGAGAGAGATGACTCATAAAAGTTCGGCTACACTTGTATGAGAATGAGAACTTATACCAGAGTCGTAGATCGTATGGTAATCCTCATTTACAATAAAAAGGTGCGGCAAAAAAAAAAAAGTGCTTAAAAGCCAGCAAAAGAATGGGAAGAGTGCAAGAGTTCCATGATTTTTGTGGAGTGAACATAAAAAAGATAGGCCCACACACATCTCCATATCATTGTGCTAAATAAAATAGGCCCACCCACAACTCCATATCATTGTGCCTTTTTCTTTCTGTTTTTACTTTCTTCCCATTTCTTTTTTCACAAAATATCCTTTCATCAGTTAAATTAGACTAAACAATAGCTACTGATTTGTATATGGATACCCTCTCTTTTTTTCATCTCCCCCGGAAAGTTCTTGCATGAGTTGATCGGCCCTTAACCATGAGAGTTTTGCAATGTCAACCTAATTTATTTATTTTAATACAAATTGAGAATTTTTATTGAATAAGAA
The DNA here is from genome assembly GCA_023531295.1 of Papaver armeniacum. Classification (NCBI taxonomy): domain Eukaryota; kingdom Viridiplantae; phylum Streptophyta; class Magnoliopsida; order Ranunculales; family Papaveraceae; genus Papaver; species Papaver armeniacum. Next base: position 23,604 of record JAJJWW010002331.1, on the reverse strand, counting down.
GACATCATTACATAAAATTAACTTTGCATCTATTGTTGTATTTAACCAAGCAGGTTTATCCACTTTCCACTCTTCTACTACTGAACTGGATAAAGTATGTTTTGCTAAGGAATCTGCAATATTTTTTTTATTTTTTTTTTGGTCGGCAAAGAAAGATTTATTGATCAAAAAAAGAGGGTTCAAGAAAATTGAACCACCCTATAAGAGAAACAAAACATAGATCCAGTAACAGGCTACTAGATCATTAAGACAAAGAAAAACGAAAAAACTGACTAGGCCAATTGACCATAGTCGATTGATAGTCTATGTTTTCAAAAGTGGTATTTAGCTTTCGCGAAAACAGTGGTTATAGTGTTCTCTTTTCCCTTGAAAAGTCGAGAGTTCTTCTCTTGCCAAATGGACCACATGATAACAGGTGGCAGAAAGTTCCAAATGGTGATGCTTGCCTTATCACGAAAATGCGGTTGCCAGGAGTGAAGAGTTGGAACCATATTATTAGGTACCGTGCAAGCCCAGTTGAGTTTTTCTTGAAAAATAGCCCAAAGTTGAAGAACAATGCAACAAAGATGGTTGGCCGATTCATTCTCTTGGAAGAAAATGCAGGTTAAAGGAACATCCATACCTCTTCTATGTAGAAGATCTCTGTTAGGAAGTCTATTATGGCAAAGTGTCCACAAAAAGAAAGAGATCTTCGGCGAAAGCTTATGGTGCCAAATGATATTGAAGATGGAGTTGATGTTTGTTGGTGAAGATTCAGAGACCAGATTATCATAAGTTGACCTCACAATAAAGTCCTTCTTTGAAGAGAGAGTCCATTCCATAACATCATCAATCTCTGAATTGTAGGTAATCGCAGTCAGTTCTGTCTGTAGAGAATCTATTTCTTCTATAGCTGTAGGATTCAATCTTCTAGGTAACAACATATCCCAAACTAGTGTACCACCCTCTTCTTTACATACATCAACCACATATTTGTTTTTGGATCTGGCAGCAGAAAAAAAATGTAGGAAATCTTGAAAACAAGGGAGTATTAGAGAGCCAATCATCCCACCAGAATCACACTTGCACAAGGAATCTGCAATATTGTTTGTATATAACTACATTCCTAGTATTCAAAATTATTTAAAAATAAACGACAATCCTAAATGATATTTAATTTTATCTAGTTAATGTCATTTTTTTATTTCCATTGATGATATTGTCCACCCTTTGTCTATCACCTTCAAAATGAATATTAGTAAGTTTTTTTTCTCATTGTCCATATGATCCCTGCCAATGCCTCTTCCTGTTCCGATCTACTGCTGATTCTGAAGCACTGCTAGCTCCATTGGATGTACCTGGAGAGTTCCTCAAGATTAGACATACTCCTGTTTTTCCATTAAATTTACATAAAGTTCCGTCGAAATTATTCTTAAATACATTACTACTTGGACCTTTCCATATACGAATGCATGAATGATGCAGATATGTGTTATTTTGATTTATATTTATGTTAACTCTCTGCCATTTTGACACGTGAGTTTTCACATTTATAATTATGGTTTCTCTATGTACCTGCACTTCATTAAACGCCACAACACATCTATGTTTCCACACCTCCCATATTATGAATCAGTAAATATGAAAAAGGTCCACATTAGTTTTCCTATGATCAAAAACCAAGAGGACATCTATTCATGAACATTTTTAGTAACATTGAGCACATCTGGATCTGTAACGACATTCTGATCCAACTAGAGCATAATGCACAAATAATGAGGAATCAACTCAAAAGAAAATTCCATTGTTTTATTTTTATAAGGAGTTTAGCTTTCCAAAGAAAATTCCATTTAATAAGAGGGTACATGGAAGAAACATCTTGGGGTTTCATTAAGAATGACTCAATAAGTAGTTTTGACAGAGAATCTACCATCACTAGCCAGTTTCCATCTCAATCTATTTGCGCCTGAGAAAGGAATCCTTATTTTCAAGATGACTTCAGTAGTGCGTTTATTTAATATCACCCGAAGAGAGTTCATATTCCAGGATCTGGTGTTCTTATCAATAACCTGAGAGACTAATCTAATATTAGCAGAAACAAAGTTTGATCTAGGAGGATTAGTGAGATTAGAAATCCAATTATCTTTCTATATGGAAATATTGGTTCCATCTCATATTTACCGGCGGCATAATTTTTTGATTATCTCTATACGCTCACATATTCCCTCAATATCCATATATCCATATTCAAGACATCAGTAAGGGGATTAACATTCATGAAATAGTTACATCTAAGAATAGAATCCCAAGGAAAATTAGCGTTCTCTTATTTAGCCAGAAGGGATTTATTAATAATGACAAATTATTTTATGTTCGTGCCTCTTAAATCTTTTGGCAAAGTAACGTGAGTCCATCATTTCATGTAAGTACCTTTTTCACCATCTTTTTTATTCCACCAGGAGTCCCTTTGGACAACATCCATCTTATCGGTAATATATTTAGGCATTTTAAACACAATAATATGATAAATATCAAGAGTACCTTAAACAAAATTGCTTAAAGTGGTTTTACCTGGTTGGTTAATGAATTTAGATTGCCAAGGAGCTAGTCTACCCGTATCAACAAGGGGGGGGGGAAGAATTCCACTTTAATCCTTTGCAGAAGAAGAGGGACTCCAAAGTATTTATTTTGCAGGGCCATCCTTTTAATATTCAAAATATTGACAAAATCATTCTTAACAGAATTATCAACTTTATGATTAAAAGCAACGCCAGATTTATCAAAGTTCACAGAATGACCTGAGAATTTAATAAATTTCTCTAAGACTTTAGCTAGAACTCTAGCTTCATTAGGTTTTGCTTTTGTAAAGACTAAACAATCATCTGCAAAGAAAAGATAAGAGATTGAAGAGCTATTTTTGGTGATAGTAATACCATGAATTTGAGCATTTTTCACAGCAGTTGCAAGGGCTCTAGACAATGATTCAATGCAAAGAATAAACAACTAAGGAGATAAGGGATCATCTTGTCTTAAACCTCTTTGAGGTTTACATACTTCACATGGAGAGCTATTTAAAAGAATAGATGTGGTAATAATGCTTATGCATTATTCAATCAAATCATAAAACTCATTAGAGAAACCTAAACTTTTAAGAGAAGCAATCCATAAACTCCACTCTACTTTATCAAATGCTTTAGACATATCTAATTTCACCCATCTTTTTTCTTTTCTTCCATAGTGTCTATTAGTCCATGAGAAATTACAATGTTATCTATAATAACTCTCCCGGGCAGAAAAGCAATTTGAGATGGAGAAATAATTTTGTTTAGCAGGGGCTTGAGTCTAGAAGTTAAAAGATTAAAAATGAATTTCTAAGTGATATTGCATAAACTTATTGGTCTGAAGTCCACAGGGCCAGTAGGACAAGACTTCTTAGTTATCAAAGCAGTGAAGTCATGATTGATTTGTTTAAGAAAATATTTTGATTGGAACAAAAATTGCATCATTCTTGTGACGTCCTCTCCAACAGTAGACCACATATGTAGGTAAAAGTCAGGGGTACCCATCTGGACCAGGAGTGCTCCATGGTTGCATGCTAAACATTATGTTTTTAATCTCTTCACTAGAAGGCATCACAATAAACAAATTATTATCAGCATCAAAAATACAAGGAACAACAAAAGAAAAAATAATCAAAGGGGGTTTTCATGAGAGGTAGTTCTGCTCATGCTAAATAATCCTTAAGAGTTGCACCAATCTCTTGTCTCTCAATCATTCAGATTCCCATGTGATTTTGCAGAGTATCAATGTTTGTTTTCTTTGGTCTAAAATTAACTTTATTATGAAAATAAGCAGTGTTCCTATCACCATTTCTAAGGTTTTCATATTTATCCTTATGTCTCCAAAAATCAACTTGAGCGTCAAGCCAGTAAAGTTTCCTTTCTAGTTCTCTAGATCACTAGAGTTGGTTGTTGAGCTACTTTTTGTTGTCAAAGCTTCTATTTGACCCTTAGTATTAGCAATGTCAACCTAATAAGTCTGCATGAATCTAGTATTTATAAATTATATAAATCTAGTTGGTCTAAAGATATGATAATCAACATTATGATTAATGATATTAGTATAGTTTTTGTTCTTTGAACATAAATTAAAGTTCATGATAAAAACTAGTACGGGAAAAAATATATATATCAATTATACTTGGTTTCTCTTCTTTTCTTTAGGGAAATTATAGTAGAACCAAGAAAACTAAAATATGTTAGTGTTAAGTTTATGTTGGTTATAAAAATAAACTTAGGCCCATAATTTTAAAGGCTTGAAAATGGTGCATGCATCAACTGAAAATGGTTGCACCCATAAAAACAAAATATTAGATTTTGATGTATTTTCTAAACAATAATGCATGGTGTTTATGCATGCACTTGGAAAAGTGATTTGTATGAAAAAATGATTTTATTATGAATGATTAATGAAAAAATGGACTTTTTTCATGTATATCTATGCCGAGAAAACTAATATCAATTAGTTTTTCTATCCCCCATTTATACATCTTAAACCGATTCATGTTATTTATACACTTATTGACTGGTGCCTATGCTTAAAAAAAACAACCATTTTCATTATTCTTTTAAAAATCAAATAAAAAGTTTTTTTCGTTGTGTAAATCTCTTCAAAAGTTCTCCAAATATATAAAATTTATAAATTTTCGATGTATGACGTACATTCTACTAGATACATTATTTTAAGTTTTCGAAAAAAATATTATAATGTGGGTTTTGTCACCCAACACGGAAATATTTAAAAGTAAGACTTGTAAATGAATTTCTCAATTGTATGGACCTGATAGTGTTTCCCGGATTGATAATAAGTTTGGTAGTGAAAAAAGTCTTAATGAAGTGGAGCATGGAACCTATGGGCTATAATGTCATGTCTATTATCTTTATTGTGGATTGTGGCATATATCACTGATATCCCGCAAGACCAAGTCTTCAACCATAAATCAATTTATCAGCCATTATTTTGAGGGTTTGGGGAATTTGATGATATTGTTTTGATACAAGACATATATCATGTAACTTTCACACTTTTCGCATGGCGCATGATCAAAAATACGTCATCGAATAAGATAAAGCTTCATCTCAAATTCGTGTTGTACGTTAAGGACATATTCGCCTAGAACAGAAATTGCACTAACGTGGTGCATCACGCTAATGGGTTGCTGGCCAAGAGCATGCGCATTTGACGAGAACTGAGAATGTACCAGTATGGCACATCATCTGAAACTCGTTGTTGCAAAAGCAAGTGGACTTGGTACATGACCATCTTCTCCTATTTTTCTACTTGTAGAAATGTCAAAAAGACATATATAGAGAAGGGGTGTTGGTTGAAGGTACATTAAGTGGAGATGCATACTTAAGCTATAAAGCTAGCCGGTGAAGCATATATGATGCGAAAACATCATTATGTCGGGTTTTCTTACTCTCTCTCTCTCTCTCTCTCTCTCTCGAGAGTGCTTCATGATGCATAGTCATTATATTTATTGCATTGTCAAATCCTGAACGCATCACTGTGATATATTCTAAAGCAAAGGCAAATGATGTACACTCTTGCTCATCATTTGCAGAAGACCCTTTAACCTACAGGGACTAGGTTTTGCTTGGGTTTGGCCTTACAACACAATTGGATTTAGTTTCTAGTCTCGGGGAGATGAACTACGATCAACACTTGATCTCTTTAAGCCACGGAGGAGGGTTCGTAGGCAGCCGCAGTGAGTTGCAACATTGGTGGTCCAACACTTTCTCGCTCATATCATTTAATTGATATATTTTGGTAATTCATATCATCTAGGATCGGAAATGCGAGGCAAGTGATAATTTTTTCCACACTTGATGAGGTAGTTGTATTCCATTCTTATGATTCTCATATTGCATATCAAGTTATGCGATGTAACCATGCACCAATTTCAAATTGGGAATTTCCATGAAAGGAAGCTAACTAGTTTGCTAGTTAAGTTTGCATAAGCCACATGAATGTAAGAAAAGTACGACATGAGCCTGACTGATGCACCCTTGGAATAACAAGATCAGTGCATGTTTTCATCCCAATGCTGAAGCGAAGTAAGAAAGCGAGAAATAGGCTTGTAATGGCCTATGTGCAAGTTCAGGCATGATCTATGCTTAAAAGAGCGTCGAAAGTCATTGATACATGCAAAAAAATACATCAACATTTGGCTTCAAGGCTATTTACCCTTTGCGGAACAAGGGTAAGCTGCAATATGTAGAAGTTGCGTTTAAGGAATCATGCTCGCAAAGCATGTTTGGAATGGAAAATTAACATGCATTTTCCTAGAGCTTAGAAGCTTTACGAACCGGTCACTTCGTATCAGGAGTGGCACATAGGTGAGCTTAGGCATGCGTGAAACATCGTCGTGGGTGGAATTTTCTGGTCTGTCACATATCAGTTTCATATATTTTTTTTTATTTCCAATCAAAATATAAAAGTATGCGTCAAATAAATAATTTAGAACTCATGTTTAAATAATATTGGTCAAGAGATCCCCAAAGGAATGAACTGGTTCAACAATCCTAGCAAATTCGTTCTGATGCCTCTCATGCTTTCATGCTCAAAAAATATTTATGTTGAGGATGGCCTTAATATTGTGGAACCTCAACTCTTTGGTCACGTTCACACTATATTTAGAGATATTAATAAACATTTAGAAAATCTGCATTCTCAGGAAGTTACATATCAAAAAGACTGGTAGATTGTTTATTTTAACGAGAAACTTGATCACTGGTCGAACATCCAAGATGATTCCTGAAGACAAAGAGTTTAGGACGATACTCTCATTATGAACTATTAGAACATTTCTCTATCTTTATGCTAAAGCTAACTCTATAAAAATAATCTTAAAAGAAATTATTCAAGATCTTTCAGTCATTTAGCTTACTGATGGATCTTACATAACTTTCAATCCCCTTAAATATTTTGCCGTTATAAGTAAGACATCAAATCATACTATGGTGCCTAACTGCATGACTCACATATCTCCTTGCATTAGTGACACGACTGAAATTCACCAAGAATCCCTACTTGGAAGGAAGTTAAGGAAATTGGTTTTTACGATGCACCCTTAGACACCTCCTAGTCTAAATGGCTTCCCACCTGGGTTTTACCAGTAGACGAGGATTAGTGTTGGTCATGACATTGTTAAAATAATAAAAAAATACTCTAAGCATTACTTAAGGAGAACAATCATAATTTCTTATCGTTAATTCCTAAAACTATTTATCCTAAATTTACGGCTAACCTTAAGCCAATTAACCTTTGTCACAAACATTATATAAGATGATATCCATGTTTATGGATAATAATATTAAGTTATTGTTAACATCATAAGTGATCTCTGGTCTTGCCCAAGTGAAACACTGTAAGAGCCTTATGATATGTAAAATTAACAAGAATATTGTAGTGATCTACACTACAATTGATAACTCAGATCAAGACTCACAGGATCTACACTGCAAGAATTTGATAAACCTCAGAGAGGTGGAAGAAAAATAACTCAATAATAATCATTTTCCCAAAATTAGGTTTACAAGACAGACTAAAAGGAAAAGTCACAAAACACTTGTGCTAGACTCACGTGCAACTAAAGGCACTCTTACAGGGTTGCCCTTAATGTCACTGGGCAGTGACTAGGCAGTGGGATATGACAATGCCCACCCCAACAGCTAATCCTAGCCCTCAAGGATGAATTTCGGGAAGCTAGCTTTCATGAACGATGTATCCTCCCATGATGTATCACCCTCTACCATATGAGACCATTGGACTTGTACTTGAGGAATGTGTTGGCGTCCCTTGATAATAACTCTGCGGCTTAGAACCTTAAATGGTTGAACCTTGAACAAGCCTTCTTTATCCAATGTAGGCAGTAGAGTTTGTGGAATAAGTCCCTCACCAATTTTCTTCTTTAATTGGGAAACATGAAAGACCGGGTGGATTCGCGAAGAAGATGGTAATTGGAGACGATAAGCAGCATCCCCAATTTTCTCTAATACCTTGTATGGACCAAAAAAATTCACAACCAATTTAATATTCATACGTAGATGAATAAAAGTCTGCCTATATAATTGTAGATGTAAATACACCCAATCTCCCACTTCAAATGATCGTTCAAATCTGTTCTTGTCTGCCTGCTGTTTGATGCGATGATGTGAAGCCAACAGATTCTGTCATCACCCCTCGCTGGTGGAGATAGTCTTCCACCACAGCATTACTGACAGTACCTGCAGAATGTAGTCCAAATTACGGTGGAGGATAGCCGTAAAGAGCTTGAAAAGGGGTAAGCTTAAGGCTGGTGTGGTAAGAGGTATTGAACCACCACTCAGCCAAGGACAACCATGAAACCCACTTAACTAGCATGTAACTGCACATACAACGTAAATAAGACTCTAAGAAAGCATTAACACGTTCCGTCTGACCATCCGTCTGCGGGTGATACGCCGTGCATAGATGGAGGGAAGTACCTATTGCCTTGAATAGTTCCTGCCAAAACCCACTCAAGAAGACTGCATCTCTGTCAGAGACAATTGTTTCAGGCAAACCATGCAACTTAAGAATAATGTTAATGAAAACCTTGGCCACTGACTCGAGTCAGATAGGGGTGACTCAAGTCTTGCAAAGTGTGAGTATTTAGTAAATCTATCAATAATGACCAATATCACCTCTCTCCGCCTCAGATTTTGGGAGCCCTTGTGATGAAATAATACTTAGATGTTTCCATGCTTGATCTGGTACTGGCAACGGCTGTAATAACCCAGCAGGTAGCTGATGTTCCATCTTGTGTTGTTGGCAGATGTCACAGTGCTTGATAAACTGAATTAAGTCTTTTTTTAGACCCGACCACTGGAAATAAGACTTGCTCGTCGATAATCGGCTTGCATCCTAATGGCCTCCAATGGCGTAAGAATGGACAACGGGGCAAGGGATTTTCCCTGCCTAGCCTCGCCAAGCTATGCCAACATAGATTCTACCCTACAATTTTAGGAAGTCAATTAATGTAAGTATACCCATCAGATTTGTGGGAGATAAAGTTTGGGAATCCACCCGAGGAAATCGATCAGCTTCATAGCTAGCTACCACTTCTTCAAGCCATTTAGGTTGAGCTGCTGATAGTGACGAACATGTAACACGTGACAAGGCATCGGCTACACGATTCTCAGACCCCTTCTTGTAATATAAGGTGTAGGCATATCCCAGCCACTTGGTGAGCCACTTTTGTTGAAGAATGGTGTGGAGCTTCTGTTCCATAAAGTATTTAATATTTTGATGGTCCGTAAAAATCTTGAAGTGAGAACCCATTAAGTAATACCTCCACTTGTGGACAGCTAAAACACTGTCTAAAAACTCCTTATCGTAAGTAGATAAGGATCTGAATATGATGCCCAACCATTTGTCAAGTAGGCAACAGTATGCCTTCTGCATCAACACTTCTCCAACGCCACAATCACTAGCATCTCTGTCTCTACCTCAAACTCCTTAGCAAAGTCCCAAGAAACAAAAACAAGTAGAGGTACCATCTTCGAGTCGTTCAAAGGCTGATTCTTGCAGCTAGTGAGTCCAAGTAAAACTACCTTTCTTGAGTAGTTCGGTGAGTGGTCGACAAATTAGTCCATAACCTCGACAAACTTACGATAATACACTCAAAACCAAGAAATCCACGTAAACCCTTAAGAGTAGTGGGGCGAGGCCAGTTCACCATATAATCTATTTTTACAGGGTCAGCTGCTACCCCATGTTTGCTGACCCATGACCTAGGTATTCTATTTGAGATTGGCCAAAAGAATACTTACTATTCTTGACAAACAAAGAGTGGTTTTGCAAAATAGAAAGGGTTATATGCAAATGTTTACAATGTGACGTCAAATCTGGGCTATACACTAAAATGTCATAAAAAAAACGAGAAAAAACTTCCTAAGATAGCAGGGTCGAAAAATATCATTCATGAGTGATTGAAATGTTGCAGGTGCATTGGCAAGCCCAAAGGGCATTACCCGAAATTCGTAGTGACTGTGATATGTACGAAAAGCAGTCTTAGAAACATCAGCAGTGTGAACCATAATCTGGTGATATCCAGCACGAAGATCTAATTGTGAAAATAGTAGCACCAGATAACTCAACAAGCAGTTCATCAATAACTGGGATGGGGTACTTATCTTTAATTTTGATGGCATTAAGCTTGCGGTAGTTGACACAAAATCTCCAGTCGTCATCCTTCTCCTTGACTAGAATGATTGGTGACGAATAGGGACTATGACTTGGTTGGATAACCCCTGTTTGCAGCATTTCTTGCACAAGCCTCTCAATCACCTCCTTTTGGACGTACGTCACTCTGTATGAACGAATATTTAGAGGAGCAACATTATGAGAAAGGTTGATGTGGTGATCATGAGCTCTCTCCTGAGGAAGGGATGTTGGAGTTTGAAAAAATTGTGGGAAATCGATACAAAATTACAAATGATTGGTGCTTCAATGTCTTCTCATTCGTGTTGTGGAGATAAAGGAAAATTTGCCCAATAAAACCTTTTTTACCTTTTTTTTTTGAGTATCTTGCGTATCATAGTGCCGACATTTGAGAGAGTGTATCTACTTCTTGTGTCCTACTAGTTCAATCTCCCTTCCTTGGTGTTGGAATTCAATCAGCAGCTTCTTAAAATCGAAAACCATAGGACCTAGTTCACGCTTCCAGTACACAACAAGAACCATGTCACACCCACCTAACTCAAGGATATGTAAGTCATGAGAAAATGTGTGCCCCCGCATATTCCAAGTAAAATCAAAGACATTTCGCCCGACTACAAACTTATTTCCATCTCAGCCAGTCACTTGTAGGGTTTGAGTAGGATTGATAGGCTACTCACTCCTCTTTGAAGTCAGCAGGGTCCAAGAAGTCAGAAAGTATCGCCATCACAACCAAAATGGTGAGTCTTTGTTTCCTTACTAGCCCTTTAATCTTAATAGTGGTGTGTGTGATGTTACCAGCTAAGGCATGTACTGATATCTCCATTTCCTCTTCTAATTCAACAATGGTTGGACCTGATCCTTCTCCCACTTCTATAGAATGTACTCCTTCCTCCTCATCAACTACAATCATATACATCTGTTGTTTATTACACTTATGACCTCTAGTGTATGGGTCATCGCAATTGTAGCAAAGACCCTTCTCCCTTTTGGCCCTCATTTCTGCATAAGTCAGCTTCTTCACTAGTGGCAATTTAGGGTTGGTAGTGGGACTAGTAACAGTTGGTGTCGTTACCACTGGAGTTAGTGAAGAGGCTCTGGTGGAAGTGGCTTGGGTCTTACCCCCATACGCAAACTTAGTTGTAAATCTTGGCTGAGATTTAGCTGCCTTATCCATTATATATTATTGCCTCCTAGCCAGGAAAATAGCTTGCTACAATGTAGTAGGTGTAAACATCTGCACCACCATTCTTATATCTTATTTTAACCCACTAATAAAGCTATGAATGAAATAGTCTTCAGTCAAAGACGGATTCTTAGCTAACATTAAGGATTTTAGCTCTTCAAATTGTTCTTGACATTCCAAAACAATATTAGTTTAATCTAGTTTATTAAATTTCCCCACAACATTATCATGACCTAATTCCTGGAATCGAGTACAAACATCGATAATAAAATCTTCCCAATATAGAGTGCCCTTATTGGTTTGGTAGTCTTGGAACCAAACATCACCTTGCCATCTAAGTAAAGTGTAGCCATATGCACCTTCTGTTCATCATTCATTTGATGTAGGAAGAAATATTTTTTGCATTTTCTGATCCAAGCTCTAGGGTTAGCACCATCAAAGCGAGGAAAACAACCTTAGGTCCTCAGAATTTGAGAAATGACTTTCACCCAACTGGTGGTTTTGAATTACCTGTTGATTATGGAAGGGTCGATATCCTCCTGATTTGTGGCCAGCAAAGGACTCAGATCTCTCACCAATCTCACCATAAATAGGATGATTGAGCTCACTCTCATGTTGATTGTCCTGAAGCAATATCGATCGATCAATTAGAAGCTGGAGTTTTCTGTCGAGCGAAGAAATATTGGTGGATGTATCATTACGAAGAAGGAGAAATTGATTTTCGATGTCGTCTTTCATCGTCTGCATATCATCCTTAACAGATTTGAGCGACTGAACCTCCTCACTTAAGTCTTTCAATTCCGAGACTTAGTAATCTCATCCAAGTTCTTCAATCGAGTACCTTCAGCCATAATTATGCCAAGGAAAGACCTAATCTGATACCACTTGTAGTGATCTACACTACAATTGATAACTAAGATCAAGACTCACACGATCTACACTGAAAGAATTTGATAAACCTCAGAGAGGCGGAAGAAAAATAACTCAATAATAATCGTTTTCCCAAAATTAGGTCTACAAGACAGATTAAAAGGAAAAGTCACAAAACACTTGTGCTAGACTCACGTGCAACTAAAGGCACTCTTACAGTGCTGCCCTTAATGTCACTAGGCAGTGGGATATGACAAATATCTCATATTTTGGCATTTAACTTTCACCAAGAGGACAAAGTGTGTTGTAAAGCTTAGAAACCAACAACATTGCACTTCTGCGATAAATCTAATGAGTAGAGTGGCTCCTTCAAGTTATATTGTGTATACAAGTTAAAGGTTTGGTTTATGTCGGACTATCATCCTCAACATACCCTTTCGACGTGTAGGGATCTCTAAGTATATGTTAAACAAGAAAAAAACTTATGTATTAATTCGCTACCAAAGCATACTAAATTACAGCTAGTAAATACTTGATGGTCTTTTTCACCGGACTATATTCAAGACTTTTTGCAGAAAGACTAAAACACCATAAGATAATGATTTATCGAATAGTATTTTCTTTCTCATAAGAAAAGCAAAAAGAAGCTTTTTTTCTTAATCATTTCTTCAATAACAATGGTAATGGGATGTTGATCAATTTACAGGAGTCGAGACCATCAGCAGTAGTATTTAATCATATTAGGACTAGAATTTTGTATATATAGTTTTTATTGTTTTTTTTTTTTTGCGAAAAAAAACTTAAATATAATTAACAAACTAGTTTTTACATGATCAAATTAGTTATTATCCAGAGCATGATACCTAGCTTCAACAATGATGGTATTCGAAGTACTTACTTTACCGGAACTTGACTAAATGAATTAAACTCGTCTTTTTTTTTTTGATAGAATAAGGGGAAATTTAGATTAAAAATTTTGAGTCACCAAAATTAAACTCGTCTTTGTTTCAAAAGAAAAACCTTTTTTTTTCCTGTATTCATCATGCTTCCGTCTGTCTCCCGTCGCACGCCAAATTCCATTATTGTGAAATGAGCCTCACAAGTGGGTTAAGAGCATCCACAGTCGTGGAGTATAACCAAATTTTTTGGTAAAAATGATTTAAAGGGAGACGAGTAAAGATCAAAGACCTACTATAACCAAAACCTTACCATATTTAGTCTTTAGTCCGGTCTTTAGCATAAGACATTTGAACCATTCCCACCGGTCATGGCGGCCTCAGATTGCTATTTTTGGTTTCGCCTTAGCGGAAAATGTGGCGAAAGGGGGATTTTGGGGCAAAGCATTTCTTGCGCTTCGTGTTCTTTTGCAATATCCTTCTACAGACAATCATTTTAGGGTATTGTAAGACATTTTTGAACCATTCAACTGGTCATGGTGGCCGGTATTGTTATTTTTGGTTTTGGCTCACGTAGCCGAAAATGTAAGAAAGGGGATTTTGGGGCAGGCTATTTCTTGCGCTTCTGTGTGTTCTTTTCCAATATCCTTCTACAGACAATCATTTTAGGGTATTATAAGACATTTTGAACCATTCAAACTGGTCATGGTGGCCTGTATTGTTATTTATGGTTTTGGCTCACGTGAGGGAAAATGTAAGAAAGGGATTTTGGGGCAGGCTATTTTTGCGCCTTCGTGTTCTTTTGCAATATCCTTCTACATACAATCATTTTAGGGTATTATAATACTTTGAACCATTCCACTGGTCATGGTGACCTGTATTGTTATTTTTGGTTTTGGCTCACGTAAAGGGAAATGTAAGAAAGGGATTTTGGGCGTGCTATTTCTGCGCTTCCGTGTTCTTTTGCAATATCCTTCTTGCAGACAATCATTTTAGGGTATTATAAGACATTTTCAACCATTCCCACTGGTCATGGTGGCCGGTATTGTTATTTTCGTTTGGCTCAATGAAGGAAAATGTAAGAAAGGGATTTTAAAGGTGCTATTTCTTGCGCCCGTGTGTTCTTTTTGCAATATCCTTCTACAGACATTCAATCATTTTAGGGTATTATAAGACATTTTGAACCATTCCCACCGGTCATGGTGGCTGGGGGCATTGTTATTTTTGGTTTTGGCTTCACGTTGTGGAAATGTAAGAAAGGGGATTTTGGGCAAAGCTATTTCTTGCTTTCCGTGTTCTTTTGCAATATCCTTCTACAGACAATCATTTTAGGGTATTATAAGACATTTTGAACCATTCCCACTGGTCATGGTGGCCTGTATTGTTATTTTTGGTTTTGGCTCACGTAGGGAAAATGTAAGAAAGGGGATTTTGGGGCAGTTATTTCTGCGCTTCGTGTTTTTTGCAATATCCTTCTAGAAAATCATTTTAGGTATTATAAGACATTTTGAACCATTCCCACTGGTCATGGTGGCTGTATTGTTATTTTGGGTTTTGCCTCACGTAGTGGAAAATGTAAGAAAGAGGATTTTGGGGCGTGCTATTTTTGCGCTTCGTGTGTGTTCTTTGCAATATACTTCTACAGTAAAATCATTTTAGATATTATAAGACATTTTGAACCATTCCTATCGGGAATGGTGGCCGATATTGTTATTTTGGTTTTGGCTCACGGGTGGAAAATGTAAGAAAGTGGATTTTGGGGTGCTATTTCTTGCGCTTTCAGTGTTTCTTTTTGCAATATCCTTCTAAGTAAAATCATTTTAGATATTATAAGACATTTTGAACCATTCCACCGGATGGTGGCCGGATTGTTATTTTCTTTGGTTTGGTCACGAGGAAATGTAAGAAAGTGGATTTGGCAGTTATTTCTTCACTCGTGTGCCTTTTTGCAATATCCTTCTACAAAATCATTTTTAGGGTCATGAACCATTCCCACCGGTCACGGCTGTATTGTTATTTTCGGGTTTAAGAAAGGGATTTTCACGGGGAAAATAAGAATTTTGAAACATTCCCACCGGTCATGGTGGCCGTTTTGGTTTTGGCTCACGAAGGGAAAATGTAAGAAAGGGATTTTGGGGCAGCCATATTTCTTGCGCTTCTGTGGTGTTCTTTTGCAATATCCTTTGCTACACAAATCATTTTAGGTATTATAAGACATTTTGAACCATTCCCACTGGTCATGGTGGCTCAGTATTGTTATTTTTGGGTTTAGGCTCACGAGGGAAAACAAGAAAGGGATTTTGGGACAAAGCCATTTTTGCGCCTGGGTTCTTTGCAAATCCTTTCTACGTAAAATCATTTTAGGGTATTATAAGACATTTTGAACCATTCCCACTGGGTCATGGTGGCCGATTGTTATTTTTGGTTTTGGGCTCACGAAGGGAAAATGTAAGAAAGGGATTTTGGGGCGTGCTATTTCTGCGCTCGTGTTTCTTTTGCAATATCCTTCACGTATAATCATTTTAGGATATTATAAGATATTTTAAAACCATTCCCACATGTCATGGTGGTCTGATTGTTATTTTCGGCTTTGGCTCACGAGGGAAAATGTGTAAGAAAGTGGGATTTGGGGCGTGCTATTTTTGCGCTTTCGTGTTCTTTGCAATATCCTTCTGCTGCAAAAATCATTTTAGGGTATTATAAGATTATTTTAACCATTCCCACTGGTCATGGTGGCCGGTTATTGTTATTTTCGGTTTTGGCTCACGTGAATGGAAAATGTAAGAAAGCGGATTTTGGGGCGTGCTATTTTGCGCTTCCGTGTTCTTCTTGCACATCCTTCTACGTAAAATCATTTTAGGTATTATAAGACATTTTGAACCATTCCCACTCGGGGTCATGGTGGCTGGTATTGTTATTTTTGGTTTTGGCTCACGAGTGAAAATGTGAAGAAAGGGGATTTTGGGGCAGGCTATTTCGGCGTCTGTGTGTTATTTTGCAATATCCTTCTACGATAATCATTTTAGGGTATTATAAGACATTTTTGAACCATTCCCACCGGTCATGGTGGCCGATTGTTATTTTTGGTTTTGGCTCACGTAGAGGAAAATGTAAGAAAGGGGATTTGGGCAGCTATTTCTTGCGCTTCGTGTGTTCTTTTGCAATATCCTTCTACAAACAATCATTTTAGGATATTATAAGACATTTGAACCATTCAAACTGGTCATGGTGGCCTCTCCGACATTGTTATTTTTGGTTTTGGCTCACGAGGGAAAATGTAAGAAAGGGGATTTTGGGCAGCTATTTCTTGCGCTTCTATGTGTTCTTTTGGGTAATATCCTTCTACAGACATAAATCATTTTAGGTATTATAAGACATTTTGAACCATTCCCACTGGTCATGGTAATTGGGATTGTTATTTTGGTTTTGGCCACGTGAGTGGAAAATGTGAAAAGGGATTATTTTTCTTTGCGCTTGGCTTTTTGCAATATCCTTCACTGCATAATCATTTTAGGATTATAAGATGTTCCCACTGGTCATGGTGGGATTGTTATTTTCGGGCTCACGCAGGCTATTTCTTGCGCTTCGTGTGTTCTTTTGCAATATCCTTTTATTGCATAATCATTTTAGGGCATTATAAGACATTTTGAACCATTCCCACTCGGTCATGGTGGCCTCGATTGTTATTTTCGGTTTTGGCTCACGAGGGAAAATGTAAGAAAGGGGATTTTCAGCACGCTATTTTGGGGTTCTTTTAATTCCTTCTGCAGTAATCATTTTAGGGCATTATAAGACATTTTAACCATTCCCTACATGTCATGGTGGTCAGGGATTATTTTCCCAAGGGAAAATGTAAGAAAGGGATTTCAAAGGTGCTATTTCCTGCGCTTTCGGGTGTTCTTTTGCAATATCCTTCGTTTTAATCATTTTAGGTATTATAAGACATTTTTAACCATTCCCATCGTCATGGTGGCTGGTATTGTTATTTTCGGGTTTTGCTCAAAAAAATGTAAGAAAGGGGATTTTGGG
The DNA here is from genome assembly GCA_023531295.1 of Papaver armeniacum. Taxonomy (NCBI): domain Eukaryota; kingdom Viridiplantae; phylum Streptophyta; class Magnoliopsida; order Ranunculales; family Papaveraceae; genus Papaver; species Papaver armeniacum. Next base: position 6,402 of record JAJJWW010002331.1, on the reverse strand, counting down.
GCAAAGCTATTTCTTGCGCTTTTGTGTTTTTTTGCAATATCCTTCTACTGCATAATCATTTTAGGGGTATTATAAGACATTTTGAACCATTCCCACTGGTCATGGTGGCCGGTATTGTTATTTTTGGTTTTGCTCACGAAGGGAAAAATGTAAGAAAGGGGATTTTGGGGCACGCTATTTCTTGCGCTTCGTGTGTTCTTTTGCAATATCCTTCTACTGCATAATCATTTTAGGGTATTATAAGACATTTTGAACCATTCCCACTGGTCATGGTGGCCTCGTATTGTTATTTTTGGTTTTGGCTCACGAGGGAAAATGTAAAAAGGGATTTTGGGCGTGCTATTTTTATGCGCTTCTGTGTTCTTTTGCAATATCCTTCTACAAAGATAATCATTTTAGGTATTATAAGACATTTTGAACCATTCAAACTGGTCATGGTGGCCTGTATTGTTATTTTTGTTTTGGCTCAGAGGGAAAACGTAAGAAAGGGGATTTTGGGGCAAAGCTATTTCTTGCGCTTCTACGTGTTATTTTGCAATATCCTTCTATGATAATCATTTTAGGGTATTATAAGACATTTTGGAACCATTCCAACCGTCATGGTGGCCTCGTATTGTTATTTTTTGGTTTGGCTCACGTAGTGGAAAATGTAAGAAAGGGGATTTGGGGTGCTATTTCTTGCGCTCTCGTGTGTTCTTTTGCAATATCCTTCTCAGACAATCATTTTAGGGTATTATAAGACATTTTGAACCATTCCCACCGGTCATGGTGGACGGTATTGTTATTTTCGGTTTTGGCTCACGAGTGGAAAATGTAAGAAAGGGATTTTGGGGCAGCTATTTCTCTGCGCTTGCGGTGTTCTTTTGCAATATCTTTCTACAGACAATCATTTTAGGGTATTATAAGATATTTTGAACCATTCCCACTGGGTCATGGTGGCTCGGTATTGTTATTTTTGGCTCACGAGTGGAAAATGTAAGAAATTGATTTTAAAGGTGCTATTTCTTGCGCTTCTGTGTTCTTTGTAATATCCTTCTATAGACAATCATTTTAGGGTATTATAAGATTTTTGAACCATTCCCATGGTCATGGTGGCCTGTATTGTTATTTTTTGGTTTTGGCTCACGAGGGAAAATGTAAGAAAGGGATTTCAAAGCAAGGCTATTTCTTGCGCTTTCCGTGTGTTCTTTTTGCAATATCCTTCGCGTATAATCATTTTAGGTATTATAAGATATTTTGAACCATTCCCACAGGTCATGGTGGCCTTCTTGTTATTTTCGGTTTTGGCCTACGTAGTGGAAAATGTAAGAAAGGGATTTTGGGGCAGGCTATTTCTTGCGCTTCTTTGTGTTCTTTTGCAATATCCTTCTACAGACAATCATTTTAGGGTATTATAAGACATTTTGAACCATTCCCACTGGGCATGGTGGCCGGTATTGTTATTTTTAATTTGGCACGAATGGAAAATGTAAGAAAAGGATTTCAATTTTTGCGCTTCGTAGGTTCTTTTTTTGCAATATCCTTCTACAGAAAAATCATTTTAGAGGTATTATAAGACATTTTGAACCATTCCCACTGGTCATGGTGGCCGGTATTGTTATTTTTTTATTTTGGCTCACGTGAGGGAAAATGTAAGAAAGGGGATTTTGGGGTGTGCTATTTCATGCGCTTCACGTGTTCTTTGCAATATCCTTCTACAGACAATCATTTTAGGATATTATAAGACATTTTGAACCATTCCCACTGGTCATGGTGGCCTGTATTGTTTTTTTGGTTTTGGCTCACGAAATGAAAATGTAAGAAAGGGGGATTTGGGGGAAGCTATTTCTCACGCCTGCGGTGTTCTTTTGCAATATCCTTCATGCATAATCATTTTAGGTATTATAAGACATTTTCAACCATTCCCACTGGTCATGGTGGCCTGTATTGTTATTTTCGGTTTTGGCTCACGTAGTGGAAAATGTTGTGGTGGGGATTTTGGGGCGTGCTATTTCTTGCGCTTCTCGTAGTTCTTTTTGCAATATCCTTCTACAGAAAATCATTTTAGGGTATTATAAGACATTTTGAACCATTCCCACTGGTCATGGTGGCCGGTATTGTTATTTTCGGTTTTGGCTCACGTAGTGGAAAATGTAAGAAAGGGGATTTTGGGGCAGGCTATTTCTTGCGCTTCTGTGTGTATGACTATTATAAGACATTTTGAACCATTCCCACTGGTCATGGTGGCCTCGTATTGTTATTTTTGGTTTTGGCTCACGTAGGGGAAATGTAAGAAAATGTAAAAATATCCTTCTCTACGTACAATCATTTTAGGGATTATAAGACATTTTGAACCATTCCCACTGGGTCATGGTGGCTATTGTTATTTTCGGTTTTGGCTCACGAGGAAAACGTAAGAAAGAGGATTTGGGGTGAATGGCTATTTCTTGCGCTTCTGTGTGTTCTTTTACAATATCCTTCTACAGACAATCATTTTAGGGTATTATAAGACATTTTGAACCATTCCCACTGGTCATGGTGGCCGGTATTGTTATTTTCGGTTTTGGCTCACGTAGTGGAAAATGTAAGAAAGGGGATTTGGGGCAGGCTATTTCTTGCGCTTCTGTGTGTTCTTTTGCAATATCCTTCTACAGACAATCATTTTAGGGTATTATAAGACATTTTGAACCATTCCCACTGGTCATGGTGGCCTGTATTGTTATTTTTGGTTTTGGCTCACGTAGTGGAAAATGTAAGAAAGGGGATTTGGGGGCACGTGCTATTTCTTGCGCTTTTGTGTGTTCTTTTGCAATATCCTTCTGTTAGATAATCATTTTAGGTATTATAAGATATTTTGAACCATTCCCACTGGTCATGGTGGCCGGTATTGTTATTTTTGGTTTTGGCTCACGTAGTGGAAAATGTAAGAAAGGGGATTTGGGGCAGGCTATTTCTTGCGCTTCTGTGTGTTCTTTTTGCAATATCCTTTTGCTGCATAATCATTTTAGGGTATTATAAGACATTTTGAAACCATTCCCACTGGTCATGGTGGCCGGTATTGTTATTTTTGGTTTTGGCTCACGTAGTGGAAAATGTAAGAAAGGGGATTTTAAAGGTGCTATTTCTGCGCTTCGTGTGTTCTTTTTGCAATATCCTTCTACATAATCATTTTAGGTATTATAAGACATTTTGAACCATTCAACCGGTCATGGTGGCCTGTATTGTTATTTTTGGTTTTGGCTCACGTGAGGGAAAATGTAAGAAAGGGATTTTAAAGCAGTGCTATTTCTTGCGCTTCTATGTGTTCTTTTGCAACATCCTTCTACAAAATCATTTTAGGTATTATAAGACATTTTGAACCATTCCCACCGGTCATGGTGGCCGGTATTGTTATTTTGGTTTTGGCTCACGTAGTGGAAAATGTAAGAAAGGGGATTTTGTATGTGCCATTTCTTGCGCTTCCGTGTGTTCTTTTTGCAATATCCTTCTACGTATAATCATTTTAGGGTATTATAAGACATTTTGAACCATTCAACGTCATGGTGGCCGGTATTGTTATTTTTGGTTTTGGCTCACGAGGGAAAATGTAAGAAAGGGGATTTTGGGAAGCAGCTATTTCTGCGCTTCGTGTTCTTTTTGCAAATATCCTTCTGGGCAGCACAATCATTTTAGGGTATTATAAGATATTTTGAACCATTCCCACTGGTCATGGTGGCCTGTATTGTTATTTTCTTGGGTTTGGCTCACGAGGGAAAATGTGTAAGAAAGGGGATTTTTGGGGCAGTGCTATTTCTTGCGCTTCTGTGTGTTCTTTTGCAATATCCTTCTACAAAAATCATTTTAGGGTATTATAAGATATTTTGAACCATTCCCACCCGGTCATGGTGGCTCGTATTGTTATTTTTGGTTTTGGCTCACGAGTGGAAAATGTAAGAAAGGGATTTTCAAAGTGTGCTATTTCTTGCGCTTTTGTTCTTTTGCAACATCCTTCTGCTGCATAATCATTTTAGGTATTATAAGACATTTTGAACCATTCCCACCATGGTGGCCGGTTGTTATTTTCGGTTATTTTTGGGGATTTTGGCTCATTTAGGGAAAATGTAAGAAAGGGATTTTGGGGTCATGGTGGCTATTTTTGGTTTTTCCCGTATGTGTTCTTTTTGCAACATCCTTCTACAAATAATCATTTTAGGATATTATAAGACATTTTGAACCATTCCCACTGGTCATGGCGGGTATTGTTATTTTCGGTTTGGCTCACGAAGTGGAAAATGTAAGAAAGGGGATTTTAAAGGTGCTATTTCTTGCGCTTCTGTGTTCTTTGCAATATCCCTTCTACAGAATCATTTTAGGTATTATAAGATATTTTGAACCATTCCCACTGGTCATGGTGGCCTCGTATTGTTATTTTTGGTTTTGGCTCACGAGTGGAAAATGTAAGAAATGGGATTTTGGGAAGTGCTATTTCTGCGCTCTGTGTGTTCTTTGCAATATCCTTCTATGCATAATCATTTTAGGATATTATAAGACATTTTGAACCATTCCCACCGGTCATGGTACGGTATTGTTATTTTTGGTTTTGGCTCACGTAGTGAAAAACAAGAAAGGGGATTTTAAAGGTGCTATTTCTTGCGCTTCTGTGTTCTTTTGCAATATCCTTCTATGCAAAATCATTTTAGGGTATTATAAGACATTTTGAACCATTCCCACAGGTCATGGTGGCCTTTATTGTTATTTTTGGTTTTGGCTCACGTAGGGAAAATGTAAGAAAGGGGATTTTGGGTGCTATTTCTTGCGCTTCGTAGGTTCTTTTGCAATATCCTTTCTGCTGCATAATCATTTTAGGGTATTATAAGACATTTTGAACCATTCCCACTGGTCATGGTGGCCGGTATTGTTATTTTTGGTTTTGCTCACGTAGTGGAAAATGTAAGAAAGGGGGATTTTGGGGCAGCTATTTTCTTGCGCCTCGTGTGTTCTTTTGCAATATCCTTTCTGCTGTAAAATCATTTTAGGTATTATAAGACATTTTGAACCATTCCCACTGGTCATGGTGGCTTTTATTGTTATTTTTGGTTTTGGCTCACGAGTGGAAAATGTAAGAAAGGGGATTTCAAAGGTGCTATTTTTGCGCTTCGTGTGTTTTTTTGCAATATCCTTCTACAGATAATCATTTTAGGGTATTATAAGACATTTTGAACCATTCCCACTGGTCATGGTGGCCTGTATTGTTATTTTGGTTTTGGCTCACGTAAGGAAAACGAAGAAAGGGGATTTTGGGGCAGTGCTATTTCTTGCGCCTGCGGTGTTCTTTTGCAATATCCTTCTACAGACAATCATTTTAGGGTATTATAAGACATTTTGAACCATTCCCACTGGTCATGGTGGCCTGTATTGTTATTTTCGCTTTGGCTCACGAGGGAAAATGTAAGAAAGGGGATTTTAAAGCAAAGCTATTTCTTTTTGCAGTGTTCTTTTGCAATATCCTTCTACAGACAATCATTTTAGGGTAAGTATTATAAGACATTTTAAACCATTCCCACTGGTCATGGTGGCCTAATGTATTGTTATTTTTGGTTTTGGCTCAATGAGGGGAAATGTAAGAAAGGGGATTTTGGGGCAAAGCCATTTCTTTGCGCTCGTGTGTTCTTTTGCAATATCCTTCTACGCATAATCATTTTAGGAAGAGAAGACATTTTGAACCATTCAAACTGGTCATGGTGGCCTGTATTGTTATTTTCGGTTTTGGCTCACGAGGAAAATGTAAGAAAGGGATTTAAAGGTGCTATTTCTTGCGCTCATGTGTTCTTTTGCAATTCCTTCATGATAATCATTTTAGGGTATTATAAGATATTTTGAACCATTCCCACTGTTCATGGTGGCCTGTATTGTTATTTTTGGTTTTGGCTCACGAAGGGAAATGCAAGAAAGGATTTTGGGAGACAAAATATTTCTGCGCTTTCCGTGTGTTCTTTTGCAATATCCTTCTACGTAACAATCATTTTAGGGTATTATAAGACATTTTAAACCATTCCCACCGGGTCATGGCGGCCAGATTGTTATTTTCGGTTTTGGCTCACGTAGTTGGAAAATGTAAGAAAGGGGATTTTTAAAGCGTGCTATTTCTTTGCGCTTCAGGTGTTCTTTTGCAATATCCTTCTACATAATCTCATTTTAGGGTATTATAAGATATTTTGAACCATTCCTACTAGGTCATGGTGGCCGGTATTGTTATTTTCGGTTTTGGGCTCTCACGAAGGGAAAATGAAGAAAGGATTTTGGGGCAAAGCTATTTCTTGCGCTCCCGTGTCCTTTGCACATCTCTACAGACAATAATTTTAGGGTATTATAACATTTTGAACCATTCCCACTGGTCATGGTGTCCGGTATTGTTATTTTTGGTTTTGTCTCACGAGGAAAATG